>CAXKVY010000823.1:80000-384088 GCA_964058915.1 Tetropium fuscum | reverse complement strand
GACGAAATATTAATTTTATACAGACCTACTCGCATTGGAGTTTTGTAGTTTTAAGTTACTTAATTTTTATAATTCCGTTTATTTTGAACATTTTTGGGACGTTCTTTGTTAATTTGGAATTTTTTTCATAAAATAATAATACACTTTTTAATTTTGATAAGTAATAATTAGACAATTGTGAATGTCATAATGACACATCTCATGAACCTTAAATTTCAAAGTCAGTTTTACAAAGATCAAATATAACGAAATCTGATATAAGAGTCGTGCACCTTCAAATGGCCGCTAGAGTACTATCATTGCAAAACAGGATTTTTTTTTACAATAAACAATTAATATCTTCAGCGCAAGTTCCAGGGGGACACACTAATTTTGCTTGTTTATTGAGCAGCATGTGCATAAATACCAATATCCTAGAGAGCATTTACGTGGTGCGATCATCACACGTTTTGGCAGCAGGCTGACGGCCTTATATGATATACCTATATTTCAGCACCTTCCAAAACGATCTGTTACTTCCGGTCGCCTCTATTGGTCTATAGCAGCCATCTCCATCAAGTGTAATGGATCGGGTGTCCGAAAGGGCTCATCAGGCAACCTGCCAAGAAATATCGGTCGACAATTTTTCCATTCTACCTTCCCGAATAAGAATGATTCGGTCTCCTGTGCTGTTTGTAGCTTCCCTCGCTTAATATAAAAGTAGAAAAATCGCTTTTAAAGAGGTGAATGTTCTTTTAACCATTAACCCCGCTGTTCGGGTATATTAAAAGGAACTCATCGAGTAAAGTAATGGAGGAATACGGATTTGCAGCGAACTGTGTTTACATTATGGAATTATACGTGCAGGCGCTTACAATGTATCAAATAGCCTATTGTAATTTAAAATTCATTGCACTCGAAACTGTTGTGTCGTTTCAAGCCGTAACAAAAATGGCTAGGTGTTGTAAAACAAGGATAGTTAGAATCCTTGGTTGTAAAATACTTTTCCTAGATTTTATCTATACCAGGTGACACAAGAAGTATTTATACCCGCTTTTTTTCTCAGTTTTTGCTTATTATTAGCAATAAATATTTTTTTGTTACAGGGTGTCCCATTTTAATTTATCAGGCTGAATAAATAAAATTCGCGGGTGATAAAATTTCCGAGAATAAAGTTTCAGGCAAAAGTTTTACAGTGTGAAGGGGACATTCGATGACTCTCATACGTTTGACCCTGGGTGGAGTTCACGGTCATACAAAGCCAACTTTGTTTTTTAAATGGAACCCCCTATTTTTCACGGCAATTGTCTTAAACTTTTTTGAATTGAATTGAATTGAATTGAAATAAAATTTTCAAACTGAATTTTTCCCTCGCTTATAGTGAGTTTCTGAGAAAAATCGCAAGACACGAAAAGTTCTTAGAATTTTGCAGAGAACCTACAAGAAATGTTGAATAATTTTCTGGTTTATTAAATTTAATTAAAATTATAAATAAATTACTTAAAAAAAATGATTCGTCTAGTTTATATGCAAAATATTCGGGCACTATGAAAATAATTTAAGTAAAGTGAAGTAAAATGAAATTTTAAACATTAGATTATGTAGCCGATAGATTTCACACCAGTGGAGCCAGATCCAACGAAGGTTTCAGGTGGAAAGAAAGTTACTGAAAAACCAAGGGTTCAGGTTAAGTGAACCGTGGAAGTACAAGTGTCAATGACCGTATCTAAGTAGAGTGGCCGAGTATCTATGGTATCCAGATGTCTAGGTATAGGTGACCAAGTACAGGTGAAGTTATAAGGAGGAGTGCACTTACACTCGACGTAAGAAGCCCTGTAAGACAGACTGATAAGTTTGCGTCTTCACAGGTTAAAAAAAATGAGATTAAATTATCAAAATCACTTATAAAACTTACTTAATTGATGTGAACCGGCTTCGGAAAGTGGCCTAGCAATATTTGCCTTAATCAACACTAGGAAATAACATAACGCAGGGTCTCAATTTTCGAATTGTTAAATCCGATAAGTCGACTATGTGTTGATCGCCAAAAGAACTTTTCGTCAGTTACGATTTTTTTCAGTCGCGAAGGAAATAAGTTGGGTCATTATTTACGACATCCACTTTTGACCTATGACAAAAAATAAAAATACGTACTTACCATACGTGACGTCAGTAACAATATTCCGCAAACCATTTGATGGGCGAATGGTTCTAAGTGCAACGAAAAAATGTTTTTAAGTTTTAAAAGCCACCATTGTTATTGGGCTGTCATTTATTAGATCACCGGACCCCTTATTTATCTGGTCATATAACCTGCACTGTTACCAATAACTACTTATCGATTTCGTCCTAATTGTCATTATATTGGTTGATATTTTCCTTTTCCCTCTCGCACCTACCAAAATTTCATGCACATATATCCATTAAAATTTATGTGCGTTAGCTTAGCCTTGACTCACTTAAATTGACCTTGACCTTGAAATTATCAAAAACGTTGGTTGTTAACGGCAATTTATTTTTTTGCTTTTTATTTTCTACCAAACAGATCTCTATTTTTACGTGTTTTTAACCCACCCAGCACACCTATTCGTTGCCAGGTCCCGTATGCTTGTTGGCTAAGTACTCATTTGCCCATTGTTATATTGATCACAATAATGTTCTATAATTACTTCTAATGTCATCTACATGTTAGAAAAAAGAAAACGTCAACAACGTATAGGTGGATATCGTAAATATTTACCAAAAGTTGTCGTTGTACGACCTTGAATCCTCCACTCAAGGTCAAAAGTGTCAGTGGCATCGAATGTCCCCCTTCAAACTGTAAAACTTTTGTCTGATACTTTTTCTCGGAATTGTCATTCGCGATTTTTATTCAGCCTGATAAATTAAAATGGGAGGCCCAGTGTAATATTGAATACATGAGGCTCAGCCACCGATGTCAGCCAGCCAATTCGCACAGGTTAATGGGCGATTTTGTCACTCATGGCTCGTCGTGGTCATTTACTCATGGTTGCCACCAATACCAACGAATCACTTTATCACGAGTTGTTCAACGGAATCCCACTTCTGATTTGTAAGAACAACCCTAGGGGTTGTTGGAGGTTCAATAAAATAGGGTATAATTCTCTAATATTTAATAATAAAAAAACTACTTATGCGTATAGTCGCTATTGTGAATGATCTTTTATCTAAATACATTTCAATAGGACCGTAGTAAGTAGGCCATATTTATGCAATATGCATAAATAGTATGCAATATATTTGTTATTCTTAAGGCTTTTAAATCGCTCGTTCTCAGCGGCCCAACTTGTCATCCATCGCAGAAGGTCAAACGAGATCGAACCAATTTTATTGCTTACTAACATACCAAAAGACCTTTAGTTTGATTACAAATGTTAAATTTATGTAGGTATATATAAGTAACGTAGACGCATGCATTCTATGAAAATCGATTATGTGGAGCTGATAACACAAACACCATATTAGTATTCCCGCATTCATCCTCTTATGGAAATTTAAAGGGTATTTTTAGGCTATCAGCATTTTTATGCCTCGTAAAAATGGTAGGACGGTAATTTTAGGTGGTGTTGAGGATGTTTCAACGCATAAAACCAAACAAATATGTGTGTTAAATTATTTACAAGTCTACATTTGATTCACAAAATGTAAGTTGAGAGAACGTTGTTTGATGTAGTATACCTGCAAACGAGTTTACATAGGTGAAATACATACAAATACCGTTCATACAAAAAATACATATATATATATATATATATATATATATATATATATATATATATATATATATATATATATATATATATATATATATATATATATATATATATATATATATATATATATATATATATAAACCAAACCGTTAACCGGTAGCAATTTTATAATAATAATAATAATAATATATCTGCAATGGTGAGCCTATAATTCAGAGATTTTTGCAGGAGAGTATAAATATTGCCTTTACTGTTCGAAGCGATTAACTTCACATGCGGTTATGTTAATTGCAGCAAAATTTGTTGTTAACAAAGTTTTACCGCTGAAAAATCTCAATATTTTAGGTTTACCAATAATGATATTTGCTTTTAACCTTTCAGCAATCGATAATCTTAATAATGTACAAGTACTATTAGGCATTTTATTTAATGTCCATTTAATGCATGCTGTTTTTGTAAACAAACTTTGACGTCCATCGCAAACTGAGACTAATTCATTGTCCTTTGAGATCGAGCTGTCAGCACATTACTCACGTATGTGCCCAAATTTTCTACAGAGCGTAGAAAATTTTCGTTTCGGTTCACTACACTGATTCAAAAGATGATTTCCACCACAATTGTAACGCATATTATTATGTCGTTCCCGTATATTGTTAATCGCTGAACGTGAATTATGTTGTTCCTTATTAACTGTAAGTTCTCGTTGGTTACCATCGTGTCATTGATCTTAGATTATTACTTATACTACTTAAATAACTTGATAATTCACCTATGGACTGAAAATTTGCAGCTCTAGATGCTAAGGCCACGCTCTTATCTGTAATACCTTCTAACACAATGTCTATTAAAAACGTATCAGGAATGGGCAAGTGAAGTTCATTGAGTTTTGCTACCCTTTCAAAGCAATAATCTTCCAAATTTTTTTGGGGGTGATGTACATAAACAGCGGCTTCCACTAATAATTTACCAAATTTTACAGTGACCGGAAAGTTGCTTTGCAGCAGTTCTTTATAGTATCCTAATCAAAACTCGATATTTGTGCCGTGTCACGTCATTTCCGTGCATTCCCACGTAATCTACTGGTAGCTAACTTTAAAGTAACTAAATTATCCCAATGATGATATGCGGCTAATTCATCCACTTTTTGAACCCACTCTGTACTGGTGAAGTTTTCCGCACTTGCTCAAATAGTTGTACAATAGTTTCGTTTACAACGGAACTGACAGAGGACATTTGTCTATTATGACTACCACTTACTTGTTGGGTGAGTTTACTATCCCACGTTTCAACTTCCTAATTTTTTTATATTGCCGCTCAGCATCGGACGACAACGAACTCGTTGTTGATGATGGTCTCCTAGATCTAGCCCTCTTTGGAGGTGTTTTTCCCATCGTATCAACTATAGTTTAACAATCAAACTGATATCAATAAAACTTGTCGCTTCACATGCACTTTATACGTTTAAGGCTCATCACTTTACAGGGTAGACTTGCAAACTGCAAATTACGCTTTATTAAATTACGTCATTATCCCACTTCTGACTTTTGTAAGGTTAAAAATAATAAAATAATACTACAGACTACCCTACTCCGGTAACGTTCGTCTCTTCTAAAAGTACCTGCCATATATCAAGTAAAATATTTCAAGGGTCCATATCAGGGATGTTGCGGATGCAGATTTTTTCACATCCGCGGATACGGATGCGGATTTGTGAAGGCTTACATCCGCTGATGCGGATGCAGATGCGGATCTTACGATCTTTTATAAGAAACCATATGGGTGTAGAAATAAAATAATAAGATGTAGGTAATACTCTTACTAAATATTTAGTGAGTAAAATTAAAAATTGGAGCATTATATTTGATAAAACGTGACATTGAATTGACAGTGGTGACATTGTATATTCACGTGTTAAATATTCTACCAACTGCAAAAATCTCGCTTAACACACAATGCTCACTGTATATTCACATTAACATTCAAAAACTGAAATGGTCATCATATGATAACCTCAACTAAACACGTTATGATTGATTTACGAGAAACAAATGATGCACAATAACAAACGAGTCGGAACTTGTCACCGAACGAAATCTGCGTTCCTATTGGTCAATGCGTACGTGGATAGGTGGGTACAGCACGCGCCAGTCGCTGGTCTCGCCCAATCTCTATTGTCGCGGACCTGAGCTACATCTGCATCCGCATGAATATCCGCATCGATTATTGCGGATATTCATGCGGATGCAGATATCCAAATCGATGCGGAAGCTCCGCAATTTCGGATGCAGTGCGAATATTCACGTCATCCCTGGTCCATATGCCTATCTAAATAATTATGTTAACTCAATAATATCCTACGACATTAGCGTACGGGCTTCGTGGCTATCATGGGCGTAGGTGTTTCTTACATATTATGGTACGAATCGACTCAAAATTGGCGATTTTTTTTGTCAACATTAATATTCAATATGGCGCCACCTGCAATCTGCAATATGGCGGACATTTTTTACCGGAATCGACTCAAAATCGGTGAATTTTGCGACTACTGATCACGATTTTTTTTTGTATAAATCAATAATCAAGATAGCGGCTCTCCAATATGGCGAACATTTTTGCCATTCATATAGAGAATCAACTCCAAATCGGGAATTTTTGGGGTCGCTGATTTTTTGACGAGTTTTTTGTCAAAATGATTATTCAAGATGGCGGCCCAATATGGTAGACATGATTGCCTTTTATGGTGAGAATCAACTCAAAATCGGTGTCTCGGGAGTTTTAGGGTCGCATAAAATTCAATAAAAGGTTTTCCAAATTATTTTTCAGTATTTTTGACACTTCTATGTCATTCAGAAGGCAAAAATCTGTTATCGTCCCTATGATACAGTGGTAATCAAGATTAATAGTCGATGGGTCCCGGGTGCAAACCCAGCCAGTAGCACCATTTTTTTTATTTCACATTTATTATTATTTATTATACTCTTCGCGTCTTCGCATCAGAAGAAACAAAACCATTTGTTTGCCATTTGAAACTTTGCTTTTTAAATTAAATACCCGACCCAGCGAGGAGTATCCTATAGAATGTCACACATTTTATAATTGAATTATTTTTATCATTTGTAATTGATATGTCTAACATAGTGACCTAATATGATATATTATATCAATTGGCAAGTATTCTGATATGTATGATATACCAGGAAACTAATATGCACGTCACATTCTGGGAATCATCGTCTTTAACAAGTAAACTTCAATTGTTTTACTATCACATCAAGGTTAACAGGAAATGCAGGCCTGAGTCCAATGGAGCATATATGGAATAGTTTTTAAAGATGCCGCAGATAACGCCTATCTCCATATAACTATTTCCTGCGGTTCTTTAATATTATTGTAATGAAGTTTACTCATTTTATAAGAGGAAAATATATTTATTGCAAAAAAGAAATTACCTTAATTATTATATAAATTAAATTAATTTAAGAAAATATAACAAGCATGTTTTCGGCACGGTACATACAATTTCAAAGTAGATTTTTTCGCGACCATTATATGCTTCATATATATATATATATATATATATATATATATATATATATATATATATATATATATATATATATATATATATATATATATATATATATATATATATATATATATATATATATATATATATATATATATATATATATATATATATATATATATATATATATATATATATATATATATATATATATATAATATATACAAATTTCGATGATCCTGTTGTTGAATTTTAAATTTATTCCTTTGTACAAATTTTCCGTTTGGATTTACACGGGTGTCTACTACAATCAAATTGTAACTCCATATTTCTTGAATAATTATTGATTACTACATAAACTGAAACATATTCTATAAATATGTATATTCATATTGTATGTTTAGTTCAACATTATTGTGATCTAATAAATAATTAATTTAAAATGCATTGTTTTTTTTCTGTTTTTAGCTTATATCAGAGCATCAGCAGCATTATGTGTGATAACCCTCTTAACTGATCTAGTGGCAACCGTTTTAACGGGTCTAGGACTCGGTACAAAGGACCATCACACCAAGTACAAATACTACCGATTCGCGGTCATAGTCATGGGGTTTGCACGTAAGTATTTTTTCTCCTTTATTGGTAACAATAATAACATTTACAATGTCATGTTAATTGATGAGTTATTTGGGCTGTCTCAAGAAATATTTTAATTCTTAAAACGATGTACCTATAGTGTTTTCGTTTGATATACAAACTAGAGCAAAAAAATTGTGCGGCATTTTACAAAGAAAACCCGTACCAATTATTATAGAAGCGGTAAATCACATCACTATGCAATGCAAAAGGATATTTAGTGTAAAATTGTATACCGCCAAAATTTCTTTTGAATAGAACTAAGCATACAAATCGGTCGCTATCCGATTTGTATGCTTAGTATATATGCTTCAACTCATATAAATCCCATTTCCCTTCTCGGTCACTTAGAAGACACCTGAACAAGCCGGTGATTTACTGGCTTTACTACTCGGTGGCGTATCATCATGCGCAACCAAGGTGAAGTGACTTCAAATTTAGTCTTATTATGTCATATTCATATAGGTGCAAAACTCTAAGCCATAACATTATTTAGTTTTGAATGCATTTCAGCTGTTCTGTTCTACGATAATGATAAGATTATTGTTTTTTGTTTTTATTTCCTATATTAGGATAACTGCGCGGGCCACTGAGCACCGCATTCCATTGGTTTGCATATCAAACGAAAGCACTATACAAGACGTAAGTACCCAATTCAATATTTATATTCTCATGTTCCGAAATGCAACATCAATATAAATGTTTCAATATTTATACAACTATCGACGGACTTACTATTTTCAGATAGTACGTCATTATTTTATATAATTTTAAGAATTAATAATGTATTGCGTGTCACGTCTTAAGTAATTATTATTCTTCAATTTAATGCCACGCAAATAAATATATTATTCTGTCGATCTGGACTACTTCGGCGTATTCTATAGTACATTTCATAGGATAATCATCAAAATTGTGTGTACCTCTATACGGTTCTGTTCCTGTTAATATTCATCTAATATAGTGTGAGGTAGAGTTGGTTTGTCGCTAAGCGTGACTATTTCGTTTTAGTTTATTGTTTTATGATTTTAACAAAATACAGCGTTTTTTAAAACATGAAAAGGTAATTGTAGTCCAAAAAGGCGCGTTGTATGACGCATGTATTCGCTATGTTTAAGTGACGTCTGGCGTCAGTAATCGGCGAATCCAGTGGCATTTTTATATATTACCAAGTACGATAACAAAATAAAAATCTTCGGCAAAATCATTTAATTAACAGCAATACGTATTATTTTTATCAGGTGTGTTTGATTAAAATTATTTTTATGTATCAAATTGCAAACATCATGAGTACTTATTAGGTAGTATGTTTATTATTACGGGAAAAAATGTTGGACTGGGCAGGATGGGCAGGAATCGAACGCACGATCCTTGCTATACAGGGCAAGCGGTTTACAGCGATGGCTGGCACGTGATTCGCGTCCTGTAATAAATGCGAATCACGAATGTTATTTATAGTACCGACTAATATGCGTGAGCTGTGTTGCTATTTTTTTGCTTTCTCATAATGGAAATCAACTTTTCTCTTTGAATCAGCATAATATGCTGTTAATTTGGGAATCAATAGAATTGATACTGGCTACTTTTTATTGTATTTTTACAACTAACAATCCACTATGTCCTAATAAACAGGGGTAAAAGGAACTAATTCGTTTAAGGTATTTTATTGTTTCATGATTATGTTCAATTGCATCTTAAAAATGATAAGTCCACAGAGTACGATTAAATTGGTTCAGAAAAAAGAAATCTGACGTAATTTCCGTCAAAATGTTAACTGACAAAAGTATATTTGATAAAAACTGGCTGAATACAGTAGTTCAAAGTTAACTACGTTTTTACGATTTTACCACTTTGTACCCTTATACCATACCGGGCTTTTATTTTTATATCGCGAAACCCACGTTACATAAATAATTACATTGAAAACCCTCAGGCAGGTCTGTGAATTGACCATGAAATCTATGAAGTGACATTTCATATGGACTTCATTTAGTTATTTACATGGTAACTTCTTAAGTACCAAATATATAAATAGGTTAACTAGGAAACAGAAATAATCTGATCACGTGGGTTTCGGGATTAAATGAAAGCCCGGTAATATTTCAAATTATTACACGCAAAAATTATTTTTATTCGATAAAAAAATATTTTCGTTAGGTAAATTTAAATAAGTAGCTATTTTACACGGTTATGCACCAATTGAGTGATTGCCTACATTTTGAGCTGCATATTTTCATTGATTATTATGCGTTTGCTTACAGTAATTTTACAAATTTCAAATTAACTGACACTGCGATGACGGATAATGTTGCCTAAAAAATATGTTTTTTCGCTCCTAGCCGTGAGACCTACTTTCGTGCCTCTAAAGTCACAGGAAAATAGCATTTTCACCTAATCCTAGTGTAGGATAAAAAAATACCTTAAACGAATTAGTTCCTTGTTCAATTACATAATCAATAGTCTATAATACATTTGCGAGCTACCATGCAGTATTGCTTGTTGCGCGCATCGGGCGTTTGGTTAACACGCGAGTAATGAAAAACCGGCCCTAAGTTAAGTTTTAGACATCTAGAGACGTTTGTGAGTACATAATTTTTCCCGTTTCTGACGTCAGCAGTATTGCTGGTTGCGCACATCGGGCGCTGGCTTAATGCGTCAATAAGACGTGACCAATTGACCATTAAAGTTCAAGACGTTTCTAGAATGTTCCAGTGGGCGCATTAATTCGTTCACCGCCTCCCCACCAGTCATCTGCACGGTCCTAATAGTAATTTCATTTGAAGTTCGATTAAATAAGATTTAGATAATCTTTCGTCAAAATTTCAACGCATTATCCCGTGACTTGTATGTTATACATGGTGATGAACAAAATATCACTCTCCCGGAACGGCCTCGAACCTGTCATTATACAGTATAGCTTTGGTACTCGTGCTCTGTAATTTTAAATCCTCGCTGTGTTGTCTTTGATATCCACAAATGTACATTCGTCAATAAAGGCACACAATGCAGAAACATATATAGGTTCCTTGGTAATTAAACGTAAACATTTGAAGTATGTCGACTGTTATTATGTTATATTAGTAATGTATTTCTCTCTTTACAGTGCTGGCAATCCTCGTCGCACTGATTATCTACCCAGTGTGTTTTGCCGCAGAACTAAATTTAGGTAAGTAATTATTTATCTAGATACAGCCTAATCGTTGTTTTGAGGTTAAATTACCCCAAAAATTCTCTAGAAATGAAAAAAGAGGTTGGGTTGAGAGTTGAGATAACCAATTGCAAAAATGCACAGTACAAATGTACAGTTGATTTTTGCCGAAGTTTGGACAATACGAACACAAAATCCGTAAAATATAAAATGCATTTTTTTTAGTGCGTTGTTGAAGCGAAATTTACATTTTACCTCTTACATAATTTACATATCTTACATAATTTTATAGATATCGATTTGAAATAGATTTGAACACCATTGAGCTTGCGTGAATCTCGAAATCTAAACTTTATCCGGGCTCATAATATCAATTAGAAACAAAATGGCGATTTTTTTGACAATTTCTTAACGAATTCATAATATCTTTTCTTTTCGGGAATTTTTTTTTCGGGCAATGTTACTACATACTTGTATTAAATATTTTTATTAAAGAATCCTGAAAAATTCAGCTATATATAAGGGGCTAAATTCAATGACGTCATAACTCTTCCATGTTAGGGTTGCCCGACGCGTCATATGACCGAATATAGGTATTTCCGAGATTAAAAGAAAAGACTATATTTAGGGCATTAATATTTTTCTGGTATCAGGTTAGTACGATTCAGGAATAACATATTTTTCTTTTTATAGGTAATAGGACAGTATGGGAATTTGGCTGGGCCTACGGCGTGGGCTGGGGAGCGGCAATATTCCTATTTGGAGGCGTAATCCTCCTGATGTGTGACAAAGAAAGCGAGGAAATCTACTATAAGGAGAGGAAAATAGTGCATGATAATGACTCGCGGGCCTAGTGGCCACATAGTCTGCCCGATGTTGTTCTCTGATCATAAAAGAGGTTATGTCGCTTCTCTCAGAGAGTGCATGACGAATGAACGATTAGTATGAATGGTTGCTGCCTGTTATTGGATGTTCCTGGTCAGTTTGATTTCGGGGTATTTAGTTTGTTTCAATGGTGTACAGTTATTTTTTTGTAGGGTAAGACTTTGCCTACCTTTATTATTGTTGTGGTTTATATTAGTACAGAAAAGTAACTTAGAGGTTAGGCTTAGTGTTCAAAATTATTTTTAGCGTCTCTAATTGCGACTTTTAGCTGTTATTAATATAAACGACAAGCCTGTACAGAGTTTTTCTATGCTGGAAGAATATTTTCTACATTTCGATAATGTAATCGTTAATTTTATTTAATTGACAAAAAGCGGTGCCCTATTCTTGCAGCATAGAATTTTCCCGTGCTTAACCTGTATGCGGTTATTATTTGTAGTTAGTTCTTATTTATTTGTACAAAAATTTTGATCAAACTGATTAGATTATTATTTATTTTTCGTTGCTTGCCTGGTCTACAGCCAGTCAGCCGTTTTTGTACCTTATTGTTACCATTTTTTGTACGCGAATTATCCGCAATTACTTCAACTGGTTATTTTTCCAGGATTTAGTAAATTAAAATGTTGGCTGTGCCAGTATTGGAACAAAAATATGGCAATGTATATTTCAATAAGCAGTGTGAAATATTTCTGAATGCGTTGCATTTGGACACTGATTTTCTTTAATTTACTAAATTTGTGACGTTAATATTTTAATTACCCGAAAATATTTATTTTATAATTTTTAATAACGGGTTAAAGTAATTCAGATAATTTGCTATGGAATGAGTGATTGTGCGACTGAGAGGCAACCCGGGCAGGCTAGATGTGTGTAAAAAAGACTAAATATAACATTTTTTTTTTAATCTACTCGGACAACATGTACATAGTTACTCAACATTGGAAAAAAATACTGCATAAGGTTTTACATCTTTCTGCATATATTCGATAAAATATACCTCGATTTATACCAATATTAAACGTAATACAAATATTTTTCCTCCACTATGAAGCATGGGACCGTAGTACACTGCTAGCTACTGTTTTATTCTTCCATGGTAATTCCATATAATATCGTATTTTAATTGTGTGGGTCACAGACAAAAGCATACATTACAGATTGCCACTATTGCCAGCACATTCAACAAGCTGCCTCCCTTTTACGAGTGTGGAACACTTTGTCAAGAAACATATAACCATTTTACTGGGTTAGTGTTTAAACAGTTTAAACATGACCGTGTACGAAATGACATAATTCAGCAAATGGCCAGGTAAGTATTTTCAATACAAGTATACTCATGTACTCGATTGCCACACGTTGCAGGCTTTATACCCGAATGCATAAATTGAAAATGATTACACTCTTCTCACTCCAATTCATTGAGCTGTGATCTTGAAACCAAGTCATTATCTTCTGTTCCGTAGCCTGATTGTCATCTTGAGGAACCCCCTTTTGACCATCTACGTGATATACTGTAACAGCCAATTTTTTTATAACACTATCAGTTGTTTTCCAAATTCCCGGCCATTGTCTGACTGGAGTACAGCTGGTGCACTAAATATTGACCAGTTATTTACAAAATCCAATGAAACATCTTGACCTTTATTCATTTCCGTGCTTTCAGACGGACAATATTGTCAAATGATAATACAAATTCAAATGTTTAGTCCCATTGGTTCCCCACAGTCCGTCAATTAGGTCCGCTGGAAAATGATAATTTCAAATCAAGTCTGCAATCATAGCCTATAGAGGTATGGATGGCTTTTGAACTATCCGATTTTGCCACATCAAGTTTATACACTATGTCATTGATTTTGTTCTTCAATAGGACTGTCACTTTATTATGAATCGAGTACACATAGTAATGATGTAAAAGCTAACATTTCCTTGGATAATTTTTCATCGGCGGCTCTGATTGATCCTCTCAAAACTGCCTTGACTATCCATATTTTCTACTTTTACCTTATATCCAGTTGCGGCCATCTTATTTTTGTAACATTATCACTTTTGTTCTTCAATTCCCGGCCGTTATCTAATTGAGGTACAGCTGGTGCAGCAAATAGTCACTCTAGCCATTCCTCTCATTTTCATTTTAGAGAGATTGGAATTGCACCAATTTTAGTTTGTTCATAATGGATAACCTTAAATTAAAATAGAATAATAGGAAATAGTGGAGGTCCCACACTTTATAGATAATCAATATTGATATTTCATCAATGTATACTTATATACCACGAAGACGAGGTTTCATTTGGTAATGAAGTAATGCCATAGGCAAACATTTTGTTATAACAATGTACATGTTTGACTGTACAGAGCATAATGATGTCAATATAGATATTAGACATAGGGGTAGAACTATTAAGTTATGCCGACAGTTTATTTTAAAATTAAAGTAAGTTTTTTTATAACATATTAACGGGCATTATAGTTATACTTTTGATATAAATCGTATCAAATTTTATACTAACTAGACTAAGAGATTTTTGTTTGTTGTTGCTCGCAATGGATTTAAACGTGGCTGCTAATATTTTGTGATAAACTAGAAATTGCTATTAATTTATCTAAATTATTGAAAGATTATTATTCTCAACAACTACTACCCAGTTAGGCAGGTTTAGATAACATGACTTTTTGGAGCAACACTCGTATTTTTAGTACACATTTTAAATATACAAGATATGCATTTAATTTCGATTTTGATAATAGGGTACATAAATAAGCATATCGTAAATGATAATAAATTTAAAATATTAAATGCTATTTACACTTACAGGGACTAATATTTCTAGTCAAAATTATATTTAATGGATATTAACGCACTTAGTATATTTTTATTTGAGAACCTAATTATATGTTCATTTTCAGTCCTTAAACAGATCAGGTATAATAGATATACAAAATATGTCGCATATCTCTCAACCTTTAATAGAAAATCGGTTTTTAAAAATATTTCGGATACCTATTAATCATACGTAACACTTAAAAATATACTTTGTGCAAACAAAATATACTCTGGACCAATATTATTTTTCTAAACAATTCTCTACTGCCAAAATTTTTCGTCTATAATTTTGTAATTAATTAGCCTTTAGTTCTCTGATTAAGGCAATCTCTTCCTATTTTATTTATTAAAAAGTGTACATATTATGACTTGTCCCAAAATAATAAGCATGTTAAAAAACTGTAGTGATGTGATATATAGCTTATGTATATATTAAATGTAAAAGCCATATATCTATTATAGAACATATAAATTATTAATAAAATATTTGGTTAATTTACATGGTTTATATTTTTTATTGTATTTAATATATTATGTAAATTCGTAAATTCTCATTAATTTCTGTATAAAACTAACATTGATGTGTGGTAGGAGAGATCTCAATTATTTATATACCTAATATAATAAATTATTTAAGGTAATGATTTTCTAATTGTGTTTGTCCAAATTATTATATATTTCATTTAAGATGTATTTTTATTAAAATTGCACATGTAACGATATTGTCTTAAAATAAATCGAATATTTGTAGATTTTTTATTTACTTTCCCCTTCTTTCATAATTTCATTATAAAACGGTTTATCTCGATTTTCGGCAAAACTACAAGTCCTATGGAAAAAAGTTAAATGGCAAAGTTGTAGGTAATAAAAATATCTACAATTTTTGTATTTAGACTTTTTCACATAACCTCAAAATGTATGTGCAAAATGCAAATAACCAAGTTTTTCGTTTTTTCTTTTTCTTTTACAAAAAATTTTTTTTTAAGAAATTTGGTGAAAACTTACCTTTTTATGTCCCAAACACACTGTATTTTTTTTTGGTTAAAATATTTATTTCTTCACCTTATTCTGACTTTATATCGAAAAAGCACCCTAATTTTCAATCGAAAATTCTCGCTGCAAAATATCTGCTTTTTTAAAAAATTCGGTGGGCTTTTTGTTGGTTGAAATCTCTACTCTCTTATGATGTAAAAAATATACATTACTATAAATGTTCTCACAAAATGCAAGGAAACGAATCCGAAATTTTTTTTTTAATCATTATGTGCCATTTTTGAGCTGTTTATTAAAATTTACACTTTAATTGCTCGAAAAACTTAAGATTCCATGTTACATTGATAAATAGAAAAATTACAAACCATAAAACAAAGATATCGATATTATATTAAGTTAAAATAAGGTGAAAAAATAAACATCTTAACTTATATTACAGAGTGTTTGGGACATAAAAAGATAAGTTGTCACCAAATTTCTTTTACTTTTTTTTTGTAAAAGAAAAATAAAAAACCAAAAACTTGGTTATTTGAGTAGAGATGAAACGGATATCCGGAGACTATCCGGCCGGATACCGGATATTCACAAACTGCGACACAATTCCCTAAAATCAACTTGAATACATAAATCTTTGTGTGGTAAATAATAATGAAATGGCTTATAGTTATGACTGCTTTTATTTAAAGTACAAAAAGTTACAAAAAGTCACAAAGAAAATAAAAGAACCTTCTATAAAACTAAAACGTTTTAATACATTTTTTGTTTTAATTGTTCTTAGTTTTTACGACGCATCATGCAGCGAGTAAACAACTGATTCTGATACCTGAAACCGCCCGAATCGATCCGATCGCGTTTGCTGCGCCTCGCCTGTGCGACTCGAACGCCTGTGTTGGACGGATATCCGGCCGCCGGTTATTCGGCCTCGCAGCTCGCCGGATATCCGGAATCCGGCCAAACAACTATCCATTGCATCTCTATATTTGAATTTTGCACATAAATTTTGAGGTTATGTGAAAAAAGTGTAACACAAAAGTTGTAGATCTTTTTATTACCTACAACTTTGCCATTTAACTTTTTTCCATAAGACGTGTAGTTTTGCCGGAAATCGAGATGTTTGAACATCGAACTGTTTTTTATCCTTAAAAAGTCACCCCCTCCACTTCCCGACCTGGGATCGCCAGTAAATTATTTTTCCTTACCTTTTTGTTATCTCTTCCTTCTCCAATGGGTTACATCCTATTATTATTTTTTTTGTTTAAAAAATTATCAACCCTGGTCTATTAACAGTATTTCCAAATGTAATAGTTTTTTTAATATTTCAACACACTGTTTCTTCAGTGTAGACTGACGTAAAATAATTATAAAATTTACACGGGATTTCTCTCAATGAACCATCGAATATCAAAGGAGCTGCCGAAGCTGTCACCTCTGGTATAGTAATCTGTACTCTAGTGATTAAGAGAGCTGTTATGTGACAGGTGTCAAACTTCGTCCCTTTGAAAGAAGTGGCTTTTAAACAAGCCACAGAAAATCTGAGAATGTATAATTACCTAAAGTTACTGTCAAAGCTAAAATAATTTTAGCGGTATTGCAATAAAATTCTTTGAAACCTAACCAAATATTTATTTCCATCAAGATACAGCAAAAAGAGGCGTAATTGCAAACTATCTGCCTCTAAATCTACAAATATTTACAGATAAGATGTGATTAAAATATAAATAACTTACATAGGGTCTCATATTTACTTTAACATAAAGTAGAATAAAACTATTACATCTATAAAGTAAAATTCATTAAATCATATCTTATTTTTTAAAACAAATAAGGCAAACTATAAAAATATAGACAGGTTTGCCTTTCAATCTATGAGAGTTAAAACTAAATATATGTATTTTTATTATATATTTAATTTATATATATAATATTTATAGTTCATTATTAATTAATTAGGTATTATTAGTTCATTACAAATTTACATAATTTAATGGTGAGAAAATAAGTGAAGTTCACAAAGTGCCCCAAAAAATTCAAAAACGTTTTATTTGAGGCGATATTTACAAAAGCGGGTAAATAGCCAAAGCTACGGACTACGAAAGCATTGATATTTGAATAATTTTAGCTTTCTGCCTTCCTAGTTTAATCTGTGGTTTGATCTTATGTCATTTAAAACGCATAACATTTAAAATTAATTAAATACCTATAGAATATCATAACATCTTTATATATGTAGACAACTATTGATAATAGCTAATAATACATAATATGCATATAGTAGTCATATAATTAATTATCAATATGTAAAACACTTAGGTTTAAATAAATAGGGATTAACAAAATGTACTTTCATGCAAAGAAAATGTGAAACAGAAAAGGCACAAATTCAACTGATAATAAGTTTTTAACGTGAAAGTATAAGGTGCAAAATTAACTAGTAAGGATACATATTTAATATATTCCACATTTCCCCAATCAATTAGTGTTTGAACATGCTTTTAATATAAGTTTTTGTATGTCAAATGTTTTATATATTCATTTTTAACTTCACAATGTTTGTTGAGTTTGTGCCCTAGATTTTTTTTATAATTTACACAAACTATTAATAATTGGAAAACACCTACATAAAACATATAAATAATAAAAAAATATTGCACATTTTTGGAGATCGCAAATATTCAAATCATATACAATAATACAACAAGTAGAAATGGTAAATAGTTGGTAATTTTTTAAGTTCGGTTACATCATGTTGAAATATATTTTTTTATATTTTACAAGATAATTATTCAAATTATATAGTGGCCCAGGATATATGTGGTTGTTTTTATGGTGCGATGGAACAACAGAAATGGAATAACAGAATTTACATATAACAGCTTACACTACAACTATTAATATGATGAGATATTGTCTGAATGTTAAAAAGTACATTTTTATGAAAATTATGTATATTTTCCTGATATCAATTGGTCATGAAACAATAATAAAATATTTCTTTATTAACAACAAAAATCCTTGACTGTGAACAATTAAATATGGGGTAAGTAATGAATATTAGACGTTGCGTCATGATTAACGGAATTAATCACAGGCAGTGCAATCGGCTACTGCCTGCATTGCATTCGCACTGTGTTTATGAAACCGCAGTAACGGATACGTGCAAATAACTTGAACCATGTCATTACCAGTGACGATGCAACATCTAACGTTCATTAATTACCCTTTAGTAATTCATGATTATAATCATGATAAAAGTTTAGATAAGGTACTTAAATTGATTTGAATGTAATGTAAAATATTGATGGAGAATCGTAAATAAATGGAAGGCATTCTTACACTGTCTAGCAAGCTTCAGAACCTTCTAGACACCCTTCAAGCTGCAGTGGGTGGATTATTATGAGGGGTACCTAAATCTACAATAAGTAAATATAAGGTAAGACTTGGTATTTCCTGAATTTAGCAATAACAAGCTCACGTTTTATTCAGATACAAACGTTTACAAGCTCCATTATAGTAGAGGTCAAACAATTGCCGGTATCATTTAAAATGTCAACATATAATGCGACATGAGCGTAATAATATATTAAGGTAATTATACAAACTTAAGAGTGTAGATGGGGTACCAACTGTTTCTATATACACGTTTCTATATCTGCTATAAAGTGCTTTGGTAGATACACGTATATGCAAGTGTTTCAGTCGGGAGCTGTTCTTTTTCTATGTGCCACAAATCCTTGCTAAGGAGCTATGTGGTAAAGTACAGCCCCTAATGGAGAAAGTCGTATTTCGTTATTAAATTTTAATACCTAAAAATTAGGTTTAGGTAGTCCAACTTTATAAGTTTGAGACTGATTAAATTTTTGTAGATTTTATAGCAAACTGCCTGGATTTTTTGTAATCGCTCTCGCAAGCATACACACAACGATGTTATCCTGGTCGTGCTGTTTTCCCATAAATATTTATATCTCTTGTTCTCGATCCTTTTGCAAGCTGTCATAATGTGCATAACGTCAACAATGAAGTGCCAATCCAACTCAGTTCCACTTTTTTTTTCCAATGTTCAAACGCTAAAATGGTCATAGCACATAAAATTAAATAGTTACATGCCAAGCGACTTCCAGGCAAGAAAGTACTAGTTGGTGATAATTTGTCATCTCACATAAATTTAACTATCATTAATATGAGCGAAAAAAACAATATTGCATTTGTTTCTCCCGCTGAATGCTACACATCTATGCCAACCGTTAGATGTTGCATTTTTTAGACCCCTTAAGATAGCATGGCAGGAGATACTTCTAGATTGGAAGATGTGTCATCCAAAAAGTTGTCCTGTGCCAAAAGAGGCTTTTTCAAGACTTCTCAATTGATGAATGACCATGGAAGAATGAGACAGAATTTTATTAGTGGATTTGCAGCTATTATATTTCCCCAGTTGATGGCAATAAGGCGTTATATAAAATAACCCAAATTGAAGAACCAGATGATGTAAACCAGCATGTAAGTGATACGTCAAGAGTTAAACGTACTAAAATGACAGTCGTCCCAGGAAAAAGCATTACCGCTCCTAGCAATAGCTAAACATATTCTCCGCAATATGATGATAGCATTTCTTGTGATGCAGAGAGCTCTAACCAGTTTTCCTCTGACGAAGAATCCTGTACCAAGATTGCAATCAATGTAACTCCACTCAGAGTTTAACTTTGATCAAGGACTTTTTTTTTGAAAATTGCAGGTCACTGAGTCATTTCGATTGTGGGGGTCTGTCAAGCTATATGGTCCCAATGGATCACAATTTTTTCCAACTAACTATTGCTAACAGAAAAAAAATACGGCATTTAAAAGTTTCAAATTGATCAATGTCACACCCCAGTTTACGGTCATGGAAATGAATAAAAAATTCATGGGTCTTCTCTTCCACACACCATCGAGAAATTTTCGTTAAAAAAAAAAGATATTAGTCAGCAACGGTGACAAAAACATCCCTTATTGGTACTTTGGTGGAAAAGTAGTTACTTTCCGGACTAGGACTAGTTTGGGCACATATTTAGGCCAAGATATCGAGATTTTCAGGGAATTAAAAAATAACAGGTAACGAACTGTGCAGGGTTTTAAAGTATAATACATAGATGAAAACGTATATAAATTGAACAGCCAATATTATAACAAAATGGCATCCAAAAACAGTAAAAAAAATAGTCTATTGAGTTTCTAGCAATAACTCCAACTATAATCGTTTTGACAATCCATGACTTGAAAATTGAAAAACCTCAAAATGTGCTCTACCAGACCTGTGGCATTTTTAGTGGAGAAAAATGGGAAAAACCGCGAAAAATGAACTTTTACATTTTTTAAGCTACGGCGTCCTCATTGCGTGTAAGAGTAACTTTAAACATATTAATTATTTGTGCAAAAACCTGGATCTGTTGGGCGGATATTTTGCTACAATGGACAATTAAATTTTTTTGGGCCATTTATCCAGGTAATCACCCTTGCTCGTACGGTGATCCGATCGTAATTTTTACAACGGTTTTGGAAACTTCAGAATATAATCTAAAATTTATACATTCATACTTGTACGTTAAAATCATGCACGCCTGCAGTGGAAGTGGATCAGCAGAAATGAATTCCGCCACTAGTTCTTGCATTTTACTCCAATCTTTGGACGCATTTTAAACTATGTAAATATAATTTTAAAGTACAAGTATGAATATACGAATTTTAGGTAATGTTCTGAAGTTTCCAAAATTGTTGTAAAATCTACGATCGCGACACCGTACGAACAAAGGGTGACTACCTGCATAAAGGGCCCAAAAAATGTAATTTGCAATTGTAGCAAAACTACCCATCAGACAGATCCAGGTTTTTGCACAAATAAATTACATGTTTAAAGTTACTCTTACGCGCAATACAGTCGCCGTAGCCTCAAAAATTGTAAAAGATACGAATTTTTAATAAAACGCTCCTTTTTCCCGGTTGAAAATAGCGCTAGAGATCTTCAGCAGAGCTGATTTTGTAGGTTTTTCAATTCTCTACAACATTTGTATTGTAGTCAAAACGATTGTAGTTCTTGCTAGAAACCCAAAAAACAATTTTTTTACTGTTTTTTGGACGCTACTTTGTTATAAACAATTGGCTGTTTAATTTATATACGTTTTCATCTATGTATTATATTTTAAAACTCTGCACAGTTCGTTACCTGTTATTTTTTAATTACCTAAAAATCTATATCTTGGCCTAATAATTGTACTTTGGCCTTGTCTTATAAATTTTGTCTCACTATTTTATCATGATGTAATGCCAGACGGAACTTTTAATACCAAACTAAAAAAATTAAAGAACACTAATGTTCTTAAAACTGTAGAACGCTTAACCTAGCGATTGCTTTTATTACAAACCATGACGCTAAAAGTAAACGAATAATTGCAGATCTCCATTTATAAGTACATTATACTTTTATGTTCCTTAGCACAAAGTTAATGCAAGTATTATTAGAATATCACAAAACAAATTACACATTTTGTATTTCTAAATTATATCAACAGCAAACATTGAGGAAGTACTTTGCAAATAGCAGAAAGTTATTCTTAATTAATATATTAGGTTTGAAATTTGTATGGTCGTCTCGATAGACCAAACCATTTATGATAAACATTATAAACCTTACCGTACCCGCCACAGATATCTGCCGAGTCCACAGTTTTGGCTATTCACAGTAAAAAGAACATTTCAGAATTTTTTTCAAGCACTCGACAAACCGCCTTCAAATAAATATATAGATTTTAATAAGAAGAGTCTTTGAAACTATAAATTTAACATCAAATGTGTATCGGAACGTGTACCAAAAGCTGAGCCCTATCGGAAAACACTTCACTGCACATTTCACATTTGAAGAGGTTTTGCGCGTTTGCATTTGCATGTTGCATTGAAATCTCGGCCAACTCGTGCAGAGGACTAGGATCCATGATTTCTTGTTTCACAAGAGAATGCACAATCTCCTCCTTGACTTCTATCGGGGGCGTGGTGGTTATATCCGGTAGTATCGATTCTGGTTCGTTCTCCTCCGATTTTCTATTTTTTACTTTTGATACTATCATGCCTTCTTTCACCAACCTAACCTTGCTCCCTGGACCTATTACGTGGCGACCCGTCTTAAGACTGTTACTAGTGCTTCTCGTCCTTTTCTTCACCTCTACCAAGCCAACCGGGACGGGCACCTCACTCTCCACCGTTTGTTCAGCCGCAACTTCAGGTGGCTGCTCTACCTCGTCCATGTATATAATACCGTTGCTTTGTTGAGGAGCTGGTTCCTCGGTAACATTCTCTTCACGTAACAAGAGATCTACAGCTTGCTGTGTATCTATGTCTGTTTGAGGGAATGTTGCGAGTGGCAACTTTTCGGTTTGCAACACGTGGTAGCTGACATTTTTCGTTCTGGGTCTTATACGCTCACCTGCAAAATGTAGTAGTTAGTTTTTTCAATAAACTACTTCTTTAGTCGGAAATTTTCAAAAAATTCCTCAGAGGTACCTATTTAATAACCTTTCTTTGAGGCGGGGATTTGGTAGGTGTATTTATGCCGTCTAACAGAGGGTCAGACGAGAACACAAATCACTAGGAGAAATCAACATAATTATCAACGTATTTGCAGTAGTTCTCGCTAGATAATTTTTACTACTCATGAGATTAGAAGAAAAATTTAAATAAATGCTACCTCAATTTTAGCCATACTTTTAGTGTCAATATCACACATTTACGACGGACCTAGGCGAGGAACAATAACTAAAACTATTTCACCCACTATCCTGAACCCTTTCAGATTTATATTTATTAATAATTCTTCACTGTGTGGGCTCAAGTAAAATACAATATACAGTAAGGCCACGGATGTGGTTGAAAACAGAGAAAACATTTTACGGAAACTTTTTATGGAAAAAAAGTATTCACCACAAAAAAATCTGCTTGTGTTTAAACCCATAAAAATGTACTTTAATTTGAGTTTATATATACAGAGTGTCCGTTCCCAACAAGTAAGTAAAAATGAGAACTTTTTACCGCAAAAAAACTTGTTATTCATTTTCCATGTTTAATATACAAATTTAAATCAAATTAGATGAAAGTGAAAACGAGAGACTTTATAATTTTTGTTTTAAATATTTGAAATCGATTTTACTACATAACTGATTAAATTTAAAAAATATTATGGATAAAATTATAAATTACTTAATAAAATTAATAAAGCAAGTGTAATTCAATCTAATTATTCCTCCAACATTATTTCCAACTCCATTTATCCACACATCCATCACACATTTATCAATATTTATACTCCAACACACATTTTCGGCTCTTTTTATAAACTCGCCGTATAGGTACGTTGCGGATTACAGTAAGGTTATTAATCTGATTACGTCTCTTATTCTTTGTTTCAACATTTAGAATATGTGGAGACCAACAGCGTACACTCTTTGATTCGAAATACCCTGTAAAAAGAAGTCCGTAGGTGATAGGCCAGGTGACCTAGCAGGCTATTCAATTGGACTGTATCTTCCCCCACCCCCATCTGTCTCCAAAGGGTTTAATCAACATCTTTTATCTACTATAATCTATTTTATCTGTAGCTATTTATTTTATCTGGAATATTTTGTAAATTTAATGAGTTATGTAGTACAATTTGATTTAAAGGATTATTAAAAAAAATAAGATATCTCGTTTCCACTATCATCTAATTTTATTCAATAAAGATACCTGATATACAGTACTGTAATATTTCTACTTTAGTATTTCTTGAAAATAATATATTTTAGAGAAATACTAATACTAACCTGTGGCACTCTTAATTTCAGTGGGCTGTGTCCTAGTGATCAAAGTCCTCGTCTTATGCCTCACCTTCCCATCCTCGCCAGTCTCTACAGGTACTCTTGTCTTCTGTGTGTGAATCATCTTCGGCCTCGACGGCAACGTCTGGTCCGCTTTCATCTTCTTCTGCTTACTTTTCGTTGGTGTTGACTTAGAATTAACAATTGAATTTATATTCTCTATGGCTGATGAACAACTATTGTACAAATCCGTGTAGGTTTCTGTTAAGTGCTCTTTCGGGGAAGGCGCAGTTTTCTTTGCGGACCTTTTGGTATTCCTCTTCCGCCGATCTCGTTCTTCTTCAGAATCGGTGAAGTTATCATCCTCTTCGTCCATGTTATGATCATCCTCGTCTTCAATTCGATTAGAAATCATCTCCAACTCGTGAGGTTTCAGCTTCCTTCTTCGCTTGTACTTCCTAGGACCAACTTGAGGCTGCCTCTTCATAGCAGTGTTCATGTCGCAGTGATGGATTAAATGCAGAATTAAATCTTGGGAAGCAGCAAACATGTCTGAACAGACAGAGCAACAATACGGCGTCATACTATGGGTGTATTTGGGGTCGGGGCCTGAATGATGTGAGCGGATGTGTTCCCTTAGAACTACACGCTGATTGAAAGCCCGGGGACATACTGCACAGGCATAGGGCTTCTCCCCTGTGTGGATACGCTCATGCTTTCGTAAGGTACCACCATCGGCAAAGGCTTTCCAGCAGAAACGACAGCCATATGGTCTTTCACCTAGGGAATACATATTTTTTAAACAGCAACAAAAAAAGGAATGTGTGCTAGTCATCATAGTTAAATTCTTGAATATTAATTTTGAAAATCTTTAATACCTTCTATCAAAACAGAACTGTAGAACGGATTTGGATGATTCTACAGTTCATTCATATATATAGTAAACTGACCCCCTTTAAGATACCGCGCAATTGCCACATGTAATTCTCAATTTTCTCAGTATTCAATTAAAATATCAAATTCCACAATACTATATTAAAGTTGTATATATTATTTATGAATGTTATTAAATAATAATTGTGCCCACAATAATATATTATAGGCCAAGATGTTACGTTTTTACATTTATTTTCGTCTACTTTAAATATGTCAATTACGTAAACATCTATTTTTATAGTTAAAAGCGGCAACGCCGATCCACGACCTTTCCAATAACGAATATTCGAGCAGTATATCTCTTTTTAACTTATTGGAATCGTATCTCTCGGATCGGGATCGGATTGAATAGGATCAGGTTCGCATCTTACAGTGGCATGTTCACGGGAATTGCTAATATGTTATTTATGTACCTACCTATGTAGGTATACATCACTACGAGAGTTGAAATAAAAGAGTATGGCGGTTAGCAAACATGTTTGTTCGTTTCGTATGAAACCTGAAAAAGGTAGATTTCCACCAGACCTCGCTTTATTTACGAGATAGGATAGGCATGTTAAAAAAATTTAAGGAAAATATGATTTGACGGCAAAAATGGATAGTGGGTGTTAGAGCAGAGCCGACTTTAACAAAAAAAAAGTTGATTTATGGGCTGCTCGAAGTAGGTACTGACGTGTACTGAGGTAGGTAGGTACCTATTACATCCTCCACTTAAGACATTTCTCAAATAATTGTATTCAAAAAATATTCCAGTGCTTGAGGCCGCTAGGTTATAACTGCTAAATGCAACGATATAAGTTAGGTTTTTTATTGGGATTTACAAAACTGAAAATGCTCTCTGGTTTATTACATAAGTAGGTACCTATTGTCCATTGACTTTATTTTTATGTAGATACCTACCATCCTAGATCACAAATTAATAATTTACATCAGTGGGCAAAATTAAAAGTTCTATACTGTTTATAAAATTATAACCGTGTACCTACCTAGCCACAAAAGAAAGGAAAATTTTCAATGACTGTAAAATACCTCAAGGTCAGTTTCTAATTTTGATTGGCTGTAAAAAGTGTGTGTATTGGAAATCGCTTTGTGATGAGAAGCTGGTAGATAGGTATGTATTGCATTTGTAATGATTTTTAAAAAGGTGTTGAATTTAGTCTCAGTTTAGTTATGTAGGTACCTATTAACAAACAAGCTCTGATCTTTGTCAAAGCTTGTCTGCTAATAATCTTTGTCTTTGTTGAGTGTTAACGATTTGGTAGATTAGGTAGGTACCTACTTACACAATAAATATGATTTGTATTTCAATCACAAGTATATTTATTTTATTTTTCCGTTTTAAAGTTTCTTTTTCTCGACTACTTAGCTGTTTTGTACATATTTATTTTTGTTACTTGTGGGAAATATGGCTACTGGCTAAAAAATGGTAACGCGCTGAAAGCAATACTTCATGAGTGGTGTGGAAACTTGCATTCAATATCAGTGGTGTTGAAAATATGCATATAAAAACCTTCTACTTTCACCCCCCCCCCCCCAAGAAAAAAAAATTTCTACGCCAATGAAAAACATTGTGTAGGTCAGGGTTACCGGTCGTTCAACTATACATACATATTGTACGAACTGTAGATACTGTTTATGGCCCGGTTGACCCGTGACAGTTCAACTTTGGTTGAGTCTTGAATGCAGTTTCCCGCTAATTCAGCTGTTTTACGCATGCAGTTCAAAGCTGAACCAAAGTTGAAACAGACTTTAGACTATTTTATTGGCTTACCTGTATGAATTCTAATATGAATCTGCTGTGAACTTCTAGACCCAAACGTTTTTCCACACTCCCTGCACGGAAACTGTCTTCCAGAAACACTGCTATGACTATGTCGGTGGTTCATTAATGACCTACCGTCAGGAAAATCTTCACCGCACACATCGCATGTGACAACTTTATTCCTATGCGACAACATATGTCGCTTCAGCCGCGCTTTATTATGGAAGGTTTTAGCGCACTTACTGCAGGCAAACATCTTCTCCTTGGAATGCTCCCAAGAGTGCTTCAGAAGAGTACGCCTGTCCTTGCACGCCCTGCCGCACAGCATACAAGTGTTTGCTGGCAGGTTCTTGCCATGTTTCGCCTTAAAAAGAACATCAAATATACCTAAAAATCTAACAAGTAGCGCTTCTGATAGTTTTACCTGAACGTGTGCAGCTACAGCGCTCTCATCGGCACCGCTCTCTCCGCATATCATACAACGGTGCTCAGTTCCCCTAGCGTGCACCTCTGCATGTGCCAATAAATCCAGAGCCTCCTGGAACGACTCTCCACAAACATTGCAAATATGACCAAACTCATGCTCGTTAACGTATTCTTCTTTTACATGTACACGTTGGTGACGCCGCAAATTGTCTTGCCTGTGAAAAGACAACCCGCAGGTTGAGCAATAAAAAGTCCCATATTTGGTCTCTTCTTCCGAATAATCCTCATCCTCGTCATCGTCAAAATCCTCAATATCTCCATGCTTTGCCTTGGCATGCTCTCGCATTTGCGTAGGATCCCAAAACATTTCCCCGCACTTTTGACATTCAAAGGGACTGTCGCCTTCTGCATGGACTCTGGTGTGCGATAACATGGCTTTCTCTCTGGCGAATCCGATGCCACAATGCTGGCACACGAATGGCTTTCTCGGATCTGTGATGGGGTATCGCTCCTCAGTTACTTGATCCTCTGACATATACACATTATAGTCAGCTTTGTTGTTCTCCATTTGCTCCATTAATTTCATATCTTCGTCAACATAGTTGTACGGTCGCGAACTCGAAGCAGCTTCAACATAAAAAGATTACAAAAACAAAGATAAAATTAATTGTCGTAATACCTGCATCGTCTCCTTCATATGAATCATACTCCTCTTTCACCTTGGCCTTCCTCCGCCTTCTCGGAGCTGATTTTGTCCT
This sequence comes from Tetropium fuscum, assembly GCA_964058915.1. NCBI lineage: Eukaryota > Metazoa > Arthropoda > Insecta > Coleoptera > Cerambycidae > Tetropium > Tetropium fuscum. Next base: position 355,668 of record CAXKVY010000823.1, on the reverse strand, counting down.
CTTCCTTACCTTCTCAGCATCTGATGAATCGTCCACAGGCTGAACCTCTTCTTCCAACCCATCAGCTTCTGGTATATATGCGTGAATCTTCAGATGATTCATTAAATCGCATTTTCTAATGTATCGGACACCGCATAGGTTACATCCATGTGGCCTATCGGTTTGATGGGCCACCATGTGGTTCATAAGATTTGCTTTCTTTCTGAACCTTCTACTACAAAAGTCGCAGGGATATGGTCTGGCGGCTGTATATTCATCTTGATCGGTAGGGAGCGGTATGTCATAATCTTCCTGGCTTTGTTCTATGGCGCCACCTACTGCTTCTTCTGAGCCAACAACTGAAAGATTTTTTTTCCAATATTGACATTCTCCTATAGTAGATAGGGGTGTCAAAATTACGGTCCTTAGTTACGGGTTTTTCGTTAATAAAAATTGCATTTGTTTATGAAAAATTCTGAAAATTGGCACACTGTAAGGTTCTGTTGTTACCTACAGATTGTAATAATTTTCATTAAAACCGGTACGCTGTGACAAGCTGGCGAGCACTTCGAAATTTCAACAACAATTTTTCAATTAGACGCACTGCATTTTGTTACGCATTCTAATGGCTATGTAATACTCCAATTTCAACTAATTCAAAAAAAAATTTCTTATATTTTATTGTATTTTTATTTTTGATCATTTTTAACTTTTATTTTTCAAATGTTTAATTTTTATGTAAAATCATCCACTGCACAACTTTTGTTTGAAACTTTTTTCACAAAAATGATTACTTTTTCCATTATTGAGAGAAAAGTGAAAAAAGTTCGTCTGACACCCCTACTACTAAGAAAGTATAAATCTATAAATTAAAATGAAAGTATAAATCTGTAAAATGTATAAAAGACATTTCGTGTTAAATGACATATGTTCATAATGTATTTTAATGTACTAAAAGAGAGTAATTATATAACCCTTTCTATCCTGAACTCGTTGATCCGTGTGCCGCCTACTGGTGATCCGGTATTTATTTTGTACCGCGGCACGTGTTTCATAGCCACACTCCTAATTCTAAATAATCAATCAAAATTGGGTGGCATATATAAATAAAGTAGTCCAGATATCAAGTATTTTGGTTTTAAAATTGTTTAAAATATAAAATAAACTGTATAGAGTCCCAATCGTAATATTACATCTTACAGCTTTCTGGCACTAATTTCTACCGGCGTAATATTGAGTATTTCGGAGCAAAAGGGTTAAATAGTAGTTCAAGTGAAACATTTTTAAATGAGCATAAAAATGGATCGTAAAAAAACAAAATGAAAATAAAAAAAACATTTAAAAACAAACTACAAATTACCAATTTCTTCCGGGCAACTCTCGCCCCATTGTTCTGTAACTATCTCCTCTGATACCTGGCACTCCATCAACTGCTCCTGGTACACGGGTTCTGAGCTTTCTTGCATGACTAGCACATTCCCATCGGTTAGATACATTATCCTTTCCACAGGAACATCTTCCTGCCCATTTGCCGGTGTATCCTGGACCACCTCCTCAGCTACTCCTTCAGGTACACCAGTGAATTCCTCAGTTTCTGCGGGGAGGATTTCATTTTCAATACCACAAATGACCTCTTCGGATTGTACGACAGTCGTGGAATCCTCCCAAGTTAGCCCAAAAGATTCCTCCATTTTCTATGTTTCCTCAAGCATTTTTTCCCCTGAAAACAGTACAATAAATTGTTCTTTCCCTCTCAAGAGCATCATACAAAGCAAACATAGTACAGATAATTAAGTTAGCTGAAACAAATACAAATTTGTGTATACTCCCCAACGAGAAAAATATAAAAATTACATTGACATAATTCATAATTATTGATTCAATTCATAGATATAGACATAATTAATTCTTATAAAAAACATATATTATTGATGATTTGATCTAGAAAATGAGTTGTGTTTGCTATTCTTATTTCTCTCTTTATAGACATATTTATTTCCATATTATTTATAACAGGAAAGTATTTCTTTAAAATAATTAAAATTTAGTTTAAAAAAAGGGTACCTACATAATATTAAATAGTAAACTAGTGACATAGACAATATGTAAAACAGTCCTAAATCAGTGGATATTTATTACAGAAACTAAACCAAAATGCCATAGCAAAATTTTAATGACTAATGTGTTTTTCACTGAGGGATATTAGATTTAGTTAATTAATAATTTTATTTTATGTAGAATTAAGTCCTCATCATCTATATGATATATTTTACTTTAACGTTAACCATCTGGCGTTTTACAGACTAGTATTGTGTTTTGAAATGGTCAAATGGACTCTTAAAGTTTGTCCTGTTTTAAGTTTGGTCAGTGAGAAAACAAAAATATTTAGAAAGGTTTTATTACAATAAAACAAATTGTTGTTTTATAAAAGATACATAATGTAAGTTTTTTTTTTCTTCGTAAAACATGGAATTATAGGATATAAACTATATCCTATAATTAACTATATCATAGGAAAATTGTTTTTTATGCATTTTGTTTTAGGGATTAAAAGTCTAAATAAAACTAAAAATCACAAACACAATTAAAAAGTTAAAGGTGGATTAAATGATGTAATATATGTGTAGGTAACAATGTCAAAGAAAGACAATAATTATTATAATAATAAACTATTTATTATCTACCATTGAGATGGTGAATGATTTTTTTTAAATGTAGAAAATTATGTAGGTATATCGAGAATATAAGTATAGACGATATATACATCTGCAGTTGATAACGTGGTGAAAAAGAATTTATTGAATTATGTGTAACTTTAATATGTTACCGACTTAGGGTCCCATAGAATTGCCTCTCTGTCGAAGATAAATAACACTTTTATACACATTGGGTGAGAAGAAAAACAGTATATTTTTCTGAAACATCATACTGCCAAAAATATTGGATCATTTTAAGACTATTCCCTGCTCTCTTAAATCCAGATTCTTTGTGAATGATGATATTTTTCTATTTAAACCAATTTTAACAGACATCACAATTATAGGTTGAATTATACTTCGTAAAAACCTTATAAAGAATCACATACATAGGATATATGTTCATCCTTCTGCATGTTCAGATTCACAGCACCAATACGCTGCCTGTCTAAGGACAATATCATCCTTTGATTTGAGGGATTTATTCTAAAAGCAACAGTAAACACCTTATAGAAGTGACAAATCTCTAGGCAGCTATGCTTCTTAGTTGATTTATTCTATATAAATGTACTGTTTGTCTACGACCATTTGATAACTCAATAATATATTTGAAAAGTGTTGTATAACGGAGCCATTATACAATAGTATTGAATAATAACACTTGTTTTTCATTAGACAACACTTTACATTTGATATACCTATATATGTTGTTATGCCAACGTACACCAACAATGTTCCGAACCTGTATGGATTGAGAACTAAAAACAAGGTGGCTCTATGACCGCGAAAACATACCAACTGAATAATAACTTGCCGTTAATAATAATGACTGTCATTAACTGCTCAGTGACATTGGTCAATTTGGATCACCTGATTTTGACTATTCGGCCTTATTATCTTGAGGGGCAAACAAAGTTATTTTTGTTTATAAGTACATAAATTTTCGTAAATAATTAAGTAAATCATTTCATCTCAGAGTCCCAGAGTCCAAGTCCAAATTGACATATACATAGTTAAATGTCAATTGATAGGGGCAATGGCTCTATTACCTAACCAGTTTAAGGTTTCCAACTTGTATGCATGGTTTTCACAAAATTTCACTGTAAAACTGACTGTTTTTGTTTAAGTTATTTTGCCCATCAAAGAATCATACTTGAAATATGGCAAATGGATATTTTTTTATTTCAAAATATTGTCAAATAAAGTGTCACCTCAAACATTCTACTAAATGACATACATTCTATTATCAAAAACAGTTTAATAACAATAGTATAATGTAATTTGTCACAAATTAAAAGTGCAAACTAGACAGACCATATACACATTTTAAAAATACATACATAATAATAATACATATACCACCGATTCTAACTATAATGGTTCACCTAGAAGTAAGACTTGTGTGTGACATATTTTATTTTGCTGACTGCATTAGCACCCAGGAACACTTAGGTAAGAATGTGGGAAACCTACAAACATACAATAAAGGAGTTAATATAAAAGGTATATCTAATAGATAATAGTATAATAGAGAGGATAATAGATAAATGTTTATACCTACTATCTATAAATTTCTTTAAAAAATGTTCTGTTCTTGTACCTACTAGTTGTATATTAACACTCAACACAATAATGTTATTATTAATAATTCAATACACATTATATTACACAGTGCTAATTATATTATTTTGTTATGAATATTAAATATGTACCTACCTACCTCTACCGACCTAGGTAAGTCTTCAATAGGTACTTATTTATACCATAACATATCTTCTGTATTCTAAATAATGAAACAACTATGGTTACCATTACAACACAAATACACAATGTAACAATTAAATTATCAAGAATCTTGTATTTAAGAAATGTATCTTATTTTAAGGTACACTAACTTAACTACACTGTATTATGGATGTATATATTATACCAGGTATAAAATTACCCACTACTGCTATTATTTATTTCATGTTTATTTAATATTTAAATTTTGTATTCATTGTACATAAAAATAAACTATTTATTTATTGTACCTATTAGCACATTATTTCGAAATATTTGAAATTTTATAAAATTACTTTCAAAGGGCGTTTGAAAGAAATTTATCTCATTCTCACGTACCCAACTATGATCCCGTGACCCCATTGCTACCGAATATTAGGAGAGAATTTCTGCAAGACTAGTAACAAGAGATGCTAAGAAATGGACCATCCCAAGAAAATTTTAGGTTATTGATATTTTGACAAGTGAGGTTATGCTTAATTGAGGTTAGTAAAGTTTACTATTTTGAAAAATGTAAACAAAAAAAATAGTTCAATATTTTTGTATCACCTTTTAGAAAATTATTAATGATTTCGAGGTAATGGGATGCGGTTTAAAATTACTTATACTAAGAGTCGTAAACGTCCATTACATATCAAACATCATTGGAAGAAAGGAACATTGTAATTACATCACAGCTGAATACGGAAAAATAGAGATACTAGCGATAATTTCATAGTATGTAAAATTAACAAAACTGTATTTCTCACTATTTGTAAATAAAATAGTATACTTACATGATAAAATGTATCAGAACTTGACAACCTAACCAAGCTTTACAAAAGCCAGCGTCGACCTTCACTTTGCTGTGGGCAAATGGCTGCTCCTAGTTGTTCTGTTATGATTGAACCAATTTTTATATTTTGGTGAAAAACTTGTCGTCTGCCCCAAAATGTGAGTATATTCGAAATAGGTATTTTTATATACGTAGAAAGAATATATTTTAGTGACTGTCACTGATTTTTTAGTTATGAAACTGAAAGGAAAATAGGTTAGCGGATAAATAACCTACAACTTCTCAACAACCGCCAAAACAACTGCCTACTTCCTGTGCGCGGACAGCGGGAAGTTCGAAATTATCGAAATACAGGATGAGTACTTTTTGCGGGAAAATTCAAGAAATCCCTAATATAAGTGTGGATAGATTTGACGGGGACAATTTGAAATCGGAGGTATATTTCTTATCACACTGCCATTCTGATCACATGGTGGGTTTAGGAAGCAGAGATTTTCAAAATATGTTAATTGGAAGGAATAAATTTCTATATGCATCTGATGTATCTTGCATTATACTAAGAAGAATGTATCCGTATATAGAAAATAATATTAGAGCTCTTGATATTTATGAACCAACATTCATAACTATAGAAACCAAAAAATTATCAGTTTCAATGGTGTCTGCTGGGCACTGTCCGGGTTCTGTTATGTTTCTGTTTGAAATATTGGGACAGTGTATTCTATATACAGGAGATTATAGAATTCATAAAAACGATATTAAAAAATTCAAATGCTTTTACGATTCTTTCAATAAAGTTAAAGTGATTGATAAAATATACTTAGATACAACATTTTTTCAAAAGTGTTATTTAAAATTTCCAAAACGCGAAGAAAGTGTAAATGAATTGTGTAGGATTATTAAAGATTGGACAGATAGAGGTAAAAATTATCTGGTGCATTTAGTTTCTAGCGCTGGATATGGTTACGAATACATATTTATAGAAATAAATAAAAAAATTGGAATGCCAGTTCATGTAAATTACGATAAATTCAATATTTATTCTATTATACCAGAAATGGACAACTCGGTAACTGTTGGTGGTTGCCAAACTCAAGTACATTGTAATTGTGGATTCACATACCAAAGCATATGCGATACATCTTCTAGTAGCATAATAAAAATTCTTAAAATATCAGCATTTAGGTGGAACCAAATAAATTTAGAAAGTGGTTTATCAGTACACTTTGACAATATCTCTTTCATATGCTATTCTACCCATGCCTCCTATGAAGAAGGGGTGGAGTTATTAAAGTTTTTAAAACCCAAAAGCATTGAGGCTTGTGTTATTCATGATGACCCACATATTAACTCTGAAATGAAGAGGAACTTTATAGCGGAAACAACAGAAGAGCTTACAGATCCGTTACATTTAGAGGAAATACCAAAATTATTTCCCACAGAAACAAATGTTGTGTTAAAGGACGTACCCATTAAGAGGTCCAGATATCAAGGTTCACTTCTTGATTCACCTCCAAGTGTGCATAGAAAAATAGTTGTAAAAGAGTCATCGGAAACTTTTGGAGAGTCTAGTACATTAGATAGAGATAATAAACAAAATGGAGCAATAAAATCATTACATAGATTAGAGAAAAAGGAATGGTGTTTTGAGGAAGAATTTGGATTTCCTGAGTCACCCTCAAAGGATGAACAAAAAATTACATTGAGTAACAGAAATTTAGGGGAATTGAGTACAACGAAAATTATAGAGCAAAATGAAGACAAAACATCATTTTCCCATAGACAAGAGGACACGTTTTGGTCGTTTGAGAGTGAATTTGGACTTCATGATACATCCCGTTCAGCAGGTTCAAAAGGTGAAACATCTGCTACACGTCTAGCAAAATTACCTGAAACTATTAATGAAGATGCAGAAAAGATTTCATACAATTTGGACAATAGATCAAGTTTATTCAGTCATTTAACTATTGATAATAAAGAAAGTACTACTTCAGTAAATTGTGATAAGGACATAGATAATAGTGTAATTATTAATATTATCAATTCATGACAGAAAACAGATACACCAATCAATGTACCTATTTGCGTTTACTTAAAAACAGGCTTTATTAATAATTTTTTTCTAATTTTGACATGTAAAGTGAGACTTTTCCCCTTGATGTTAGGAAACGTCTTACTTTTCACAACCAGTTACGAAAAGTAAAATATTACGCAACTGGTTGTGTAAAGTTCATTACATAGTAGGTTATTTAGACCTGACAAGCTATGAAAGTGATGAGCTGTCACACCGTTACAACCTACTGGATTGTTTTTAAACGTATAAAATTCATACTTTTCAAAATAATTTAAATTTAAAATAATTTTTCTTCTCATAAAATATAAAATTGGTGAAAATTAGAAAACAATCTTGTATGAAACATGTTGGGAAACACTATTTTTTGTAACTCGCATCCTTTTGCTCCTTACACAAAATAGTACTTTTTCCAACTGGTTACATAAATAGCTATTAAATTATATCTAGAACCTAGAATACTATTATAGGTATATATAATATACCTATATATTATCATATATGTAGCCATATAGGTATCTATATGTTTTTTTTACTTAATTTTATAATTTTTATCTCAAATTTATATTAATCAAATATACTGCTTTTATAATACCATACCTACACATTCATGTTAGGAAACTAAGTTAAAAAATCTGTGACCAATATTTTAGTTTCCTTTTTTTTTTAATAAACGACTCCTTCCCATTTTCAAAAAGGAACACAAATGTGTTATAGTTGACAACTACGGACAATGGATCTGGTATAATCAGTGCAAAAGTGAATGGCGTAGACGTCAACAATATCTACCCCGTAGATGTTGAGAAGCTAACGAGCTTGTATTAGTAGGTATCTACTATAATAAGTAATTGTACATTGTACTTATCTTCTCAGGCTCAGAAGGTGTGTACTGTCTTAAAAGTAAAAACCAGGCAAGTAAAACATTGCATAGCAATCTATAATGTGCGTATAAAGTGTATTCACAACCAAGAGTCACCAGTTGGCAATGATGCATTCTTCTGGTGAGAGTGAATGATAAATTTAATGTTAATTATATTACCAATAAATAAATAAAAAAGCTATGTTTATTATCTATATTTTAGATTTGTTAGTGCGGTCCTGGAAATATTGCTGTTTAGGTACATGCATGCCTCGTGTATGTGTTATTTTGGTGGCTCTTGGTTATGAATACACTTGAGGTACCTATTTGCAGGGGACACAAAATCGCAAAAAAAAACAAAACATTTCTAAATTAGTGTTTTACATGGAAAATTATTTTCTTTTTAACTACCATGTTTGTTTTACTTTACCTCAGAAATATATATTTTCAATACACGCAGAAAATTTGGTATTTTTGCATCACAATTTGCCTTTAATTAATTGTCAATGTTCAAAATAGTTAATTTTCTGTTTCTTTATGAGAAGTTCGTGTCTGTTAATGTTGGCTATTATTAGCAATTTCACATTTTTACGATGACTTTTGCCTATTTAGGGTATAATTTTGGTACTGAACTCTACTACAAAAAAATCTAAAAGAAGACGAAACGAAAAGAAAATCAATGTTTCTGAAGGTCAGCCACCATGTCACACATCATAGAACAAATATTCTATTTTAAAGTAGATACTTAATTCCTTCTAGCAAAAAATAATGATTAAGACAGCTAAAAAGAGAAGGAAAGGAGAAAAATATTGCGTTTTTAATAGCAGAAAATGTATATTTAATTTTAACTTGTAACAATAAAGTATGCAAAATATAAACACAACAAAAATATTATAATCTAGGGTACTAAAACTGTAATCACAATAGTAAAAGTATGCTATTAGGTATGTTGCAATCAACACAGTTCCAACAGTTATTTTCAAACCATATATAGTTAGTTTGTGAAAACTAACTACGAATCTGAATTTAAAACCGCATCTATTCACTATATCTTAGATACTATGGAACTTGGAACAAACCTATAGTTAGCATATAAAAATAAATACTAAACAAATAAAATCACTTACAAAAGTACCATTCACAATTTGGACAATGTGGATGTATAATGATCTGATTTACACTTTATATGCAGAATAGCTTTACGTCAGCAGGTAAGCACAGATTTGTCACACAATAGGTACAGTGCCGTACAATAGGTATAGTGGACGATTTATTGTTCTAATGTAATGTGGTCGAATCTCATTATTACAAAATGATCATTTTTTAAGTCAGTGTCAATAGTGAATTTGCTTGGTAATTCAAGATGCCGCGTTTAATGGAACGAGAGAAAATGAGAGGTATAACTTTATTTCAGAATGGTAGTAGTTGCGAATCTGCATGTAAGCAAGAACAGAATATTTAAAAAGAAAAATGGAATATGGAGGGTCATGTGTGTTATGTTCACCTAGGTGGGCGCTGAAAAGTAAGCACCACTAAAGAAGATATCCCTTGACCACCTAAGAGGAAATCCTTTTGACATGGCACTACTGGCAGCGGAGTTGAGTTTTCCTGGATCAGTGCGAACTGCAAGGAATTGAGTGAAAGATTCGGGGCTGAAGAATTCTGTGGCCACAAATAAAGTTGCTTTGACTGAAGCAACCGCATCAAGAAGTTAGAGTCTGCAAGACAATTTGTAGGAAGACCAGACAACTTCTGGGAGAATGTTATATTTTCGGACGAGAAAAGTTTTCAATCTTGCTCCGATGGTTCTGTCTCTGTCTACCGACCGGAGAGTATGATTATTTGGAGCCTTATGTGAAACCCACAGATTCTCCATTTACCTTTGGGCTTGGATAAGCTGCCTAAGGCCTGGTGTTTGTTGGAGGATGGAAGAGGGCCACACTGGACGAAGCTATGTAGAAAAATGTTATGCTGCCATCTGTGACCATGCTGTATCCTCAAATTTTCACTTTCCAGCAGGATAACTGTTCAATTCACACTTCAAGAGTTGTGTCAGAATAGTTTATTGATAACAACATCAATGTTTTACCTTGGCCCTCAAAGTCTCCTGACCTCAATCCTATCGAGAACGCCTGAGGATATTTACTGAAAAAAATCTGCGACAGAAACTTATATCCAGCTCCTAACTCCAAAGAACTTTGGGAGACAATTGAAAACGCATGGGATATCATCACTGAGAACATCAATGCCATGTAGATAGCAAAGAGTTATAGACAAAAATGGTGCTTGGGACAAAATATTAACTTTACGAATATATTTTTCTGACGATGAGAAGTGTTTCGTTATAATTGTTATTAGATCTCGGTGACAGCGAATGAATGGCTGTTATGTATAATATATTTTAGTATTGGAAAAATAAATAATTTGCTACCTATTTTGGATTTGTTTTGCTCACTAAAACTAGTATGATAGACACACATTAAATTTTACATAATGACAGCTGATTTGAACCTGACATTTTCAAGTCAGCTTCACCAAGGCCAATTATAGACAATTTGCTTATACTCGTAAGAGTCGTCAACTTTCAAAGGGCCGGCACTGTACCTACTCCAACACAGAATTATTATATGCAATATGGCAAAAGGAGTATTGCTAAAATTTGTGTTTTAGCAATACTCCCTATGTGTGATTTATGCTGTATAATAATTTCTGTATCTATTTGTGCAGTAGGTATGGTATAAACTTACAGACTAGGCAAGTAAAATTAATAGAGACCTCTATACATTTGTTAGATTTCAAAGTTTTTTATAGTGCCTGATTTTAAATAATAATGTGCAAAAGATTGTACAAATCACGTAGATAAAATTACATTATTTTTATGCCTATTAGTTTGCAGTGCGGTCGTAAATAGTTGATGGGAAATCAAAAGAGAATTCTCAATGATGATTTCTACGGTCTACTATTGTAGAACGGACTGCAGACTTGTAGCTTTGAATACTTATTAGTTATTTGCCTACACCTAAAAACCTACTATAAAAGAGTTTTGCAAAGGCTAACAAGAAAAACCAAAAATAAAAATAACATTGATTATGAAGTTTTTATAAAACATTTGTTTATATTTATATAGGTACCTATACCTCTATTAGCTAACATTAAAGGCCACTTGTGTCATATTTACTATAGTACACACGGAATGCATTAACTGAAAGTTATAAAAAAGTAGAGCTGGAACAGATCGTTTAAAAATACTGACTCTTATTTCCTGTTTCCATTAAATTATTCAAGGAAATTACTGATGGAAATGGTTTATGAAATTTGATTTAATTTGGAGGAACATACAAAAATATTACTGGAGACATAAAACCTGTTTAAAAGACAAGATTACCTACTGTGACTATTCACAGATACTGTAGATTCTATGGTACGTACTATTATTTATTCACAGTATGGCTTCAGCTCTACTATATCATACTGCAAAATATAAATGACAAATATAACTAAATTTCAAAACGTAATGTTATATTCTAAGGATATGTTCACATAGCATGTTCATTAATTATCAACTGACAAATTTAAATAATTTATTAGACAGTCTGCAAGATAAATGAATGACATGAAAATTCACCAACATGGACTATTTATTATTCAATCATGATGTTCTTTGGTATGACTTTTTACAGCACTTATTTAGAATATGTATGCCTGTAAGTCGATTTGTCATTTATAATTCGCACTACAAAACCATAAAATATTTTTAAGTACGAGTATAACAATTATAGACCTGGCAGGGCAAGCTATTTCCTTATCTTCTCCGTTATCTGTCTTTTACTGATATGGTGTCCTGGGATTTACGTTAATCATTTCACTAGTGCTAAAAAGGAACAAGTATATTGCAAAAATGATTTCCCACTGTCTTATTAAGAATGCAAATTACTTTTAACAAAAAACTGTCTTCGTTTGATTTAGTTTCAATATATAATAATCTTGACCAGACACCCTACCCCTACAGGGTTGGAAGTCAACATTCACATAGTGTATTTTTCTAAAATGTACATAGGCAATAAACTGGCGCATTAACCCTATTTGGTGCAACTCGGCAAAGGTAGGAGGGGTTTAATGATCCAGTGACATCTGTAAAGAAGCACACCCAAACATGTTGTTTTTTTAAATAAATTCATTATGCCGGTGCAGTTGATTTTTATTTCTGTTACCTTACTAGGTAGTAGCAAATAGCCATTAAAGTTCATTCAATATGTATGTGTAGTTGACTGACCGCATATAAGATACCTCGCAGTTGTCACATGTAATTCTCAAATTTCTCAATATTCAATTAAAATATCAATTTCCACAATACTATATTAAATTGTATATATTATTTATGAATGTTATTAAATAATAATTGTGCACACAATAATATATTATAGGCCAAGATGTTACGTTTTTACATTTATTTTCGTCTACTTTAAATATGGCAATTACGTAAACATCTATTTTTATAGTTAAAAGCAGCTACGCCGCTCTATTCTTCTGCGTGAACTTGAGTCTGGGGCAATATATCTCTTTTCAACTTATTGAAATTACGCGCCGTCTGTGTTTAGTGAACGGAGTAGCAAATGTTCCCCTCTCTTACATAGGCGGATCCATGGGTTATACGTGTTATTAGTAGGTAGGTACCTACTTACACAATAAATATGACTGTATTTTAATTGAGAGTATATTTATTTTATTTTTCCGTTTTAAAGTTTATTTTTCTCAACTACTTAGCTGTTTTGTACATATTTATTTTTGTTTCTTGTGGGAAATATGACTACTGGCGAACCACCCACTAAAAAATGGTAACGCGCTGAAAGCAATACTTCATGAGTGGTGTGGAAACTTGCATTCAATATCAGCTGTGGTGTTGAAAATCTACATATAAAAACCATCTACTTTAACCCCCTGTAAGTAGTTTAACCCCTTGTAAGTAGGTACCTATTGTTCATTGACTTTATTTTTATGTAGGTACTTACCATCCTAGATCACAAATTAATAATTTACATCAGTAGGCAAAATTAAAAATTAGTAGGTAAGTACCTACTTACACAATAAATATGACTGTATTTCAATTGAAAGTATATTTATTTTATTTTTCCGTTTTAAAGTTTATTTTTCTTTTTTTTGTTTCTTGTGGGAAATATGGCTACTGGCGCACCACCCACTAAAAAATGGAAACGCACTGAAAGCAATACTTTATGAGTGGTGTGGAAACTTGCATTCAATATCAGCTGTGGTGTTGAAAATATGCATATAAAAACCTTCTACTTTCACCCCTCTAAGAAAAAAAATGGCTACGCCAATGAAAAACATTGTGTAGGTCAGGGTTGCCGGTCGTTCAACTACACATACATTTTGTACGACGTATAGAGGGAGATATATATTTATATGTATCTCGCTACTATTACGCTGCTTAGCCTGCTTGAGGCTAGTTTGGTTGCTTTTATCATTGGTCTTTTCCATGTTTGGTAATTCATGAACGATTTGTTTTGCATGGTTGTTTTTTGCAAACCCATCAGTTGTAGTATGGCCCACTAGGGCTAGGTGTCACTCTTGGTGCCTGCATGGCAAGATGCTACCTATTGTAAGGCATCTCTGATGTCGAATAAGTGGTAGTAAATGACCACTACAGGGAGATAAATATTTATATGTATCTCGCTACTAAGAACAGATAAGTATAGTGATGCCCAACGTGTTTTTAAAAGAACAATCGTAAAATAGATATTAGTGACTTAAGATTAGTTAGATAATATATTACAAATAGTAGGCAGTTGGATCCATTTGAGAGCGTAGAAGTTGTCTTAGGATAGATATTTACATTTGTTACATTTGTTGTCCTCCGAATGGAGATTGATCGAAATAATTATAATTTGAAACCCGTTCATATTCTTAAAAATCATTTACATTCTTAATAGGTACAAGTATATTCTCATACATTTTTTTTATACTGAATCCTACCTTTTGCCACATTTAATGTGTATAAATAACAAAGCTATTCCTAGGAGGAGACAGACGCACCCTACAACAATATATGCTATACCAAGGAATGGGTTTTTGCCACCAAGGAGTGAGGTTGTGCTTAGGATCATACGCTTAGATCCATTGAAAGTGCTTACGTCATAATCTGCAAAAAAAAAATCCTTAAAAAAGGTAATGTATAATAAATATCTAGACAAGAAAACACAAAATGAAAGATAAAAATTATGTGTCCAAGTTCCAACTATACATTAACTAATTTAATGCGAGTATAGGTACACTCACGGGCAGTTGAAAATGAACGACTCGTTTGAACGAAAGTTTGACAATGTATGGTAAGCTAATAATAAAAGCTGTCAATTAAAAAAAAATGGTATACTTATTACAGTTTTAGCGTCTCAAAATATAACTGCCACAAATACTTTATAGGTATGTTGTTATTCGTCTATGTTCAATATCTACTCACTATATACAATTTTAAGTTCGTAGTCTCCCATCCTCAGCCCCTGACCAAATCCTTCCTTACTGTGGTCGATTCTGCGGTACAATTTCCTAAAAGTCGGTAAAGCTGCTGTCCTCATCCAAACAATCAAATCCTCATTTTGGAAACCATTATTTTTATCATCATTGCCAGGATCCAGCTCCCAAATATTCACCTTCCAATCCTTTGGTTTGGTATAATTGGCAAAAGCTGTTTTCAGATCACCCGGGGGGTTTTGGAACTTTATTTTTTTATCAGATTCCCACGCTATGCCGGTATTCAGCAACGGTACCTCTATTTTCTCAGAATTTACCCACATGAAGATGCTCAGTTTATCTAAGAAATAGTACTAATAAAATTAGAATTTTAACAATAGGTAATGATTAAAAAAACTGTCTAAACCTACCATTGAACAATGAGTTGGCAATTGCTCCACAGGGTGCTATAGGTTTTTTAACTCCACTTTCATTCCCATAAGCAAATGGCATACAATCCCTTGCTGGATCACGATCTAAGTTACCTAAAAGTTGATAGTCATCCCTAGACTTTACATATCTCCGATGGTTTTGGTAATAATTACTTAAACCATAGTACATATAGACTGCACCCTAAAACACATTTGGGTACTATAATTATCCTTGCAAAAACAACAAAACTTACCTCAAAAGCTTTTGTTAAAGTAAAATTTTTATGGCAAACGCATGTTTCATTTGGATTTTTATGAATAATACTGGCGCAAGTTTCGTTGCTGGTGGTCCAGTTCGAATCGGTACCCAAACTCTTGTTGCAATTTGTATAATCGATTACTTGTTCCTTAACTTCATCTGAGAAATATAGGAGACCGATACCTACAGGGATAAATGCAATTCCAATTACAAAAAACGTTGGCAAAACGGTCCCAGCTGTAAGAATAGGCTGCCATGCTGGTAGCCTTTGTTGCTTAAATGCACTATCTGAAAAGAAAAACAATTTTTAGATAATGTTAAAAACTGGTAAAATCTGTTAAGCTACTATTAGTATCTACTATTTTCATTTAAAAAAAACCCAATCAAATTCGGGATATTTACAAAAGCCCCCCATAATGTTTTGCGAGATATAGTTTTACATCAAATGCATTAGACTATCATATTGATTAACAAAAACGTACTTTACAATAAATTACCTAGATATTAATAATAAATTATATACCAATGCAACGTGACTCAGTCTGAGCTATGTGTTTCTACGATAGCAATCATATGTTTCTTTACCTTGTAAAAACTATAAGTAAATAATGAGGACGTTTTTAAATAATGCACTTGATAATTTTACAATCAATAAAAGTAGAAAAGGGGTTTGGCTGACCTATGTATCAACCAGCTTACAAAGTTATGAAATTGAATTGAACCTACTTACCGGATGGTTTCTTGGTTTTCACGTCAGCACTATCCTGTGCCATTATGATATTAAATTAATATTTTAAACCTGTTATTACTATCTAACTTTCTATAATTTTATTTTATATTTATTTGAAAAATCATTATTTTACTAACGTCAAAGAAAGTTTCTATCTTGTGTCAAATGTCAAATTAAGACAACACCCAATGACCCAATCACACAAGATCGATAAAGTATTTCACCTTCTTTACCAAAATTTCAGGCAGAGCGGGTGGTTTGAAATTATATAGTAATCTGCATTAAATCAGTGGCGTATACATAAATAATTATGGGAGCGGATAAAAACTAAGCATTTATATAATAATAATAAAATATTTATAAATATAAAGACTGAACTGAAGAATGCAGTTTTCATATAAGGCATATTTTTTACATTTTCTTATATTATAAACTATATTGATATATATCGTATTTTTTGGTACATCCATCAATATATTATTTTATAGGTCCTATATTGGATTGGTCATATATTGGTTTTTATTGAATTGAATTGAGTAGTGATGAGACACTTTCCGATTAGAAAACATAAAAAATGCTACTTATCCCACTAAGCAATAAACAAGAAATTATTTACAGCTCAGAAAGACCATTAATGGTCCCTTGAATATATAATAATATATTTTATTGTTTTAAGTATTTATTTAATTTATTTTTGAAGAGATCAGTAGTGCATTGGTCTTTTGGTGGTCTTCTGGTTGAAAGAAATCTCTGTTGATGCTTGTTGAATTTTTGTTTGAAGATAATCGGTGCATTGGCCTTTAACGGTCTAGAGAGAGGTTAAAATAAACCTCTGTTGATGCTTACTTAAATGTATTTGTTTGAAATTTTAAATTAATTTGTTGTTTGAAGTTTTGATGATGTGAGTAGTGCTTTGAATGGCCTAGGTTGAAATAAATCTATGTTGATGCTTGCTTAATCTATTAAATTTGTGGTTTGTTGACAAAATATTGCTGGTTAATTTTATTTCTGTTTCTGGATGATGAGATTGGTTCGTGGACGTGCCACAGTAGGATGGCCGAATATTAGATATCCATAATTTAAAGTAATAATTCAGGTTTATACAATGTCTAATTAAGTAGGTATATGTTTGTTTATATATGTTTATATATGTTTATATATGTTTATATAGGGATGGTATTATCCAACTAGATTATACCTACTTAATGAGTAGACGTTTATGCTTAGTGTTTTACAAAAATAGGGAAATGAAAAAACATCTTTGTTTTCAAAAGTTTGGTTTCATATACACATGAACTATTTATTATATGAAAATTAAAAATAACTTACATGCCTTTAGCATTTCGTTGCGCGCCACATTTATGTCACGTATCTTATAAATTAAGCGAAAGCATTGTGAAACGAACTAAATTTATTTCAACTAATTGAACTAATATCTGATATGAATCGCGCATTAGAAGAGTCGAGGAAGTGATCTATTAAATCTATATTACGCTAGGTGTGGAATATGTATATAGACAGATAACATTGTCGTAAAATTTCATACTTATAATAGAGCTAATATTATAAACATATATACAGGGTGTCACTGACGTAGACTGTCTTGAGAGTTATAAGGCAGTTAGCCTACCATACAAGGTCTCTAATTCAATTATCTACTATTTTTTATGGACTGTTGGACTGTAGGTGATGGGTAGATTGTCGGACTTGCCTTGATTGTTTACGACGCGTCGAATTGTTACATGCAATAATATGTGAATAAGTGATTCTTTGAAATTAAATTATATTTTTGTATAAAACTATTTAATCTGTTTAATTATCGCTTCTACTATTTTAGATATATATGTTTGATATTAATGGTATTGGCCTATAGTTTGACATTTCTAGTCTATCACCAGATTTATATAAAAATTTTATTACTGCTATCTTTGAGGATTTACAAAAAACACCTTGCGTACTAATAATGAATACATATATTATCAGACATTAATCGGGTCTGCATTACCTAAGCTAAATATGTTAGGTATTTAATATTTATTTTTCCACATATATTTTCTGTTCTGATTTAGTGAAAAAAAAAATTTGATTTTCCATGAGGTTATAATTGTATTATTTGAAAAGAAAGTAGAAAGTTATTATCAATAGAATGATAGTTATGTCAAAATTACAAATAATTTTATTTGTAAATATGAAGTTCTTTAAGGAAATATTAAAATAAAATTGTCTGATTTTCTTCTTTCGATCATTAACATTCTAAATTCATTAATCAAATGATTTTTAATATATATATATATATATATATATATATATATATATATATATATATATATATATATATATATATATATATATATATATATATATATATATATATATATATATATATATATATATATATATATATATATATATATATTAGCTTTGAAATTCTTTGCTATTCATATTTATTATATATATATATATATATATATATATATATATATATATATATATATATATATATATATATATATATATATATATATATATATATATATATATATATATATATATATATATATATATATATATATATATAGGTATAAGAACTTGTATTAATAAAACACTGTCTTAATACAAAATAAACATATAAACAATTCCGTAAACAATGTTCAGTTATACCTAATTACTTACGGGTATAATGAAACAAACTCACATGTTCCTAACTTCTTATCTTGTTTTATCTTCGACGGTTTAATCGTAGTAACCATTTCACAACTAGGTGTCCTCTCTGACCAAAATTAGTATAATTTTTACCACGATTTTGCAGTAGACACAACTAAAGCGTTTATAAACATATTTATGAGATATAGCTGAAAAGTGTTGTGGATTTGCGTGACAGACATACCTTGGATTTTTAATAAATTATTCACACCGTCGCTATTGATGATTATAGGACATAATGTAGGGTAGGTATATATTATATCCCAAACTACCGTTACTCAAAGACTTTCAGGAACTGCGACGTTGGTATAAATTACATAAATTGAATGTCACATTTCGAATTAGAATCATCAAATCATCATATAATTAAGAATCACTAGAATCATCATAAATTTTTAACTAAAAAGGTTACTAATCTACAGGGGGATATTTTAGCTGGGATATCCTGCATATTAATATAACATCAATTTTAATTTAAAAAATTGTTGTGATAGGTCCTTATTTTGCCTTACTTTACTATTATTTTGCTCTGGGACTTTAAGCAAATAAAATTTAATTAATCCACCATATCTTTTAGACCTAAATTCAATACGTTTTTATTGACATCATGTAAAAGATATCTAGGATACTTTCGAGAGTCACACGTTTGCTTGTCGCTTCTATTATTTCTAATCCATTTGTGGTATATATTTAATATTATATTACCAACTTTTTAATTATAGCTTTTAATGAACTCTTATTAATCTCTTTCATTTGCAAATACACTATAAAGAATGAGCGTTCTGCTATAACCGCAATATATATATACCACATCAGGAAATGATTCTGAACTAGTTCTGGTGGGTGCAATCAAATCTATGCGGGAATATTAGTGAACTGGAATAACAATAATTATTATATATTTGAAGAAAAGTGTCATGCAAGTCAGCAAGTGCGACCTTTGCGACATTCGTTTCTGGAATGGAGGATATTCACTAAATTAAAGTTCCCATGGTTACCTATGCTTTGCTAAAAATAAGAACGATAAAACAATTGCCAATTAATGACATTTGTTAAAAAATACTTGACATTTCTCTTAGTGCAGTTTATTTTGGCATTTCGTCAAACTTCACAAATTTTGAATAATGTCTAATTTGTCAGATAAACAGCGGATTGAAATCTTAATAATGACAGGCTGCGGGGATAAAATGAGAAGTCAGTAAGAAGTTTGTGAGATGTTCAATAATGTTTATCCTAATAACAGAGTTGCACAATAAACCGCGAGTAAAATTTAACAAAAATGGGTAAACTGGATCTGTAAAATCTGTTCAAAGACCAGGTCAACCTAAAACATTAAATGACGATTGATGTCTGCATGTAATGCTGAGTTTAATCGAAAATCCAATTAATTCTGTGAGAAAAATAGCTCAACAACATGGCGTTTCTAAATATGCCGTTCATCGTAATGTAAAGAATAAAAAGGGGTCACCATTTAAAGTTCACGAAGTTCAGGAACTTTTACCTGGCGATGAAAATAGAAGAGTTGAATTTTGCGTAACAGTCTCGTACATTATTGATCATAATCCAAATTTTGTAGAAAATATTTTTTCCGATGATGCAACATTTTATTTAAACGGTACTGTAAATAGGCAAACAACGAGATACTGGAATAATATAAATCCTCCTTGGATACAGGAGACTCATAAATTCGACAAAAAGTGAATGTTTTACCTCGATTTCCTCAGATTCGAAGTTTTGCCGGCCTTATTAGTTTTGTTCTCCCATAATGAATGGCCCCCAAGATCTGCTGACATAATCCCATTAGATTTATATCTATGGGGTTATTTGAAAAGTACGGTTTATGCCACTCAACCACAGGATATCGAGGAATTGAAGAGAATAATATTGAATGTTGCTAGTGAAATACCACCTAATGTTATTCGGTCTTCTGTGAACGCTTTTCAAGATCGAACTGATTACTGTTATTATAAAAAAAATAATAAAAAACAACTTCATTTTTTTAATAAATTCGTTTTTTGACAAAAATCTTCAATTTTTGTTGAACAATGTGTTAAAATTTGCCAACAAAATGTTCTTTTTCGCTCAAATCAGAAACACAATCCTTCACAGCGTAATTACAAAAGGCATTGCACTTTCTTTTGTCAAATGCAATTGATTGGCAATTGTTTTAAAGTTCTTATTTTTAGCAAAGCATAGGTAACCATGGGAACTTTAAAATTTAGCGATTATCTGCGTTATTTATGATCCAAAATTAAAATTTGCTATTTTTGCTGTATTCAGCATAAAAAATCCTTTGAAATAAGGTATCACACAAGGGGTATCGTGATATTTAACATTTTAAAGTTGCGGTTGGTGGGGGTGACGGGATTGAGGATGAACGAACGAAAATAACTACTATAGGTGAGGGGGGGTTGGGGGGGGGCTATAAGAGGGGGGGTTGGGGACAGTTGAAACATTATTTGTGGGTACGGTTGAAACAGTTTATTTATTTATTTTCTTGTTTCTGAGATGCCAAGGGTACGCCAAAGAAAGACTACGAAAGGTCGGGCCGACTTATCAACGTACAAACAAGCCTATGAGGATGTAAAAGCGGGATCTTCGTTAAGAACAGCGGCAGAAAAAATGGACTGAATCACTGTTCCCTGTTCAGATATGTACGTAAACGAGATGCGGCTGGTAACGATGAAAATCAAGAAATGGGATATAAGGCCCACAATCGGATGTTTACCCAGGAACAAGAGCGTGAGCTATCTGAATATTTAATTAGATGTGCAGATATATATTTTGGCCTAACTAAAAAGGATGTTATGAAATTGGCATACGAACTAACCTTCAAGTACAACTTGTCACGACCTCGGACTTGGGATGACAACGAAATGGCTGGCGAAGAATGGTTTCGCATGTTTATGAAAAGAAATCCTGAACTGTCAGTACGTGCAGCACAGGCTACAAGTCTTTCTAGAGCGACTAGCTTCAATAGGAACAACGTAGATGCTTTCTACGACAATTTGGCTAATGTTATGGACCGCTATAAATTTGACACAAACCACAACCACAAAACCACAACCATAAAAGATATTTAATGTCTACTCAGAATACTAGTACACCTGAGCATAAAACGCCACCACCATCATCTTCCATTTTAACCCTCGAACCCTGAACCCAGTAGTGTTCAGCAAACTTCATCCAAACCCTGTACAAGTTCTCAATCCATTCCTGTGTTAACAAATCAAACGGAAAATATCGCGACTTCGACTACACGATTTTCGCCAGAGGCAATATGACCACTACCAAAAGCTCCTCCAAGGAAATTAACAAATAGGGGCCGAAAAACCAGGAAATCTACAATCTACACAGACACACCTGAAAAAGAAGAGATAAGAAGAGAATATGAAAACAGATTGAAACGAACCCAAGCTAAGCAAGTTAAGAAAAGATTAGATGGAGGAAAGACTACAAGAAATGTTACAAACAGGAAAAAAAATAACACGCAACAAGAATCATCATCATCCGAAGAAGAGGATTAGCATATTCAGAAAGCAGACCGAGGGAAAAATGGATACAATGCACAGTATGTAAAATGTGGGCGCATGAAGAGTGCACAAAAGGTAGCCTTAGTTATGTTTGCCACAATTGTGACTCCGAATGATCGTTACCATTCAATTATTTTTGTTTAAAATATTTGTTATAGAAATTATGTCTTTAGTTTTTTCTAAACTTTAGTTTATAATTAATACTGTTGATAGTTGAGAAATATAATAGCATGTAGGTACTATTACACACAAATATTGCAAAAATGTTATCGTCACCAACATCTGATTATTATTTAGTTTCAGTTGTACTTAATATAAAACTTTGAAGGCTGATTAAAAATAATGTTAGATTATAAGTATCGCCAAAGACTTGAATATTAATAAAAAATATTTGTGATATTCAACTGTGCCATTACGATTCGTAAAATGTTATTAGATGATTAATAAAACATAATAACTGATTATATTTTGTATTATTTGCATGTGTTTCAATTGACCCCAGACACTGTTTCAACCGACCCTGGCATGGGGACGGTTGAAACAAATGACATTTTTTTTTTAAATATGATTTTACACAGAAAATACTACACAGTGATCTCAAATAACATTGACTATTAGTAGACAGATATAAGGTGTATTATTTAAAATATTTCCGCCATAGGTCGCTTAACAAATCCCGATGCTATGCACGAAAAAGGCTAAAATGTTTCAACCGTACCCAGTCTACCCTACCCTATTATTATATTTTATTAGGTTATTACAGTGTGTTAATTTGTGATTTTATACGCTATACGACTGTACGATCACTTGTTTCGTGTGACAAACAAAGAGTCTACCCTGCATGAACGTACCCTTTCCAACTGTACTTATTCCTCGAAGACCAACATAATGAAAAGATATATAGTGGGGCGAATGAACATATTTGGAGAATGGTGTCGCGAGCAAGCCCGCGAAGACCGGTGGAGCATTCACCATTTACCAGCTGTTGATGAGGATCAACTTGTAGAGTGTACCTACCACGCGGAACACCATCGACTCGTAACCGCGCAAAGAGTTTTATTAGTGCTTTTACGTGCAATTAATGACATTTGTATTTGTTTACGCACTTATGAATTTTAGTGTTGTGTATAAATAATAATTGTTTTTGTGTCCAGGACTGAAAGGTAGGATTAGACATTTATTGATATTTTGAATTTGTAGGCAGTAGTTCCACAACTACAGATATCTACAGATGTCTACAGATATATCTCTAGACTTTGGTAATACGGTAGGCGATTTGACATACTTATATTGAGATATACCTAGAAACACGCAAAGGAAAAGTTTCAAGAGTGCTAAAGATTTATGGATTTACTATAACTGATAAATAAGGAGAAGCGCGGCTATTGACCTTTGATTTACATAAATCGTTTTATAAGTATTTTACAATTTGCATGAGTATATTTTGAGGATAGAAAGAGTTACAGTTTTATGGGTCATCTGCCATCAGCAACAATATAATATATTAGTTGGTGGAAGTAGGAAATGTCAGCCATTTAGAACCATAATAGTTGATATACTCATAAATATCTTTCACTTTTAATTTGAGAAGTGTCGCCAGTTTTTTAAATCAGGAAAGCCATGCTGAGTTTAAAAATTTAATGCTTTTGTTAATTAGTGAATTGGATTATTAGCATGAAATTAATTTAACTGTGTTTGCAAATTTAATTATGGACTAGGTATGTTGAAGAAAGAACAAATAATTAAATATAATAGTATTTGTTTCGATAATTTTTAGAAAACACCTGCAACATATTGTTTCATTTTCCCGGTAAAATTCAATTATAGCAGTTTTTATACTGCCTAGTATGAATACTGATGCATTTCATTTGTATGATTTACAGTTGTACTTTGTCAGTATTTTTCAGTATCCCTTCCCCTCCAAGTCTTCCAGTCTCCTTTTAAAATTTTATTTTCAATGCAGTAACATCACAATCGAGTCGAGTCTAAGTAACCTTCTTCATGTAGTGGTCACTACATGTAGAAATAATAAAATAATAAAATTATGCAATTAAGTATAAACATGCAAAAACATAATGTGATTTTTTGTTGGTTACTGACTAGTTTTGGGGAGGGGCATCTTAAAGCGGTTTTGTGCTTTCGATTTGTGAGAACGTCTACAAACGTTGTGAACTAAATTGATCACTTCATTTTGAAAACGATACTTTTTTGCATATAAAAATATGCATTTTACAAGTGCATATCGAAGAGACAATAAATTCAAAATTTACAACTCGGTAAAAATATTTACGGATGGATGGAAATGAGTCCAGTCTTGCTACTAAGGGTTTTTTGGTAGGTTTTTTGGGATTGCTGAACACGAATATCACGACGACAGCGGTCTTCGAGGTACCTGGTGCCCAGTGTGGACAGTATGAACGTGGTCTCCTGGAATTATCTTGAGTATTACATAATTTTTAGCTGAATTTAAATATATTATTGTTAATTATTTATTTAAATATTCAATGTCAGACAATGTTTTGAAAAATAATTTCTGAAAACTCCAAATATATTCCTAATTATATTTACATATCTTATTGTTAAAAAAATATCAAAAACTAGTACTAAGAGTATTGAGAATAAGAATAAGTATTAAGAATATTTTTAATTTTTAGTTAATAAGATCTCTTCTTCGTTATCTTTCTCTGTGCATTCATATTCAGCCGATAATGGCTCTTTTTCTAAATAATTTTCTACATTAGAACAATTAAATTAATTAAATTCAACAATTAATAATTAAATTAGAAAATTAAATTCATAACACTGGATGGACCACGACACTGAGTCATCTTTATAGGAATTAAAGTATTTTCTACAAGTTCCCATCCCCAATTTGTTGGATTTAAAACGTCTTCTAGGTGTAACCAATTCTGCACTTGTAAATACACTTTATTTAAATCTACCATAGGCATAATTTTACCGATGTTTTCATTTTATTTTTGGCAATAGTCATTAAATACAACCTGTACCTATAAGTTTCAACCAACTGACTACTACGCGGCTTGAACTCATCATCAGCGGACATGAGTAATGAACTCTCGTCTTGATCACATTTGGCAGATCATTTATAAATAATACTAAAAGAATGGGCCCCAGAACTGAACCCCGATGGACACCGTTAGATATAATTTTTACTGATCTTACCTTGTTTTATTCTACCAGTTGTTGACGATTTGATAGATATGAACTCAACCAGTCACTAAGTCTAAATAAGCTAAAAGTAACTCATGATCTACCAGATCGAATGCTTTATTCAAACCTATAAAAACACCAAGATATTTTTTGGCATGAGACTTTCTATCATATATTTTGTTAAGAAACCCTAGACTTGCGGATTGAGTTGACTTACCTTTCCGAAATCCATGATGTTCAGTACCTACATTATAAAATTGAATTGTCTGTTTCCAAAATAACGAAGTCTTTTTACTAAAGACTTTGTTGTCTGTCTGTCTGTCTGTCTGTCTGTCTGTCTGTCTGTCTGTCTGTCTGTCTGTCTGTCTGTCTGTCTGTCTGTCTGTCTGTCTGTCTGTCTGTCTGTATGTCTGTCTGTATGTCTGTCTGTATGTCTGTATGTCTGTATGTCTATCTGTCTGTCTGTTTGTTTGTTCCGGCTAATCTCCGAAACTGCTAGACTTGCGCAGAAATAATTCTGCGCAAAAAATAAAATTCATGAAATTATGACCCAAATCTGATTCAAATAGGGAAATATACATCGAATATAATCCAATATAAACACTAATAAATAATTAATTTATGCGCAAATCTCCCGTAGCAGTATACAGTACAGCGCGCGCCCCAGGCTCACGCCGCCGCCGTCGCGGCACCGAACGCCGCCTCCCACTCCCACGGATTAATATCACAAAGGCTGCTTGAACGACCGTTAAATTCACGCGTACGAAGTCGCGGGTAATAGCTAGTTATAAAATAAAATACTCGATAAAATACTTGATGAATAATTATTTTAAAAAATATAGGTACTTAAAACAACTATGATTTTATTAGTGCTAGTAGTCCGCCAAATTTCGTTCTATTACATTCTTTCATAGTGGAGAAAATGATTAAAAATATTTTTTTATCCCAACTTTAGAGGGCTGTAACTTGGAGGGGAAGGGATTTTGGAAAAATATGACATCCTTTTTTGCTGAAGATTCACCTCTTAAAATATAATTTATCCACTTAGAAGCACCCTGTAGAATAGCGTTGACCCAAGGACCATTTCTTCAGTGAACGATAGTTGTAGGTAGACATACCTGTGAGGGTCCAAAAAATAAAAAGATGATGCACATCAGACTTCAGCGGTTGTAGGTCATTAAACTTATATGCAAATGTTGTACATAACTAGTATATTGGTCCAATGCTGAAAATAACTCCACCTTCTTATAAACAAACGCATACTATATGATAATGATACAATTAAACATGATTGCACAAAAATTAACCAAAAAATATTTGGTCGATTTTTGAAGGGCAACAAAAAATATCAAATCACTAATAAAAAGCTATATTCACCACCATTTTTCAATCTATATTCACCACAAAAAATCACCACCATTTTTCAATCGCCACTATTTTTCACCAATCAGCATCTCCAATTACATTCTTACACTGTTCTTTTTTGAAACCAGAGTGAATGGTTTTATATTACATAGTTTTTATAATCATATAGGTATACCGTCATTGTATATATAGATATAGATATATATATATATATATATATATATATATATATATATATATATATATATATATATATATATATATATATATATATATATATATATATATATATATATATATATATATATATATATATATATATATATCGCCTATTTATCTGTCCTGTCGCGGTCTCGTAACCAGTGTCCTAGCTCGTCAGAGCTCAGAGGTCAAAACGATGCATTTTTGACTAAAAGCATATTCGTCCTTTTATTCATGAATGTATTATAAAGTAATATAATCTTAACGTTATTAACATATCCTTTCTGTAATATCAAACTTATTAGTATTTGCCTCGCCAGTGGCGTAGCCAGAATTTTGATTTGGGGTGGTCAAGAGGGTTCGAAAACTAAGATACCTAAGATAAGGAAAGTTTTGAAAAAGTATATTTAACATTTTTAAATAATCCAAATTCTGACATTGGATAAAAATAATTACTAATTAACTAGTAACTTTTATTTAATAAAAAAATATTGAAAGACTATTAAAGAATATTGAGAGTTTCAGTCGCCTCTTATTTTTGTACCGAAGTTCAAAACAACATCATAATCAATTTCGAAATTTCGACAATACCGCTGAACCTGTTAAACGACTTATAATTTTGATTTCTTCCAGAGGGAACCCCCCCCCCCCCTCTGGAAGAAATAAGTAGTCCAAATTCCAACACCGAAATCTAGTGTATAGTCTATCGAGCCGAGAATAGGTCTAGTACATGGCGGATGAGGAACACTCTCTTTGTTTGGAATTATATAATGGCTTACTCCACAGGATGTGACGAATTTACAGAAAATAGCAGTTCTTTTTATATAAAACTCGATTGTAATAAAAAATCACATTTCATTGAGACAGTCCCAAAATCCCAAGATTTAGCAAAAATATTTTTCATGTATTTAATGACAAAGCACAAAACTATTAAAAAACTCTATATTTCATAGAAATTTAATATATTTACGAGTATAATAATCATGAAAATATTTTGTTGTGCTAACGAACACATAGCCATATCTCTTTGATAGTAGCTCAGTTAAATTATAGCACGGTTTTTGATATTCCTTGCCAAATACCATTCCATTATTTTGAATTTTCAAGTTAGTGTATGGCCAGCTAGATCACACATATAACTGTGAGGAAGACTTGAATAACCTGAATTATATTTTAAGGTTTTAAATGGCACATATTATTTTAACAATAGTATTATTTACAACCAGTTTGTGCCTAATAAGTAGTCAAACAAAGTAATTGTTCTCAAGAGAATGGTAAGTGAATATCGCTGATCATGCATGTATCATAATATCTTGTTAAAATATTATAATTCGTTACTATTCACATATTTTTAATATAACCGTTGAATGGAATTGGAATACTACAAACAAAAGTGTACCTACTAAAATGTATCACAGCTAAAAATGTGACAAATAATAACGCGTTGTTTCCTAAAATCAAAGCAAATTGTCAAATATACGTAAAAAATATAATTATTTATATGGTCACTTTTTCGATGTCACAACATTATTATAACATTAAAACTATTCGAAGAGGGGCAAAATCGAGAGTAGAAATTAGTTTTTCTGATTTTCTTTAAAAAAACTGTAAATGATTTTGAATTTTGAGTTGGAACTATTTGAAGAATGTTCTTGCAATGTTTTAAGAAATAATATAATATTAGGACTCGTAACTAATAATATCACCTTTTAATTTTTTTAAATTCAAACAAAATTTTACATTCTATCTGATAAATGACACATACTCGAGGAAACTTTTCTGTCGCAGCTTATCGCTTCTTCACCATATGAAACTGACTTAGAAAAATCTGTTGAAACCTCACTCAAGGTTGCACTAATTGGCGCAAACACCAAACTTGAATTTGTCGTACGTTAATTAAAAATGTTCGTACGTTACGTTAATTAAAGTGGATGTAAACGATACTTTACTTTATGCTATGAAAAAGATTAATTTTTGTGCTGTGTGGTCAGAGATTTGTGGTCCTACGAATGTATAACTTTCAGTAAATTCTATATTGTGGCGAATGCGCCAATGTGATGTCTTTAAATATCCTGGTTTTCGATGATCCTGGTGAGGACATTAGGACAAAGTTATCAAATTATTGTATTCATTTAACGTTTCCCATATTCGGGCCATATTAACGGCCCATGTTCGGGCTTTAAACTCTACTGTTGAGCTCTTTGCAGTGGTAGGTAGTGAATTGTAAGGATGCGCTTTTCTACCTCGAGGTGCCAATTTCACAGGCATGTATAGTTTCTTGCAGAAATAAAATAAATAGATACTAGTAAAATTATTATTATCAATTCCTTGCATTTTTTACACTTTAAAATGCAAAAAAAAGCTCAAATGTCACTTCCTTTGCCTCCTTTGCATTTCCAAACAGACTAACATGGAATACCAAGTATAATTGAACCATCACTAGAGGACAATTAAACACTCAAGAGAATAATCAGATATAATCATCTTCCAATTTAAGTTGTTCTAGATATAATATGTACTAATAAAACAGTCCAAAGATGTTAATTAAACTTTTAACTATTTAGGTTTAGTCATGCGGAAATTAATTTAAAATTAATTATTATCTAACCATACGCAATACCTATCTATATATCAACTTAAAATTACTTATTATATTTGTTCAAGTAATTGTAGTCCAATTAAAATTTTTGAGAGATTTAATTACAATTATATCCAGTAAGTGTTGATAATAGAATTATTAATACGATCATGCAAGATGTATTGAATATAACTAGGAGACAGACATTTTAATGTTGACCGCATTTACAATAATAGATATTTTTTCATAACCTTCTACCTGTTACTACTACTGCTACTACTACTCATACTGTTAATAAATTAAAGTATAGACTATGTGCAGGTCGACTAGTGGCTCCAGCTAGCGGTAGGTCAGTGCTCTATTGGTGTGCGTATGCAACATGTGCTCTTATGGCAATTGTCGCATTATTCATAAACTGTTTAAATAAAGAGATAAAAACGCATAATTTTTCATTGTTCAGCAAAACGTAATTTCCGCAGATGGAACTTCGAAGGGGCTTGAAAGCATTTCATCATTCCACTTATTTTAACCTTTTACTAAAGCCCTGCTAGACCAGTTACAACGCGTGTGCTTTAGGTACCGTGGGTTACACGTTCGAATCCGGCACTTTTCGCTATTTTTTCAATTCCTCGCAACCTTACTTGCACATAGCCGCCTTAAGTTATAAACAAATAATCCTCCCAGTAATATGCAGATAGATTTAAGTCAATGTGGCGAGGAACGAGGATTGCACTGCAGTTAGAAATATCTGATAAACTATCAGTTTACCTATTCTATGTATAAAATATTATCAGATAAAAATTTGTTTCTAATAAAACGTAGGTAGGTACATTTAATGCCAGAAATTGTTGACTCTCTAACCGCATTCTACGGTTATCCACTGTGACATTTGTTATTACCTAAAATAATACCGCACCACAATTAATGTAAAATGACATTTGCACATCGATAATAAATTCTATAGCTATACATGGACAATTTTATTGGCATTTACCGATAAGGTAGAAGCAATAGGCATGTTGCAAATGCAACAAAACTACTAAAAGTATTTCTATATAATAGAAGTGTTACAGAAGAAATTGTATTTCTAAGCTACCTACCTACTTTGTGCAATAGCATAAAACGTGACTTATAAGCCTGTGATGCAAGATAACATAAATATAATATGTCCTTTTTTTTACAGGATTTTTGACTGAATTCTCTAGATATAGTGAAGTTATCTGATGGGTGTGGATCATGTAATTACGCCAATCGTCTAGGACCTTCTATCTCTTTATTTATGTCTTATGGCTGGTACTGCTACATATCAACTACTAATATGGACAAAGTAGCAAATTCATATACACGGTGTCACAGTTTTTATAATGACAACTTTGGAGTCGAATGTTTTCGTGTTTTTTAATCTGAATGTGGCAGTTCTTAGTAAATTCGCTGATCTCATTCTATGATTAATTGAATGAAATGAATTTCGAGCAAGGTGAGATACCTATATATAAAAGTTGTATCGTGGATAACTAAAATGGCAATAATCACCTATAAATATTACAATTAATAGTGGCATCAAGACTGACCCTTAGGGTACACCATGTTGTACGTTTTTAAGATCTGAAGTAATATCGTCAAAGCTTACACATTCTTTTCTATTTCTTAGATGTGAATCAATGAGTGACAGAGCCACACCCCTTATACCGTAACAGAAAAACTTCCATAAAATAAAAGTAGGTAATCATGGGTAGCACAGCCAAAAGTTTCAAGAGGTAAGGCAATAGCTGAGTGCATTTTGAGGAAAACCCCGAACTATATTGCTCACCACCGTACGAACATATCACGAACATATTCCCGACATAAATATTACAATAGAGCATTGCATAGTCAAAATAAACAATGAATAAAACCTAAAATTGACCGAATTCTTCGA
Organism: Tetropium fuscum; assembly: GCA_964058915.1. NCBI lineage: Eukaryota > Metazoa > Arthropoda > Insecta > Coleoptera > Cerambycidae > Tetropium > Tetropium fuscum. The sequence continues at coordinate 324,152 of CAXKVY010000823.1, read as the reverse complement.
ACAGCCATAGAAAAGCTCGAGGAAAAAAAATACCGCAAAAAATGGTAACAAAATAGAAAGAACTTAGATAAGACAAGATAACAAACCCTCCAGATGGAAATAAAGTCGGAAGTAAAACAACTCGTAAATATAAACTGGAGTTAGAAGATGTAAGCAGTAAGCTATAGCGATAATACAATCTGGAAAATTTTAAAATCATTGAAAAAACAAATAATCCAACCCCACTCTAAATAAAAACGGCAAAAAAAACATAAGTAATTTAGACAAATCAAATATACTTGCCAAATAATATGCGAATACACAATAACCAAGAAAACACCCCCGAGCAAAGACAAATTCTAGATGAATACGAGCAAATAAAAACAAAAACAATAGAACCAAACACATGTCAGATGTCGACATGACACGACAACATGTCGAGTGCAATAAACACTTCTTGTACAAGTTACATACAATATTTTTTCTGCGTTCATAAAAACCAAAAAATGTTTAATTTAGGTGGCATTAATGTCATGGCATTAGGTGACATGTCATGATCTTTATGTCAAAACACTGTAGTAGAATGACAGATGCATGCAATAAAAATTTTATTGCACTAGTGCAATAAGAAAGCAGTTTTGCATTAAATATAGTTCAAAAAAAATTTGTTTTTTGCATGAACATGGAAAAAAATAATTTCTGTCACTTCGCCAAAAATTAATATAACTGAAATAAGTAGTAGTCAACAATGTCTACATCACCCTTTTTATGAAGGGGAGTAATTTTACTTAATTTGAACGATTCTAGAAAAACACCATCCCTGTTTATTAATGCGATAATTATATCAATTGTATCTTTAATTATTTGCCTATCAACAACATGTGGATTTTTTAATTGGAATTGACAGCATCATGAACATAGCCAACCATATATTTACATATGGATCCTCCGTGATAGATATCAAGTACTCGAGAATATATCCAGAAAGAGTGTTTATATATAAAAGAAAAATGGGAAAATGAGTGTTAAGTAAGTTGATTTGTATTAAAGACTGTAAAAGTACTAATATAGTACTCGCAGAATAAAAAAGAGTAGCAAACGTTTAGGGGAATGAGCAATTTAGTAAAATGTAAAAGCGGAACCATCAACGATATTACGACTTCATCAAAGATTATCAATTGATGATTTGCCTTACCTTGTCTTTCACGATGCATTAAGTATTACGGACAATAACAAGTGCAATGTGAAACAGCTGTTATCCACGCTTACCTAAGTTTGGACATTTACTCGAAAAGTTTCTACGTATATAATTTCATTACTATTACGAGTTATATTCTTAATGAACTATCACACGCTAATATAAGGAATTAAAGTAATAAAATGCAATATATCTTGCTTGCATAAGATCTCATAGACAAGGGCCATCTGCGTTATTTCCTTTCCAAATGGCGGTATTAGTAGTATGACGACTATCCTGTCTAAGATTGATTTTTAACATAATCAGATCATAGAGCATTTTGACATTATCTTGACTCCTGATCTTATTATCCTGATCTCTAATATTTATTTAACAAATTTACTCTCTAAAAGCATGATTTCTCAGAATCTTATAGACAAGGGAACATCCGCATTACATAGTCTTCAAAAGGTGGTATATCACCTATCCAATAACTACCCCGGATCTTATTTCTGCTCTATAATATTCATTTGGTTTACTCTCTAAGAAAGTTTAGTCGTTTTTCCTTGAATACGTTGGTGGAACGTGGAATACAAGAGAAAGCTGAATTTTCTGTGTAAACGCTTCAGCAAGTAGGTACCTATCTCCTTTTATAAAAAAAACAATCTAAATAATCAGAACACAGAAAACATAGAAAATGCTAATGTTTGCTTCGCCGGTCATTCCTTTTTATCTTATTTTATTGTTTTATGGGTTTTTACCCAATTATACTTTAAAGTTATTAGTATCCTTTCCCGTGAAATTCATGACTTTCTCAGGTAGATTGAATTGGTACCTACAACATATATACTGATTTAGCAATATATACGGTAAGTGGAAAACTCTTTTCTTGACTTTCATCGGATAATTGAGAAACCACTAGACAAATAGATACCACTTCTTGTGGTATAATGCTGCTGGAGTTGGTATGATTAAACATTCTAGAGGCCTATGTTTGTTATAACAAGCGCCGATTTAAAAGTTTAATTGTATTGTTTAGTTAGCAGAGGTAATAGTAACTTTCACCATCTCCTGCCAATTTGTCTATAAAAACTTCTTGCTATGCTGTTATTATATCGTTAAAGGTATTAAAGTAAAAGTATAAATTTCCATATTATCCTGATCGATATGAGATAGCAGATTGCTTGTTTATAATGGGGACCTAGTTTAGAAACTATGAAATTATGTCAAGTGGTCATTGAATGTTATAGATTTGTTATTACAGTTCCACGTACATTGACCTCAGCCAACTTAAGAATGCACAAGACACGTATAGGTAGAGTGAACTAATCTGTGAAATATCGGTATCTCTACCAAATTGTCTTAACAAAATTGTGATTAATCTTTCCGTTTGATTTATTGTATAGGCCTATTATCTAAAATTCTCAGTAAAAACTCATCACATCACTAAAAACGTATATAAACATATATATATATATATATATATATATATATATATATATATATATATATATATATATATATATATATATATATATATATATATATATATATATACACTCCCCGGCACAAAATTCCGTCACCCTAAAATTTTGCCCAATTTTTTTTTATTTTTCATCTGATTTTCATAAATTTTTTACCAGTCTGTAGATCAGTTCATTGTGTGTCTTTTTAATTATTGTAATAAGTCATATTTTTCGTCCAGGCAATATTATACAGGGGTAAATCAAAGTGTTGTTTTTTGTCGTAAACTCAAAACACCCTGTGGAAAAATTGAGGCGAATAATTTTGTTTACAAACTGTTTGCTGCCATCTTAGACGTATTGTAAACATTTTGTTTTTTGATTCATCCCATTATGTCATTTCTTCTGCGAGCAGCAAAATTTTAAATGAAACGCTGTTAATTTTATCATTTTTAATTAAAAAACATCGACGTTGGCTAAATACGCGGTTATTGTGAAATTGTTGCCTTAATAGAGGATGGCCGCAATAAGAGTTATGTCTCCCGTACTCTGGGAATTGCGCGGTCTACAGTTTGTGATGTTTGGAATAGGTATCTACAGACGGGAAACTTTATTAGGCGGCAAGGCTCTGGCAGAAGGAGAATGACCACTCAAGCTGATGATCACTTTGTCATTATGAGTTCTTTAAGAGATCGAAGAGCTACTGCTGTGTATCTAAAAAATGACTTGCAAATGGTACGTCGAGTAAGTGTAAGTGAAAGAACGATACGTAGAAGATTGTTAGAAGCAGGATTGCATTCACGAAGGCCAGCAGTATGTCCAAAATTGCTTCCTCGGCATCGACAACACCGACTGAGATTTGCAAGAGCGCATGCTGACTGGACTGTAGAACAGTGGGGAAACGTACTATTCACAGATGAATCCAGGGTTTGTTTAAGGTCGCCGGATGGTCGTGAACGGGTATACAGACGTAGAAATGAAAGATATGCAGACTGCATCATATCTGAGCGACTGCAATATTACGGTGGTTCAGTCATGGTTTTGGCGGGTATTTCTACCGATGCACGTACTGACCTTGTATTTGTTGAAAATGGAGCACTAACCGCCCACCGTTACATTGAGGAAATCCTCCAAGAAATTGTTGTTCCATTTGCTCCTTTCATTGGGAACCAATTTACATTAATGCATGATAATGCTAGACCTCACGTTGCACGGGTAGTGAGCGAATATCTGGATGAGGTTGGACTTCCAAGATTGGACTGGCCCGCATGTAGCCCGGATCTCAACCCAATCGAACATCTTTCTTAAAAGAGCACTCCCTCGCCGTCCTGTGCAACCACTAACCTTGCAAGACTTACGGCTGGCGCTGACAGAAGAATATCAGGCTATTCCTCAAGACAGAATAAGTAATCTTATTAATTCGATGCCACGAAGAATGCAAGCTGTCATTGCTGCGAGAGGAGGACATACACGTTATTAAAATTTGTCTTTGTTAATTAATTTTGTGATATACCTAGTGGATGTTTTTGTTAATAAAAATAAGCTTGAAATCAGCGTTTCATTTAAAATTTTGCTGCTCGCAGAAGAAATGAGATAATGGGATGAATCAAAAAACAAAATGTTTACAATACGTCTAAGATGGCAGCAAACAGTTTGTAAACAAAATTATTCGCCTCAATTTTTCCACAGGGTGTTTTGAGTTTACGACAAAAAACAACACTTTGATTTACCCCTGTATAATATTGCCTGGACGAAAAATATGACTTATTACAATAATTAAAAAGACACACAATGAACTGATCTACAGACTGGTAAAAAATTTATGAAAATCAGATGAAAAATAATAAAGTTATAAAACATCAAAATTGGGCAAAATTTTAGGGTGACGGAATTTTGTGCCGGGGAGTGTATATATATATATATATATATATATATATATATATATATATATATATATATATATATATATATATATATATATATATATATATATATATATATATATATATATATATATATATATATATATATATATATATATATATATATATATATATATATATATATATATATATAATATGAATAAAATACTACCGCTTACCGATCAGTAAAAATGAATTGCAATTCACCGATTTTTTACAAAGCAACTTAAGAACAGTCAGAAATGTGATCATGATATTTACCATTCAATGACGACAAGAAGCGAAAGATGGTTTTGAATACCAGCCACATGTCCAATCAATCAACACAGGAGCAACTTTAATCTAAACATCTCAAAAAGGCAAAATATAATTGGTAGTTTATACTTTCTGTACTAGAACATAGTCAGATAAAGTTTTGGAACAATAAAAAAATAATCTTAACCAGAAACCGACCACTTTTTGTTTATTTGTCTATTGTTATACCAGTTATTGTAAGCTTTATCTAAATTTGCCACACTCATTGGTGATTTAGCAACACCATACGTTCATATCAATTTTTAAATTGTGAGCAATAATTTAAATTATATGGTTTGGAAATCAGTGTATTTCAATCAACGTCTGTATTTCGTAACTTGTTTTAGTAGGATATATCACATATTACATAATTATTATTTGTCCGGCTAAATATTAATTAGTTATATAATAGAGGTGAATGACTAATAAACAATTGAGGGGGATATCGGATATCGTTCCTGCGGTTTAATATGCACCGAGATGTATCAATATGCTACTCGTGTAACATTCAATAACTGTATGTGAGTGATATCTATATAGGTATTACTGATTAATTGGAAATGATAAAATGCTGTTCAGTTGGGCTACTCAGGATACGGAGAACATAAATATGAATCTGTTCTCCTGAATGTTATATAATTATCATTTTATGTGATTAGCTACCTTATATATACACTGGCGAAAGAAATTAGCGCATCATCATAAATTTATCACAATTTTGATGTTAAGTATTTTCCCAACCAATCATCCAATTTTGATGATCTTTTTTGCATTGTATAAGTACTCTTCTATAGAATTTTACTACGCCATTGATTCTTTCACAAGTTCGTGTTTCTCTTACATACGCGGTGTTATTCTGATATTGGATTATCCAAGATTTTCATAACACCCTGCGATTAACAGTTGCATTACTAACAAATCCCAATAAGACTTAAACTATAGCATCATCTGTTCTTAACATTTCCTTTTTTGACTCATCTTCTTATCCCTTTGATTAAACGAGATACACATTTTTACAACCCTGCTTGTTTAACTAATATTCAGTGTTCCCTCCTCTTACACGAATTACTGCCTCACATCGACGCCTCACACTGAAAATTAGTTTCTAATTTCACCTTGGTCAATATTTAATAAGACCTGTTACAGGTCTTCTAGGTCTTATATTAAAACACGCAGCCGCTTTCGTATAGTAACACAACTTTGTGCGTTATTCCAAGAAGTTACCAACTCGTGTAAAGTAAACTACTCTACTCCTCTACTGTAAAGTATAGGGAGTTACCCTGTCTAAACCAGCAATGGGGAAGATCCCCATTTTCCATTTTTCTTTTAACTTTTCTTTTAAAAATGTGGCCAAAATTTTAAAGCCAAATGTTATACGTTAAGCAATGCCCCCATAATTTGAACACTCGCTCTTGTCCCCACTTTTCGTTAATAATATTGTGGTTTAAATATTTAAATATGGAGGAGAGAAACTAGCGAATCATATATGTATATATATATATATATTTTCCCCGCCTATATATTTGAATATTTAAACCATAATATTAATAAACTCCCTCGAGTTGTTACATATTCCTAATGTCCACAGACATATGATATTAATGAATAGTTGATGGGATTATGAAATATTCCAAACAAAACTGGCCCTGAGTGAGAGCCTCGGAGAATCCCAAAAGATATGATTTAGGGAGTAACTACAATTGGAATGATTTATGTGTTCTATTTTTAGAAAATAACCTTTGGTTGTTATTTCCTTCGTCCTTCGATCTAACGTCACAGTTCGCTTGGTTTTTGCCAGCACAAAAAGAACAAACTAATGACGAAAGTAATATACCATACTGGATATTCTAAATCTAGTCAATATCAATCATCGGTTTGAAACTTTATGATTTTTTTGCTTAAAATTATAATTTTAACATAACAATTAGTAAAATTAAATTCATACTAGTAGCAAAATGAATCCATATTTTTTTATATTCAAGAGAGGGAAGTAAGAAATTCAAAAATAATAATTTAAATGTTAATACCCATGACTGTATAACAAAAAATATGGTAACTATTAACTATATATACATATATTTTTTTAAAAGTTTTACCTGTTGTTATTACCTTTATTATTTTAGGTAATAACAAATGTCACAGTGGATAACCGTAGAATGCGGTTAGAGAGTCAACAATTTCTGGCATTAAATGTACCTACCTACGTTTTATTAGAAACAAATTTTTATCTGATAATGTTATACATAGAATAGGTAAACTCATAGTTTATCAGGTATTTCTAACTGCAGTGCAATCCTCGCTCCTCGCCATAATTATTGCAAAGGTATTATGTATTTTAATTTATTTGTTTATCCATTGTATTTATATGTTTTACAGAAAATAGCAACCTTGCATCGCTTGGTCAAGATACCTTTTACAAATCAAACAAAATTCATTATTCTGCAATTTATTTGTCTTGGACCAAAAAGTTAAATAACTTTTCTATATATATTTTTACACATTTTCAAACCGATTATGACATTGAGAGTATAAAAATTTACACACTGATTCGATATGCCAATAAATGGTTTTAAAAAATTATATAATTATAAATATTCGTGACGCTTTTTAAAAATAGAGAAACAATTTTAGTATCTACGCAACAATAATATTATGTTATATCGTGTGCACCCGAATACCTATTATGTGGTTCTTGGCCAAAAAATATTATTGGGTTATTTTCGACGAAGCACCATCAAAATAATATATATGTCCACGGAGTGATTGAGGATTAGTGCGGAATTAATCATCAACTGGCACTCGGTTGTATTTTTGTTACCGCAGAACTCCGTCATTTATAAATCAATTTTCAAAATTCTTTTTCATGTCCACTTACAATTGAATACAACTGCCTAAAGCGACACCATAATACAAATAAACCTAAATTCAAACTTCTAGTCAAATTCAACTAGAGATGTATACCTACCCTACTTCGTAATACGATTATAAATAAACCTTGGCTGGCACCGACAAAAATAAAGATAATTGTGTATTATTGGCCTAATATATTGATTATATTCTAAGTAAGAATAAATTATTTTGTAGAACGTAATTATTTTTTACTTTTTAGTGCAGTATTTTAGAATAGGTACATTTTTTGAAGTCGGTTTTGTTTTTTAATAAAAATATTTTATTTATAACTATTCAAATTGCCAGTTCCAGTTACTAATTCCGAACTAATTCGCTAGCATTTTTCCATAAAAAACAAACATTGATTTATATGGTTTATTATATCTTAGTAAAAACACACTCGTTTATACTAAGATATAATAAACGGCGAAAAACGTATAAAAACAAATAAGACAATAATAATACAAGTAATAATACAAGTATGATATTTTTGTTGGTTTCTGACTAGCTTGAGGAGGTGGCCCCTCGCCCCGCCTGGCTGCGCCACTGTGCAGAATATAGGCTATATTTATTTGTATTTGCAAAAAACGGTTAAATAACTGTACAATAATTGCTGTTTAGCTATCAATAGTTGTAAAAACAAACAAATAGAGCATTCAGTCCATAACTATCCTTTGTTGAAGATACTAATTAGATAGTAGCGTATAATTCGACACTTGATGAACAGTCTTTACCGGCACACAGAAGTGGAACGGCCTTACCTTTAATAGTCCGTTAGTTTGAGTTATTAATTGGTCGATTCGTTTGATGCCTTACTGCAACAGGCTGTAGTGTAGGAAAGCATTCCAAATACAATACATATTTCACTTTTTATATCCACTTTGGACATCTAATCTAGTGAACAATCTAATACATAATAATTTTACTAATTATATCTTGAAATTGAGTGTAGGTTATTGATAGAACATTACTGCAGACCATCGTTAACAGTTTTAACTTTTCTGTGTAGTTAGTTTCTACGACAGGACAGGTTGTCTATCTCGTAGAAAAGAGGTAACACTTTTTATTTGTTTTTTATTGAAAATGTCATTCTGGAAAAAAAGAAGAGAAACCTACTTATGTTTAAAAGCATAAAAATGTACTTTAATTATCTATTAAATATTCAAGATTTACGTATACATACAGGTCCTTTAAGTACTAGCAAATTCTGAAATTATTGTAACATCGTAAAATTTAGTACTTAATACATTTTTAACTGGCTTAAAAAAAGGGATGCTGTTCTCAAGTCGGTTGAATTTTTTTATGTTTTAATTATAAAAATTCTTCTCTTTTCAAGTGGGTTCCATTTTAGTTGTATTGGCATTGAACCCTGGACTAAGAAGATATACCGGGGAACTCACCAGATATACCAGAACAAATGGCGAAGGCGCCTGTTATAACCCTAATTTATATATATTTAAAGAATATTTTCTATCGGATAATGGCCAACATACGAAATTATTTAAAAACACGATAAATTTTACTTTGATAACTTCCCGCATACTGTGTAGAATACAGTAGGTTCCTTAATTTATTGAAATTCCTTCGTTTAGGTTCCTTATCCTTTGTTTCTATATCTTCGTTTCCGTATCCTTCGTTTCTTATTCTCGACTTCAAGATATCTAAATTATATGGTAGCCCAGCGTACAAATGTCAATTAGAAATATGTCCATAGATATACCGGTAACAAGTCAGGTGCCCGATTGCTAGTATATTGTTCCAATATTTGTGTTCCAATATTTTTTTAAATAATATTTAAAAAAAATTTAAAAACCCTTCGATTCACTATTATATAATTTAGGTCGGGTAGTGGCCACTTTTCTATATCAAGCATACAATGAATAATACCAAAGTAATATCAAATGTTTTAATAAAAATAAAATACTTTTTTCCAAAACTTGCTACTAATAGACTGTGTAAAATACAAATGAGGTTCTTTATGCTTTTGAATATATTTTTTTTATTGAGAATTACTTTCTTTACTCCCTTTTCTCTCTACCGTTATTGTTTTGCTAATTTTTATCATAATCATAAAAACAGGAATCGTTGCTATCACTATCATCACTACTGAAACTATGGTCTAAAATAAAGTAAATAGTTCGCATTATTATATATTAGGACTAAACCTGACAATTTGAAAAACTTATCACAACTTATCTTAAACCGATTATCCCGGCCTGGAGCGAAGCACGCTGACATTTCCTTAAAAGATCCGACTATAATAGTTTGTGCTTCTCTATAACCTCGAGAAGATGGTTCTCAGCTATGATGCCGTAGGCATGGATCTACTGACCTACACCGAAAGAAATACCTTTCATTCTTCAGTGTTTTATAGAGCCTCGTAATTACATATTTGCATATATTTATCATTCATGTTGCTATTGGTGCTATTACTTTATCACTAAATTAATGTTGTAATTATTTACGTTTCGGTCCCTTTTTTGGGCCTATTTCAAAAGAGAATTTAATTTATGACATATTTGACATAGGCAAATAAGTCATATATGGGTTTCACTATTTTGAAAAATTTGCAGACATACGGACGTCATTCTGTGCTTAAATTAAAGCTAATTACATTCACTATATCTTTCCCTATGAGTTTGCCTGTAAAATTTTCCCCGATTTCGTGGACTAAAGTTGACCAAATCTTAAAATTTCACTTTTTTGGAAATACATTTTTGGAGGTCTCTATCTTGGTAAATATTATACCTATTGAGCTGGTTCTGATCTCAAATTGTAGCAAATTTAATCTAGGTACTTTAAAATGCGCAAAAAAATATTTTATGAAAAAACGTATAATTTAGAAGATATAGGAAAAAAAACGAGAAATGTGCGAAAAATTCGCGGTTTTTGGAGAGCTACGAAGTTAGCACAGGTCTTTCGAAGCTGCAAACTTGGATTTACACTACTGGTAGTGGTCCTAACATATTAATAAGAACTAGCCGTTAGTTTGCGATTTTAATGACTGGCGTATTAATGTTTTAGCAGCATTTAAAAAAATAAGAATATTTTTACGTAAACCATATGTTAAGATTTATGGAGCAATAGCTATTTATGTAATCAGTTGGGAAAAGTACTATTTTGTGTAGTGGTAAATAGTGTTTCCCAACGTGTGTCATACACGATTTTTTCTAATTTTCACCAATTTATATTTTATGAGAAGAAGAAAAGAATTTTTTACGTTTAAATACAATCTAGTAGGTTGTAGCGGTGTGACAGCTTGTCGCTTTCATAGCTTGTCAGGTATAAATAACCTACTATGAAATGAACTTTACAAAACCAGTTGAGTAATATTTTATTTTTCGTAACTGGTTGTGGAAAGAAACGTCAAAGGTTTTTAAAAAGTATCACTTTACATGTCAAAATTAGAAAAAAAATATTCTTTTCATATTTTCCCAATGAAAGATTGATTTCCAGCTTAGTCAGACATTTAAGTCAGCTCACATTCTAATCCAATACCTGTTACTTGTAGTTAAATATTCGAAAGTACCTTCACCTGGATGTAGGAAATTTAAATAGATAGTAATTAGTACACAACTAGACTCAAACCAAAATTAATTAAAGTATTACTAAATAACGTAATGAAAATCTAGGGAATATAACATACATTGTTTTCGTCTTCCTAACAATCTGAAAATATAGGCACGTTTTATATAATATGTGTTGAAATATTCTCATGATACATTTATTGGCTAACTAAATACAATTTACGAAATCATGTGATAAATATAAGTAATCTTTTCATATACCTAATTGAAATTACATGGTTGAAGCAAAGGTATTTAGGCTACATAATTTAGGTAGCTTGTACCTTGTATATAAAGACAAAGCTTGCACATATTATACATGTGCACGATTAATTTTGATTGAGTTTTATTTATAACAAAATTTTAAAAAATATATAGAACTTCCTCTTTTATTGTCCCGCCCATCAAATTGCTCCAAATTAGGTAAAAACGCATTTATTGTCGTTCCGCATCTCTCATATATATTGATTTATTTATTTACAAACATCATTAATATTTAACCATCTTTTGCAGGAGAAAGTCTTCACGCAGAACGCTAGACGTAGTCAAAAAACCCAGCATCTTAACTATCATGTGAGAACTGATTCGTTGCAACGCATAATACCCATAATTACCCGCGACAATTAACTTCTCAACAACCAGGAATTAGATCGGTTCACGTAACACCTGAACCGGCAAGTGACCTGTACGTGTCAAGTTTTTTGTACTGTTAAGTAAAGGCAAGACATACGTGACGAAATTTCATTAAGAATTTGTGTAGTTGCGGTTGGACGCGTCGCGAATACTCATCCAATGTGAGGTGCGATAGAAGTGGATAATATGACCATTTCCATGGAGCACAAGAACCACAGAAAGAACTCTTGGGAATCCAAGGTAGGTTTGAGTTCATTTTTATACAAATAATGTTTTGCATTTTTTCAACATTTTAAAGTTAAAATTATAAACTAAATGGTATTTAGAACAATTGCTTTGTTAATAAAGTACGTAGAATTAATTACTGAGTTGCTTAATGGAAAAGAAAATCGAATGTGTGAACCATTTTAATGTGATAAGTCGGAGATCCAATTGTTAAAATAATATGGCGCATCGACTTGCCTGGTTTAATGTATCTTCAGCAAGCGCTACAATCTAGATACGCTTGGAAGGGATATTGGATTTATGTAACATATTTCTTGCTCAGTTTTGATAATGGAGATCGTGAAAGTTTTTTTTATAGGGACTATCACTTTAGGTTGTACACATTTTCATAATTATTGTGCTACCTACCAAGAAAAACCATTATTTCCTTTATCAGATTTGAAATAGAAAATAACTTTCTCACATACCTGTTTGATAATTTTTCTCTCCTTTTCAAATTTTGAGTTTCTGTCGACATTATTAATGATATTAGTAAATATTTCTGTCAACAAACCCTTTAGATATTGATTTGAACTTTCAATGCTAGCTACAATTTCGTCTAAAACGGCCTCAAAGAGACGTTAAGCAAACTCTCACCCCTTGTTAGGGAAAGTTAAGTTCTTCTTTATCAAACGATTGCAAGGATCAATTTTCTACAATACTGACGACTTGTAATGTTGAATGGAACGAGAGTTTTGTTTGGGACACTCATAGTTCTTGGATTTATGCTATGGCTCTCAATTTGTAATTACAAATATTCACTATCTCATGCACTTTCATTTCGTCCCATCTATGTAGTCTGAGTAAATCCTTTAATTGACACTTTATTTAACCAATTTAGATTCGCGTACTGATTATGCTATATTGCAGGGTTTAGGTGATTGAGAGATTAAATCGAATACCATCGAAACAAATAGTTATTTATGAAACAAGTGCAAAAAGTAAATATTCATGCACGCGACGTGAAATTGTCCAACGAGGGCCTCAGGCCCAGTTGGACAACACGTCGAGTGCAATAAACAGTTTTTGTACGAGTTGCATACAATATTTTTCTACGTTCATGCAAAAGCCAAAAAATTTTTAATTTAAGTGGCGTTAATGTCGCGAGATTAGGTGACATTCTTTATGTCAAAACACTGTAGTAGAATGACAGAGGAGTGCAATAAAGAACTAATTTTTGCATTAAATATAGTTCAATAAAGTTTTGTTTTTTGCATGAACGTAGAAAAATATTTTTTGTCGACGTTCGCTACGACTTCGTCTACGTCTACGAGGCGCTCTTTCATTTGCATTGTTTACTGCGATACAGAAATAGGGTCCGCTGCATCGTGGTAAACAATGAACTTGGTTTGGAGGCGCTATTTCATTTGCATTGTTTGGTACGATACACAAAAATATGGTCCTCTGCATCATTGTTAACAATTAATTTACGCGATCGGGAGATAATAATAGTTTTTTTTATCAGATTTCACCCAGCATGTCTTTTGTAGGAGTTAAATTGTACCCTATGACAACAAAGAAAAGTGTGTACTAGCCCGCTGAACCCTTCCCTGAAAATTGCTTTTCAAAATTTATTACACAAAACTTAAGACACACACTTTTTTCGTCGACATGCACCATGAAAACGCGGATAATATTTTTTTTATTTCAAGTTCACGTAACTGTTAGGGCTAGAGCCCTTTGGAACCATGCAAATCGCATGCCTATTATTATAAGACTTTGTTTTTACTAATTTGTTTCAACTTTTTTTGCAATTTAATATTGGAGAACAAAAACAAAAAAAAACACCGAATTTTTAAGTTATACATAATTACAATTTATACTAATACAGCATTTGAAATTTCCTATTATTATTATTCCAATTCTAAGGATAGCACGAGCCGGCGTAGGATTATATTACTGTAATTACTTATATCACTAATTATAATAATATTAGTAGTCATTGCTCAAGATAAAAGTCTCACTTTGCGTAAGTTGTCAATATGGTGCTGTCACCAGGTAACTGTCTCCTGTGTCGAGCAGCTCGTTACCAAACTATAGGAACATCACATGAGTATCCAACATACATCTCTCAATGTCATCATGCAACTAAGCATATTGACCGCAGTCGTAGCACATATTATAATTATCATACATTTCTATTATTGACTTAAAATATTGACCGCAGCCAAATCTATCTCATACATTTCTACTATTAAAATGGCCCACAGTAGACAAATTCAGACTGTGTCACCGCAGCTAACAGCCAGTTTAGTCTACTCCTCTGCAAGGTAGAAAATCTACCCAAATATGCCTGAGTGTAATTAAGACTCTGTCTTAATTACACGTGTTTGCATATATTTATCTAAGTCTACCATTAATAGAAATTGAGCAACCGCTTCTATACCAATTGTATTCCTTGAGAGATCTAAATGATTCAGCACCACATATCGACTAGCTAGGATGACCTTAGCCAGGATGAAATCAATATGTCACTCTACTTTTACTGATCTCATTCAGAGACTCCGATATTAAGATTTCCGTTGCATTCACGCATTCACAATGAATGTATTCATCAGCAATACAGGCGAGCTAATACCGCTATTAATTCTCGATTGGAAATCGAGGTAAGATCAATTTTCTAGCATTTCTGTCAATCGCGGAATGTACTTTCCAATAGTACAAAACGTATACTTAACAATGCGGTATTCCTAAATGCCACGCAAAAGTAAATAGGTAAATATATAGTTAAATGTTAAATGCTAGGAGAAGGAAGTTGAACTAGAACACGTCTGCTTAAGAAATTAATATTTAACGCTACAATAAATTTCAGATATAATTCCGGGCAAATTTCTTACAAAACAGTTTTATTTTAATGTCTAAATTACAATAAACTTGGGGCGTTATACAACTGATTGTTATGCTGATGGCGTTGATGATGGATCTGATGAGTTACCGATGATTGGTCATGGACGGGCAAAAACATATTGTTTCGAAATATTTTTTGTGCGCATAACAGAAGGCAATTAATAGTAAAATTGGCATCAGTTGTCGGTTGTAAACTACAGATTGCTTTCACCAATTAAAACGTTTGTTTATTGTCAGTATTTTCTCCGGAAAATCATCTTAATTTAAAATTGAACAATAACACCAAAGATGCTTTCTAAATTACGAACATATTTGTATACAGGATGTTTCGAAACTGACGTGAAATACACTCCAAGAAGTTAGCCCACCACCAAAAAAATAACCAAAAGTTTGAACTTGCATAGCCTGCTGGATATATCTGAATCCTCAAGATAATAGACGAAAATCGTCCAAGAAATAGACGAACGGCACTTGTATTAAATGAATGAGGATAAGCATAAAGAAATTCTAAGACGTTAATAATGTTATCTTTGGATTCTGTTACAACTATAACCCATTTACAAATTGTAGAAAAGTTAGTAAATGTTACTGAAATTAATTATTTAGAAATTGTACAAGTTCTTCGCTCTTAAAATTATTCGGTTCAATAGGTATATATTATGATTATTCACATGTACAAATCATAAGTGTCCTTGTTTAGTTTCTCTATTATAATTTCTTGCTATACCAAGATTACAATAGATTCGTTCTCCAAGTCCATACAAACATACAAACATACGGTGCTTAGATACATCAGGAAGATTGGGATAACAACTCTTCGGATCTGATAAAGAGTGTCCTAGATATTAGTTTTTGTGAGGTTGGCATTCTGATAAATGCTTGTGAACTGTGAAAAAATATACACTTTAATAGTCCACTTCAATCGCGAGCAAAACAATAGGAATCCGAAACTCTAAAAATCAAAAGAAAAATTATTTTGATATAATATTTTGCTACATTCTGTTCTTAGTTTTACAATTATTATAAGTAAACTAGTTAGAGCGGATGCCAGATTATTCAATTAAGAATATTAAGTCATAAAATGAAGATGGTTTCAACATTTAAGATATTTTTTACTAGTAAATAAAAATAAATTATAAATTAACCATCAATTAAAATTACATTTGGCTAGATATGCGGTTTGCCGGATTGTAAAATATTAATTACATAAACTTTAAAAAATTAGAAATCTTACCAACTGTTTGTTGTGTTACAAAAATCAATCAAATTTGTATTACCATCAATAAAATATTTTTATTTATTGGAACGATTAATAATTTTTCAATTGTACTAATAAATATAGATGATTTTGTGAAATATATTACAATATTTTTTAATAACAGTTTATTCACGCTCTAGAAGAGCGTTGTGACACTAAATTAAGGATAACAGGCAATGTCACAAAGGCCGGCTGCTCGTCTTTACGGCAAGCGGTCGTGAGTTCGGAGTTCGCGTTTAAAACTCCCGACAAGTTAGATCCTTACTCTGCGTATAAGTAAACTAGCCCAGGCGCCATCCGATTTTACCCCAGGCGCCATCCGAAAAATAAATTTATAAATGATAAATACACAGCTGGCAAGATATGTGGCAGGTGCAAATAAAACACACTGTATCCGGATTCAAATATAATAACTAAATATAAATATGTGTGAATAAAAGTAAGTGTAAATAAAATATGTGTAAAAGTGTAAATAGACGTAATACGGAAGACTTGAACAAAGACAAATAATGTGTCACCACAACACCGTGTGACACAGGGAATCACAAGTTGCGATAACAACAAAACAATGTGGAAAGATCTGTTGTGAACTTTACCGTTTAAATAATCTATGATTTGTGATTCCGACGTTCGACTCTAATACATTAACCTATGTGACATGTGACACTTTTTACAATTTTACAATTAGCAGAGGCAAGCTCTGCTAATTGTAAAGCAGAAGGCTAGATGGCTTTAACCTAGATTCGACGCCCTGACGTCCCTAATGAAGGTTCGACGCCCTAAGGACGTCCCTTAGGTTTATACAATTGCCCAACTTTTTCAATATGATAGGCGCCCCCCTCCTTGCCTTAACAAAAAAAATAAACAAAAAAATAACGTTTTTATTTTCACCCCCACGCCCGTGTTTTTGAGTTTTGTTTTTTCAAGCTGTCCTCGATTCCTTATAAAAAAGCAAAAAAAATCCATTTTAATTTTTTTAAATCGGTTCATCAGGGCCGGAGAGACACCCGTTTAACCCTTTTGCTCCCTATCCCCTCCCATTTCCCCTTCCATAATTGAGCGATCTTAATAAAATCCCACCCCCTTTCCCGCAACACCCCCATTGCTCACTCCCTTTTTCTTGCCCCCCTGAAAACCAAAAACCTTAAAACCGCTCTATCTCCGGTTCTAATGGCCCGATCTTGACGGCTCCAAAACCAGATTACGCGTATCGAGGAGACCTATTTTTCTTGTGCAAAACATTTTTTTATCCGCATCCTCGATTACGCGCCCCTTGGTGGACAACAATTACCGGAAAAAGTTACCAAGGGGTAGGCGGAAAATTATGAACAAGTTGGAAAAAAATTGTTTTCAAAAAAGTCACTTCAGTTTGGACCCCTTTTTTTTCATAGATCCGCTCCACTATAATACACAAATTTAATAATTTATAATATTTTATTGTTACCTATGCCATGACCAATGACATGATAATACTTTATATTCTTTAAATCCTTTATATAAAAATCCGTTATATGAAAAAAAGTTTGTTATACAGGGGTTCCGTCACCACGTTGCCACCACTGGAAACAATAAATGTTTCACAATTAAATTTAAAAAAAATGTATTTACATAGAAGTTTCTATGTAAATATCATCATAAAAATATTAGTTCAGGTAATTCGATTAAATTTATGAGGAAGTAGAGTGTGTTGGAAGGTTTGAAATGCGATAAATATTTAAATCAGTCAAACTGTAACATTTAATTTACGAATGTATTGTCTTAGGGAAAATCAATTATTCATATTTATGATGAAAAATAAATCTTCTTCTATAGGAGCCTCCATTTTGAATATTTGTTGACATAAATTTCGTGATATGCGAATCCAAAAATACGAGATACCGATTTTGAGTTGAATCGGCAATTAAAAAGTCAAAACCGTCCGCCATCTTGAAGCACCATCATGGATATTCATTTTCACGAAAACTCAACGGCGACATCTATTAGAGAACTAATTTATTATCGTAGTATAGGAAACTGCACAAGTCAAGGCGGTTTTAGTAGCAGTGCTAAGTAAATAGTACCTATTCTAAAGAATTTATACAATGGTAATGATATTGGCTAAATTTTTAGTTGTCATTTATTGTTATATGGTAATTTTCAGTGGTCGATGCCATTAGTTTTTATTACTAATTTATGAAGCATAATATTTACATAAATGGGTAATTGGTTCTTGGTTATGCTGCCTAGGAAATGATTATGATCTGTGAAATGGTCCAAACTATGCTACTGCAAACATGTTGTTCCTGCAGTTATAAAAGAAATTTTTGAAATTTTTCTAATACATTCCCAAGGCCTTCTATTCACTCTTTCCATACATATCAAGATTTTTTTGTCCAAAGTTTACGTTGCGCCTTTTTGACATCCACGAAATATAGCCTAAATATTTTTTACTGATTCCCCGTCTTAAATGTTGCTCCATCAGGGAATTGTTACGTGTACACTGTACATCTATAATATTATCTATTAATTATAATTTTACTGTTAGCACGAATTGTATATACATCCACGGATGTTAGGTCCAGTTTATAATATGTTGTTTGAAAACTATTGAGTGTCACTGAACGACGTAACATACAACAAGCACTCAAACACATTAAATAAAATACCGAACTTGATATAGGTAGGTACATCGGAAATTGATGTAGGTACATATACCTACATTCTTTACACTTTATATAGTCGAAAGGAAATTGTAAAAAATAATTCAATTAATTACCGAACCGTAACAATCTTAAAATAGTTTGAGATACCGTATATGTAAATGTCACTAATCAAATATTCAGGCACAATCTAATTCGATCTGACTTTTGGCAGCCTTGTGACGTGAAAGAAAACAAACAACAGGTTCTGCTATTTACTGTCAAGGATATAAGTTTTTAAAGCTCGATTCAAAGGTTTCTTAATAAAATAAAATGATTAAATTGATCGAAAAATAATTTTTGTCGAGTTTGGTAATTAGGTACATGTGGAAAGAATTAAGCTGCTTACAATATAGATGTAACGGTTATTGATGTAATGATTATATCATCAAATACCCCACGAATTGTGAAATCTTGACATTCTAAGCTGGTATTTACATAGACGGAATTACAACCTTTGACATTGGAATTTATAGAATAGATGGGAGTCATATGAATAGCCATAACTGAATAGCAGTGTTTCTCAGAGGGTCGCTGGTATTCTTAAAAATCTACTCCACAAACTCCTGATAAATAGGAACTCTACCCAAACTGAATTATAGATACTAGAATTATGCTCACAATACCTCATTCTTTAAAGTCTGTAAGAAATATTAATTTAATTAGGTTTTAACACTTCAAGAAATAAACCTTATAATATATGTGAAAAATTAAGCACAAACTGAAAAAAATAGATATGCTGTGTTATGAAAATAATACCCTGAAAATCAGTCTTTTGTCAGAAAATAAGGGGCACAGAATGAGAAGGTTGGAGGTTCCTAATTCTAAGGAGTAAAAATCTCTGTCTTTTAGAACTTTCTTCATTGTCGATATCCATTTTTTGGCAATGTTAGTAGACGTAGAAGTTTTTATTATTTATGATCGACGTAATTATTAAGAATGTTACTTAATAACAATTACTGGCGCCCAACGTGGGTTCGTTTTATTCATCGTCAGTTAATGAGAGTCAGTTAATCATCATCGTGTTCCTACGATGATGATCTGGAAATCTGGAATGGTTGTTTAATTTCAACACTTACCACTATAGCGATACTAATATTTTTGGATTAATTAGGTTTTGGTGCGCCATATTACATTGCAGTCCCAGGTTTCTTGCCTCGTCTTCTTAACGGTTCAAATTTTTGGAGGGTCATCGATTCTATAAAGCATAATATGTCTTTATCAGAATATCTGTTTCATCTTTCGAGCTATAAATTATAGTCCTTTTCTTGAGTTGGACCAAATATTCCAAGCCGTACCAGCTTAGCTAAGAAGGATCTCGTGCCAGATATATTACCACGGATACAATAGTTTCGGGTTAGTCTTTGTATGGCCATAGCTTGAGTATATACAACAAATGTGCATTTTTGTCTTGTCTAGTACAATCGCGAATAGTCGGACTTGTTTCATATCTGGCTCAAATTCGTGTTTATTAAGAAAATCACTCAAAGCTGAACTTGTCTCTGCAGATCATATGGAAGCACAAAATCGTGTCATGCATATTTTATCGATAATTCGAACAAATGTTAGATTGAACATTTTCTATTCGCGGAAAATTTAGAGCTTGGTGAGAAAAGCTAATGGTAATGTTCAGTTTTCATAGGATATGATCCAGAGACCGCTCTGGGGATAGGAAAATGCCACGACTTTCGGCACGTCCGTAATGGCATTCATGGCCACATAAACTGGCCGCCATATTTTTTTTTACATTTTTTAACTTGGTAGGTTCTTGGAAAAGTGTTTGTCACCTCTCAGAAATACCACATCCATTTAGTATCCAACAGAATATATCAGACCAGACAGCTAAAGCTTACGTGATATTTTATCGAGATATCAGGACCTTGGAAACTTCCTTCAGGGTTTCGAGATCTGGTTCTGGTTGATTTTTCTGCAACCATAAAAATTCCCAAGTGTATTGTCCTGTATATTTTATTTTATATCATCTTCTATTAGCTGTCATTATGTAATAAAATGGAAATGATAAAGCGATTTCGATAATTTCGCAAGTAAAATCGACAAGCTTCTAGGATAACAGAGCAAGAAGAATGTATGTATGTGTATTGTGTGAACATAGATAAAGCTGAAAACTATAGACGTTTTCCTAACTTGCTTAATCCGATATTGATGACGAACAAGAGAAATATATCTGGGGCCTTGACTATGACTCCAACTTTCACAACAGCAGAAGTTACATTAATATACCAACAGCAATAAAAGCAAATTACTATTTTTATACGAAATAATTAAAATGCGACACTTGTTCAAGACATTATATTTACATCAGTTAAGACCGTGTAATTGAGAATACTAATGGTATAACGGGTCTGTTCATTATAATCTACTGGTAACACATTGACCTACTAACACTTCCGAAAGGAGTGACTCCATCATAATAAGCGCGGCTGAATAACATAGGTCAGTTAACTATTCCATCAGATGAGACTGAAAAGGATGCGTGGGTGTTCTTGTGCTACTTTCGGAAAGTCCGATGTAGGTAAGCATATGGATTTGAAAACGTGTTGACTCATATTTATCTATTGTTGCCAAATGATGATACCTGAAGAACCAAATCATTTATTTCCATGTGTCGTCAAAATTATCAATTAAAAATAAAGAAACTAAGTTTTTCAGAGAATATTTACAAATACTGTTTGTTACTTTTATAGATCATCAGTTTTTATATGACATTTACAGTTGGTAAAATAACATATCAAACATGTCATGTGATTATTAGTAATATCAATGTTTTTAGGTGACATTGTATTGTAACATCTGTATTGTAATATAAATTGATCAAATATTTAATAATTTATGTAAGCCATCAAGCTTTTACATAAAGAAGAAAATCACAGAAATCTAGATGTGGCAGTTTGTTTAATTTCTTTATAAGCGTTGCTCTTGGCATAATAATAGCTTTTGTTCTTGAGTTATCATAACGTATACTCTGTTCGATCTTTTCAAAAAATCAGACGTCGAAATGTCAGACAAAGAAAATATCAGCCGTCTCTTTGAATGTAATTTCGATGTATTTCTTTTACAACGTAAAAATAAAAAATATTGTTTGACTGGGGTGTTCTTATTTATTTTGCTCTTTAGCTTTATTTCATGAGACAATTTTTCCGGTAGTCTTTCGTCAAGGTCAGGTTCTTGATCACGTGTTGTACTTTTCCTTCCATTTTTGAAGTGAATACTTCTTTGGCCGCATAAGAGTGATTTTTCAAGATCACAGAATCGGAATTAACCAGAATACAATATTACTTATGCATAGCCTGCTAGATATATCTGGATTGGGCTTTCGAATCTGATCCAAATAGATGATCATCTTTTTTGCGGAGGATGTGTCCTTGCCACTACTACTACTTTCTTCGTGAGAAATTCGGTTTAGATATGAATAACGACCATCATAACGGAACATCAAGACGACTAAATTAGGAACAATGATTGATGCTATATTTTCTAGAAATCTACACCATTTAGAATCACGAACATATGTGTCACACTTCAGTTACCATAAATCCAACATGTACAATATATATCTCTCTCTCCCTTCTCTCCCTTTGAAGTTTTGTACCCACATGCTTCTTGAAGATATTCTAATAAGTATCATTAATGGCTACCATTACCAAATTTTAAATTTATTTCAACGCTGTCTTAAGCATTCCATAGGAAGGACAGAATACTTGGGAACTGCTTCTTGGAAAGAGTATTTCTTATGCGACTGGTTTTCCATAATATATAATAAATATCTCTACCCTTAATCTTTACTATAACGATAGCCCAGAAGTCAGATACTTGTGTGGGAGAGTGGCGATATTATTATTTTGTTGTTTGTTCTTATAGTTGTCAGTAAGGCGGATGCATCTGTTTGTGAGTGTATTGACTACCAACTGTGCTGGATGCTTATGTGATCTAGCATTTAAATAACTGTTTATGGTAGTTTTTTAAACCAGAATTGGAGAATTTTTGTTCTTTCTATTTTCTGATGAGGAAGTCTACGTAGGGAGGAATAATTTACCATGGCTGCATTTTTGGATGTGTGTGATATTTGTGGTAAAAAAAGATTTCTAAGGATTTTCCATTATTGCTATATAAGGAAATCTCTATTATTGTATCAAACGATATAAATATGGTATTCTAACAAAGAATTTAGGTCAATTGAGGTATTCAATGCTTTCCGGGATTAAGAAGGCCAGCAGTGTTATGAGTAGATACAATGGACAAGGGTCCAGTGAATTATTAGCAATAAGTTTATTTTTTAGGTACAGTTTCTAGTGTTCTAGTATAGTCTAGTCTAGTACTAGTACAGTTTTAATCAATTCTTTGGACTGACACCCAGTCGTTTAGCGAATCTTGAGTCGTCTGTAGTATATGGCCATATTTTTTGCAGAACTTCAAAACCTCTCTGTGCATTTGCACTCATTTTTTAAGATGAATACAATGTCATTACGTTACTCACTTTACACCTCCTAAACAAGTAGGAGATTCCCACATGCATACGGCTATGTTAAAGATTACATAATTGGTTTCCTTAATTACATATAAGGATTCAGTAAAAAAGATTAATACTTCTTCATAGGGAGATTCAACAATATATTTTCCAATTAATTATCAACAGATGCTATTAATAAGTCCATCGCGCATCTGCACTCAGTTTCTTCCCCAGCCTCTTATTGGCAATATGTCAGTAAGTAAACACTTATTTTATAATTGTATGTTAGATTAACTAGATGAAAGTGCCATTAACAACACTTTCCACAGGATAATTGAATTTTTTGCTGCCTTATTAGATTTCGTAATATTGTATCCGGCGACTTTCAATATTGTACTAACATATTAATGCGGGTGCTTTTCTAATAACACTTGCATTCATGGCCAAATGCTGATTGCTAGCAAAAAGTCGTTTATATCAGAAATCGTATATAAAATAATTATAATTTTAGAAATGCTTATTCTGATTATAAAGCTGTTGAAACTAAAACGTCGGTGGAGGTTAGATTTAAGATAGGGATTATGCCGTTTTAGTATTTAAAATTTTAATTAATAGCCAATTTTAACAAATGTGCTAGCGGGACATTATTATTATTTATATTATTTTCCATTCAAAGAATATAGATTATCAATGCAATTAATTAATTGTATCAAAGGAATTGTGAAATATCGTTGACAATCTTTCACTCAACGGTAATATTTGAAACCTACTATAAATAAAGTTACAAATAGGTACTTACTAACAAGTAATTATGAAGCTATTAACCTGAGTTTATATCCTAAATTATGAGTTTTTAAAGTTTAAATTCAGATTTAAAGACTGAATTCAGAGCTAAAGTTCGTATTCAGAGATTAAAGTATGAATTAAAAAAAATTATGATTATTTTGATTATTTTTATTTAAAACAAAAGGGAGCAGTTAATGAATAATTTACTTCAGTTATTTACAATGTTCAATCAAAATTCAAATTCAAATTTATTCGGGTTATGCGATTCATTCTACAAAAACGAGATTCCACTTTAACAATTTGATAAATATAAGAGAGATAAAATAAAATACAGTTGTGTGGAATTATACATCAATCAAAAATAGGTTCATACAAAGCACAAACATTCTTAGCTCCCGCTTAGTTGAAATATATTTAATTATTTTCAATCGACTTCAAAAAAAGGAGGAGCTTCTCAATTCGGCTTTTTTTGTTTGTTATCTCAGAACTCCGTCATTTATAAATCAATTTTAATTTTTTTTGTTGGAAAGGGGGTATTTTCATTTTAGTTTTACTGGCATTGGACCTTGGATTCCGAAGATATACCGGAGAAATCACCAGATACCAAAAAAAATGGCGAATGCCATAATTTATAGATATTTAAATTAATAATTAAAAAAATATTTTCTATCGGATGAAATTGTGAAGCTGAAAACCATTCTCGAATCAACTCCTTCATCATAAAAATCAGTCCAGCCGTTTAGGTGGAGTTCAATGACAACACACGGACAGAAATATATATCTGGACATATATACGGAAACGAATCATTTAGAAGTTGTACAAGTTCTTTCGCCTCTATTGGATCTCATCAGAATATTCTACGATTTATTTAATTAAGTAGCTTATATTGAATTTACCATCAGCGCCTACCATGCTCACAGTGACACTCTTATGTGACATTAGTTTTGACAGAGAACATTCATACAAAACGACTACATAGTCTACTATTTATAATTGTTCTCCCTGAACATATTGATAATACTTACATTTATCTAAAAGATGTTATTATGTATTAAATGTATTAAAACAATTGTTTTTCCTAGCTATAATATGATTGAAAATATTAAATTACATATATAATAAAATTCATAAGCATTTAAAGATGAAATGATACAGAAATTGCTTGCTCGGTCAATATTAAATTATTTCTCGGAACTTATGTAGGTATAATGATTTTTCGAAATTTTTAGTGCCTTATAGTTTATGAACTGTGACCGCCCAGCTTCGTCTAATTGGATAGACGCTCGTGAATCAAGATGAGACGTTGAGCACATTGCTCCTCCGTCTCATTAGATAGACGCTCGTGAATCAAGTTGATACGGTGGGTACTTTGATTTTGCATTTCATTGGACGCATTTTACTTTTTACGCATTTCGCAAGACTTTTAATATTGCCTTCGATGTATGTTTCCTAATTTGAGATAAGCGTTTCCCCTTCCTTCGCTCTTCTCATTTAAACAGCGCTGCCTCATATAGGCAGCCCGTTTAGTAGGTCTATCCATATTCGTATTTGATAAACAAGTTACATACAGAACGCAATATTCAGTGAAAAGCAAGAAATAAAATATTTTTATCAAAAAAACAAAACCGACTTCAAAATGAAAATCAAAAAAACTGCACCAAAATGTACAAAATACTTACATTATTAATTATTACTTATATCAATGAATTTATTAGGCCATTAAGCCAATAATATACAATTATTGTTATTTTTGGAAAGTTAACTAACGTCGAATCGACAACTATAGTTAACTAACGACAACTACTACAAACGAATACAACTGCCTAAAGTGACACCACAATTACAAATAAACCTATATTCAAACTTCAATCGAATAGAATTAGAGATGTATACTTACGCTACATCGTTATACGTTTGTAAACCTTGGCTGGCGCCGACTCCAAAAGTAATAATAATTGTGTATTATTGCCCAAATAAATTTATTGTATTCTAAGAATAAATAACGTAATTATTTTTTACATTTCAGTGCAGTTTCTTAGATTTTTTTAAAGTCGGTGTTGTTGTTTTGGTAAAAATATTTTTTTGGCAATATATTACATAGTTTAGGTCCTAATATAAATCTTTGCGGGTGATTTTTTTACCGCGGGGAATATCTGTAATAATATTTGTTATACTTAGATCGTTTATGTACATAACATGCGTACATAACATGCTATAAGGCCCAATACCGTCTCCTGATGTGCACCCATTGTAGTCGATAATGAGTTTTGCTAATTTTTATTATATGATGTCTATCAGCTAAATAATTTTTAAATATATTTATTACGACACCCTTATTTCCAACATATTCCAAACGTTCAAATAAAATATTGATTAACAGTATCAAATGCTTTGGCAAGATCGAGAGAAACAGTTAAAATATTTTGTTGGCTATCTAAATTATTTGAAGTCTTACACACAAGTTGATGCACAGAACATTTGGTACGGTAGACATTTGCTCCCTAAAACCAAACTGACCAATTGATAAAATCTTATTTTGCTCTAGAAACAATGCAATCTATGTTTTCAGATCTTTCTCAAATACTTCTCAAATACAAAACATTTAGGAACAACACCAGCCGAAAAAATCAAATTAATTATATAGGTACCTTAACGCAACAATGAAATACATATATATTTTTTTAATGTATACTTATGGTAATGTATTTATAGCATTATTTTTTAGAATTCTTTAGGATTTAGGATAGACAATGCTGAAACAATGTCATTATTCCTAATAGGTGGCAAAAACAAAAATTATTTTATAAATTTGTTTCTGATTAACATTAACACATTATAAGTGATCTTATCAATTTTACTTGCCATTTTCATACCAATATTTACAAAAAAAACTGTTGAAATAACTGTTGCAATTTAGTGATCGTCGTTATTAACGCTACAAAAGGACGATTAGTTCTTCAAATCAGAAGCAGAATTAGTGACTTCATTAATTTCACTTATTTTTTTAAAAAACGATTTTTGCTTCTACAATATTATTGTGATAATACTGATATTTAGTTTGTTTAATTAAGCACTTAAGAGAATTCCTAGAAATTGTGTACGACAGTTAGAATAGAGTTGAGAAGGCCTTGCGTCATCCATGATTTTAATTCAATTTTTTTCTCTTAAATAATGGGACATTTACATAATTATGAAGCCACTGGTCTATTGTGCATTGCACGTCAATAAACACAATTGATAAACAAGTTAATAAAGTGGCAGTTCTATTTTTCGTTGCAACTGGTAAAACCTCCATTATAAACTCTCAATTAAAACCTCTATAATTGAGCATTTTGTCCGACATATTTCTATATAAAAATCAGTAGAATTGTGTAAGTCTAGGTAACAAAATACGTAAAATTGAGGAATGTAAAGAACTCCAAGGCTGCAACACCTTTTATTTCAGGTTTCGTCACAAATTCTTTAGGGAATGATATATTTTAAAATGATATCAGCTTATATCACAATGCATCATTAATTAAAGTATTATTTACATACATTATCCGACAGTGCATTGTCTACAAATATCAAATGCACGTGAACAAGTAGGTTCCTCTATACTTCCACAGCTCGTGGGTGGTAGTGAGGTGCCCTTCTACAACACATAAATAATTCATAAATTACATTATCAATTGGCAATGTGCATACCTACATCTTATATGACGAAAATTTTTCCTACGCGTTGTTATTAACAAATAAAACAAAAACAATATCACGATCAAAGTAACAGTTTTCGGTGTCATGGACCATGTTTATTAAATCGTGTAGGTGACTATTTATTAACTTTTGATTATCAATAAATTCGATAGGATGCAGGTACATTATTCCCGACTGTTAGAGTTTGGGGCTTGGCTTGATGATAGCTGACTCTTCAAGACGCGATGTTACGACTATTGAGATATGAAATACTTTTCAGCTGTAATTCACATTGTTGACACATTTATTTATTAACTACATATACAACTTGGCCCTAACAAAATGACAAATACCTAATGTAAAAACATTTTACTTCTCATTTAACATAGGGGTAACTACCAAAACGTATTCAATGCTAACAACAAAATGCGCAATTTGATCTAAGAATATCTAAGAGCTACTTTGTTTTTACGCCTAAATGTGACGCTGCATCTTATTTAATATTCTTAATAGATGTGTAATATATTTAACGCTTAATACATGTAATAACCTTGCAAACTGGTAACAAGTTGGCGAACCTAAAAATATTAAAAGCTCTCAATTATTATTTATCGTTCCGAAATAAGTAAGTAAGTTCACATTAGTCTCTGATTGAAGCTAACACATAGACAAGATCAGTAGGTACTGTAAAAACGACATTGACTTAATATTCAAAGCATCTCCATGGTGAAAGAATTTACAATTATTACAAATTCAAATGGAAATATTTGATCGCACAAATTCCGAGTTCTGAAATGCTGTTTACTGTTACTTCATGTCCTGTTAAATGTAAAAATAAACTGTTTGTTGCCTAAAACATGGGTGTGACTCTTCACCATAAATAATCCTCCGGTCGCAGACGCTATCGGCCTGCTAAGGCAACACATAAGGTGGTTCTATTTGCAAATCAATGCGCAAAACACGGTGTTTACAATACAATTATTCCCAATTAAGCCTAATTTAACGTGTTGTGCATACAAATAACAATAAATAAAAAGATACATGAACAAGCATGTAATAAATATTAATATAATATGTAATAAATATTTTAAATGCAGATCTGGATACATAGAGAACGTCATCTTGGGGCTAACATATGTAGTATTAATTTTGAGAAAAAAACATGGGTGTGTGCTTACGACCACATGATAGAAGTGAAAACTTCTAATAATCGAATTTTAAAATATATACTGTAATCGTCCGCCCGTATTACCACAACCCCCAAAACACCGCACCCGTTAATACACGTTGACCGTACACGTCCATGACACAGATGGTTCAGGCAACTGGCGCTAGATGTGACCCCACTGTATGTCGCTGCAAAATATCTACTCATAGTTAGCAAGTACTGCAACGGACCATCATTCATCATTCCGTCAGTCGATTCGATTCAATCCAATTCCATTCAATTCGATACAGAGAGAAAAACAATTGGACGGTAACCCTACCACACGAAACCTCCTGATATATTGTTTTCTCCCTTAACAGGTATTATTATTTTAAATTAGATGATTTAGATGCAAGTTTAGATTATTTAGATTTAGATGTAAGTTTATCTCTCTCGCTTAGTCAATGAGTGGACTTTACTCGACTAAGCGTTACATAGACGAACGTGACGAGTGACGCGTGACGGCCCAGTCTCATTCAATACCCCCAAACTCTCTTTACTGTCTCGCTCTGCCGACTGATCCTCCCTCACTTAGTCGACTCGAGCCGACTTTACCCGAAGGAGCGTTACATAGAAGAGCGTGACGCGTGACGGCCCAGTCTCATTCGACACCCACAAAAATAAAAGTGCTGAGCGCGCCTAAAGAAATTTTCACTTAAAAAACTTGTGATCAGCGACCCCAAAGTTCCCGATATACCTATTTTAAGTCGAATACAACCATAGATGGCGAAATGTACACCATCTTAGAGCCGCCATATTGAATATTTAAGACACCGATTTTGAGGCGATTCGGACCATAAACGATAATGTCCGTCTTGGAGCCGCCTTCAACTCCATAAAGAAGCTATTTATTGATCAAGCTATAGAGATTTTTTAGGGCATTAAAAAATAGTAGGTAGCGAACTGTGCAGGGTTCTAAAGTATAATACATAGATGAAATCGTATATAAATTAAACAGCCAATTGTTGTTTATAACAAAATGGCGTCCGAAAAACACTAAAAAAATGCAAAAAAACGTTCCTAGAGTTTCTAGCAATAATTACAATCATTTTGACTACAATATCCACATATAACAATAGAGAAGTTCTAGGGAATTAAATAGTTTTCAAAACGAGATTTGCTGGAACTTTCTAGCTGCATTTTCAGCCAAGAAAAACGGGAAAACCCGCGGAAAAAGAGCGTTTAATTTGAAATTCGTAACTTTTACAGTTTTTAAACTACGGCGTCCGCGTTGCGCATAAGTGTATCTAATTATTTGTGTAGAAACCTGCGCTGTAGGAACGATAGTTTTGCTACAATTGCCAGTTACATTATTTGGGGCCCTTTATCCAGGGCCCCAGGGACACTTCCATTATTTTTACATTTGTACAAGAGTATAATAAATACCAATAGGCACATCATCATTGACTGATGATACAAGTGATAGCACACACGTGGCTATATTATTGCAATGTATATTTTAATGTATTTTAAATGTCAAATTCATGAAAGCATATAGAAATAAATGGTGTACCACTTATTTACTTTATTATTATCGAACAGATAGTACGATGCAATAATTTGTTTAAGCATTTGGTATTATCTCAATAAATTTTGCCTGTAAAAACTAAGTTATGAAATATAGGTGTGCTATAGAAAAACGCATTATATCTTTAAAATAGAAGTATGAAACTCGATGTATATTTTCCACTTGAACGAACTAGTGCCACCAAACTCAGATGCATATAAAAAATTTAAAACAATAAACATTACAAGTAAAAAAATTTAATACTTTAGTAGGATATCTTTCTACACTTGTGGCCATGCACTAATAACTCTTTTTGTTAACGCTATAAAACCACAAGCGATATTTTGTTACAGGTCTTTGTTATATATTAACCATACTCGAGTACATGATTCATAACAATAACCATATCCAACAATAAATGATGTAAATGTATTTAATATGGAAGTATTAATATAATGACTAAACGGAGTAATGATAATTAATTCTTTACATAGGGTGTTTCTAAATTCATGCAAAAAATTTCATGACTTTTCATAAAAGATTAAGGGAGTCTTCCGTATATTTTTTTTTTGCAAAGCCCCTTCTCCAAGTTACATGCAGCCCTCTAAAGTTGGGGTAAGAAAATTAATTTTATTTAGTTTCCCCACTAGAGAAAAATTTAAAAGAACGAAATTTGGTGGTCAACTTGCACTAATAAAATGACAGTTTGTGGCAGTTTTTGTAATACTGGTATTTTCTTAAAAGGGGGTAAAAAGTCAACGCTATATGATTTTTCATCAGAACTTTTTAAAACGTCGACATTACTTTATTTCAAAAAAATATATGCAAAGTGCTCTTGTGTTTGTGGAATTGGTTTTTTAATAAAAAAATATATATATTCACATCCATACCAACGATCGGGACCAGACCCGTGTCGGATAACCGAAATTTCGGTTAAACCGGAGTAGGAATAAAAATAGTAAACATTCGGATAAAGCGGAAAACTTCGGATAATGCGGAGTTCTGTTAAAGCGGATACGGATAATCGGGAGTTTACTGTACATAGTTAAATAGTAATGAAACTAACTGTAAACAAACTCATTGCATAATAAAAAACATAGAATAGAATAGAATTTATTGACCATTTATATACATGTGAGGTACATTTTTAGTAATAATTATAAAACAGTATATATATCTAAATATAAATATGTTAAATACAATCAACTAACACAGGTAATAAAATCGTTGATACAATAAAAATAATTGGACAATAAAAAAAGTTTGGTAAATGTTTGAAACTTATAAAATGCCTAAAAAGGATTCTATATAGCAATATTATGTATAAAAAAGTAGTTTGCTTAAATTATTACACACAGTAGGTATATAACGGTGAACTTAATAGTATATTAGTTCTAGCCATTGGCAACGTAAAAATATCTACAGATCTTGATGATGACCTTGGCACTTAAAAATATAGCCTTTTGCCATCTCAAAACAAGATAATGCATTTGTTCTCTAATGCCATCTGTACTCAAATTCGATATTTTTTTCTTAAAGTAAAACTCATTGCTTTACATTTCTGCGCATTTAATTCTAATTTATTCGTTCTGCAATACATTTCAATATTTATAAGCTGACTTTGAATACGATCACAGTCCTGTGTTAATAGTGTGAAAGATTTGTATTACAAGCTTTTATTTAACTTGTTATGTATGTATGTAGGTACATACATACATAACAAGTTAAATAAAAGCTTGTAATACAAACCCTTTATTTTGATATCCATATTGGATTTAAAGTGACTTTTACCCGTATCATGGAAGTGCATATAAAATAACTAGTCCGCCATCATGGGCGGTCCGCCATATTGGATTTAGAATAACGTTACTTAGGTAACCATGCATTGTCATCCATACTAAATGTGCATGCAAAATTTCAGCGAAATCGGTTAAAGATGGCTGCTTTAAAATTCAGTTGCCAGATTTGACCCGAAAAAACATACATAGGTATGTATGTTTTTTCGGGTCAAATGGTGGTGCTCGAACCAATGTTGTAGGGACCGAAAAATAATATAATAATAAAAAACCTTATTTAAAAATAAACTTTTATTCAAATGCTCTAAAAATAAGAAAATAAACTTTAAATTAAATTAAACGCATTAATTATTAATTTATTACATTACACAATTTATATAATATAAAAGCTTGTCGCGAGATTTACCTATTTTATAAAAAATATTATTTTTTCCTTAGAATTACTTATGCCAATATCAAGTTACATATTGTATTCTTGTTTATCTACACCGGTAAATCTCGCGACAAGTTTTTGTATTTTATAAATTGCGTAACGTGATAAATTGATGTGTTTAATTTAATTCAAAGTTTATTTTCTTCTTTTTAGCGCATTTAAATAAAAATTTGTTTTTAAAAATGTTTTTTTGCTATTAATTTAATAATTATGAGAAGTATTGTCATTTATCTTGATTTCTGTTATCAACATTTTAACAATTTTATTTATTTAGACTTGACGATTAATTTAAAAAAGTCATTGTTTTTAATTCATATAAAACTCTACAAAAAATAAGAAGAATGACAATACTTGTCATTTTGACTTTACTTGTCACTTGACTATTTCACCAAATAATAACGTAATAAGAAAACGTAGAAGATGAAACAGTTGAAGATTAAAGCCATCTTTGCATGTCACTTTTGAGATTAAGAAATGTCGACGCGTTAAAAAGTTCTCAAATATTATTTTTTACCCCGTTGTAACAATAGCTCACGGCTACAAAAGATGTCATTTTATTAGCGCAAGTTGTCAGCCAAATTACATTATTCTAAATTATTACATAGTGTAGAAAATAAATAAAAAACATTGTTTACCCCACTTTTTCAGGCCCTGTAACTTGAAGGGAAAGGGGTTGTGGAAAAATAATTTTTGCTGAAAATTTACCTCCTAAAATATTTCGCATTATTTTAGAATCACCCTGTATATGCATATTTACTTAATTTTATCACATCATGACTACCATTTGATATTTTATCATTGCATATAAAATCTTAGACTCCTATTAATAAAATAAACATGCCTAATGCGAAAAATAACTGAAATAGTTTCGTAATATCGACCGCCAAGCGTTTAAATTATGAATTTAAATGTATAAAAACTGTGACAAAATATTTATTCAAAACAGTACTGTTATTACTACGCGGAAACCTTATTAAAATATTTTCTAACGTCCTTCTTATATAAACATTTACTACTTTAACCTCGATAACTTTATATTAATTTTATTCCACCTAAAACTTAAAAAATGTGTCGGATAATTTGGGTTGGGTGGGACAATAGGTAGACATGCCATGGCAGTTTCGTGACGAGACTATCTAACGACACCATACATACAGTGTACTGCAAAATTAGACTCAATCAATAATTATAAAGCCAGATTTTTTAATGTTTCCTTTGTTTCAGATGTCGGTCAGTTCCGCCAGTACTGGCAACAGGAATTTCCGTAGATCTCCCAGTTCTATACTGTCTTCAGATTCTGATATACGGTTTACAAGGAAGAAATTAACGTCCCAGTACAGATGTGGATGCTGCATTATAGCTACGTTTCTTATGCTGCTTCTTCTGGCGGCAGTAGCCGTTTACATAGGATGTAAGTATTTATTTGTAAATGTGGCGGCTGCGCAAGGAATATCTAATGCAAGTCGATGCATCCGGAAATTTCAATAATCTTCAAGGACTTTTTTAAGTTAACTTTCGAAATGTTACCTGTGGCCGTTTTATCGCAAGAAATCTGTACATTGCGAATATTTCGGAAATAATCGAAATATTTCGAAATATTACGAAATATCGGGTTAAAACTTTACGCGAATATTCAGACTTTTTAGAAAATTTTTAGGTTATTATTTTAAAACCCTTTGTAAAGTGGATTACTTTTTTAGAGGGTGGCGCCAATTTCAAAAGTCATTGTTGTCTTGATTAATATTAAGGCTTAATAAATATGTGCAATTGACAGTTTCTGAAGCAGGAGAGAACTAAACAACTGGTTAAAGAAACGGCTCTTTAACCGCTTCATTTTGCAGTAAACTTATTCGACCCCAACTACTACTACTTAGAATGAAAGTCTAAATAAAATTTGCTATTTGTAAAAAAACTGAATTGAAAAATTTATCAATTGCAATGTTAACACTGCCTCCATCTTCTGCTGCTACCCAGAGGTCCTTTAGCACATATGCGTTTAAGCACATTGCCAGAAGAAATGGGTTAACATAATATTATTTTGCCAATAATTCCAATAAAGTAATAAGGTAATTCAAATGAGTAATGTCAGTAGCATATGAAATGACATTAACACATTGATGGACATACCTTCTGTAGCCGTCATGACACGTCTATAAATAATAGCAGTCATTTTTTAATAGGGAAGACCAGCAGACAATCACGAATATTTCGGAAATATTAGGAACGAAAAATAAATTTCTAAAATGTCCCAGCGATATGACACCACTGATAGCGATAGCCCGCCTTATTACCATTTTTTTGGGGAGGACGGGAAATCCTCATGGACGCCCATACGGTTGGTTTGTATGGGGAGTGTCAGACTCTTACTGACTAGAACCCCTCCTCGTTTGCATCTGCTTCTAATACGGTTGGCTAGGTATACCTCACTTAGGAGCCTTATCACCTATCCCTTTTATGTCTTTGGTTTCGCTCTCTTTGCTTATTTTCCATTATTTTCGTCATCATCCTTTGAATTATTTTCCATACTTCTTCCCTTTCCATCATATAATTAACAATGTTTTCCGTATTAAGTTCATGTCCCAGAGTTAGGTAAGTGTTCTGTCTGTACGTCTCCCATCTTGTGCATACGAACAAAGTGTGCTCCACCGTATCCACTTCCCCGCAGTAGGCACACTGATCACTCTCCGACACACTGATCTTGTGTAGGTAGGCATAGAAGAAACCATGGCCGGTCAATACCTGTGTAGTGTAGTAATCGATATTTCTATGTTTGCAATCGATCCACATTGTTATGTCTGGAATAAGTCGTTTTGTCCATTGACCTTTGGTGTCGTTACTCTCCCACATCTCTTGCCATCTTTCTAGCGTTTGTCATCTTTCATACTTTCTAGCTTCTCTTTTATCTCCTTGTGCTCTCGATATGTTTGTTCTCTCTTGAATTTGCATTTCTATGGGTATGATTCCCGTAATAACCTGCAACGCTTTCCTGGACATGGTTCAATAAGCGCTCGCCACTCTCAATAGCACCTTTCTCTGAATCTGCTCCATTTTATCTTTGTATATTTTGATAGTGACTACCTTATGCCATCCCGGACAACCATACAATAGTATTGAGTGCGCTACGGCGCTCAATACTGCTCTCTTATGGCTTCTAGGGCCACCTATATTAGGCATTAGCTGAGATAGTGAAGCTATTCTTTCCTCTCCCTTTTTCGTGATCATGTTTATATGTTCACCGAACGTCAGACGGGTGTCCTAAACTATTCCCAGATATTTTATCGATTTGGATCAACTTGAAGTTACATTCGATCCCTTTAGTTCAAAGCTAATGCAGTCTGTACTTTTTCTGCCTTTAAGGATTAACGCCTCTGTTTTTTCGGGAGCTAATTCCAGGTCATGTTTCTCCAGCCATCTGTCAATACTCCTTAGAGCCTCGTTTGTTCTGAGAGTTAAAAACTCTGTACATTCTGCACTAACTAGTATGGCCAGAATATCGGCATAGGCTATAGCTTCTACATTTTCCTTAATAATTCTTGCCTTAATACTCCATCGAATATAACGTTCCACAGAGTTGGCCCAAGTACCAATCCCTGGGGGACTCCCACTGTCATATCTCTTTCTATTCCCCCTATTTTGAGCTTGCGGTTATTAAAGTAGCTTTCAATAATGTTTATCAGATATTTTGATATCCCTCGTCTATGTAGTTCCATAATAATATAGCTCCATGTGGCGCAGTTAAAAGCGTTTCTTATATCTAATGAGGATTTTTGAGGTAACATATCAAGTATTTTTGACAAATGAAATGAATATTCAAGATGCGGCTCCAAGATGGCGGACATTTTTAGGGTCTTAATAGACTCAAAATCAGTGTCTCGAGAATTTTGGGGTCGCTGATCACGTATTTATGTCAAAATTGCCATACTCAAGATGACGGCTCTAAGATAGCCATCATGATTTGAGAGCCATCTCTCAATTTTTACAGTTTAGTCAATAAATAGCCTCCAAAATTATTTATCAGTATTTTTGAAACCTTTATATCATTGAGAAGTCAGTAGTCAGCCATCGTCTCTATAGCGCAGTGGTAATGTTCCGCAGCCAGAGTATTTATTAGTAAATATTTGCTTGCCGCCCTAAAATATATATACCGCCCTGTATCTGAGATATATACGCCGCGCCAAGATATATATGCCGCCCTAAGATATACATACCGCGCTCTAGTCGTGTTTTGCATTAAATTGTAATTGTTCCTTGTCTTTGAGATAATAGGGCAGTGGTCAGCAGAGCCGCGGCCAGGGTTTTTGGCACCTGAAGCAAATATTTGCTTGTCGCCCTAAAATATTCTTTGTAAAAGTTCTTTGCTATCCATATTTACTACGTGAGAAGAAATCTTGGGTT
Source organism: Tetropium fuscum (assembly GCA_964058915.1). Classification (NCBI taxonomy): domain Eukaryota; kingdom Metazoa; phylum Arthropoda; class Insecta; order Coleoptera; family Cerambycidae; genus Tetropium; species Tetropium fuscum. The sequence continues at coordinate 286,914 of CAXKVY010000823.1, read as the reverse complement.
TGTAGCAATTCATTACATAGAGAAATATATAATAAATATATAAATGACCAATTAAACAAATCGTACATCCTTCTGAAGATCCTCAATAAAGGTGAAAGAACTTGTACAATTTCTGATTCGTTTCCGTATATATGTCCAGATATACAACTGGTAAGTTGGTAAGTGTTTTCCTTTGATCATTTATCGATGTAATGAATTGCTACAAACCCAATATTTCTTTTCACATTATTTATATATATATATATATATATATATATATATATATATATATATATATATATATATATATATATATATATATATATATATATATATTATATATACTCCAATTTATTAAATCATGGTTTATATTTACAAGAAAGATCCCATGCAATAATAGTCATTCAATAGCCTTGTTATCTTAAAATGTGCTGGTGTTTATTATTTAAAATCTAACCTTGAAAATTTTTATTTCATGTGATAAGACAAACCAGTATCTGATACAAATTACCGCAAATTGTTCCAAATTTGAAAGCTTTATTGAGCATATAGAATTCAAATTAGATTACAGATTATTTATAGCATAGCCGTAAAACCTGATTTAACAAACTATAATGTCTAGTAATAACAAATACACTTGTTACCTTTACCATTATTGAGCTGTTCGAAATGTGATATTTTAATTGTTATTGCGATTCCATTGTCCTTGCCCCATGACACTCCCAGCATAAATATTGCTTTCTATCCTTTCGAGAAGAACAAAGTGCGAGGGACGGAACAGAATAGTTTAGACGAGAAACGTGTCACGTTTCCTATTAAATTAATAAGGTGTTTATTTGCATTTTTGTTAGAAGGAAAATGTTAGGATTTGTAATCTCTGTTTAGCCTTTACAATTTACCTTCTTCTTAAAACAATCTTTCAACCGCAGATCACAGGTAATAATTTAGAGTATCTCTTTTCAGATACATTTTTTGTTCCTCAATACCCCGATGAACAAATATTCAGGGCGACTTTTAAAGTTATAGAAGGAGATGTATTTTCAACGGAGTTAGCTGATCCCAGTACCAGTAACTTCAAAAACCGATCTCGCGACTACAGAGAAAGACTGAATTTATTATTTAGGCGAAGTTCTGTCAAACATGGATATGTTGGTACGGAGGTACTAGCTTTAGATGGGTGAGTAAAGACAAGAATTTATAATTTATTATCAAGCCTATCATAAATAATTGTTGCCTAAGAATAAATTGCTTCTACCCCAATGGAACGGGTGTTAAGACAATACAATCTACGTTGAATTATCAAGTTATTTGTTTCTCAGTTGAGCCAATTTTTCTGATTTGTATATACAATGTAGCGGTCGCCATATTAAAAGGGTATGTATAATTTAAAAATACATCGATATCTATATACGGCTTTTAATTGCTGGTGCCGCAGTAGACGAATCATTATCAATCTCTTTTGAGACTCCATCATCATAAACCATACGTGGTATTTCCATACCAGCGCGATTGTGAGGCATCCTTGATGATCGGGATGTCTCAAGGTTCGCGGGTATGTTTCCTGATACAGATTAACTGCAGGAGCACCATTTCCTCCTGGGAAGTATACTGATACGGCATAATAGTACTATTGAATCTTAAAAGCATAACATATATATAGGGGAGGCCGGGGCAGCGAGTACCACCACCGGGGTATAGAGGACCCCTGGGGTAATTTGAGAACGTTTAATTTTCCCGCCCAATTTGACACTGGATTGGTTGACAGTAGTCAGATAGGTACCTACTTTGTTAAGAGCGTCAGGTGTTCTTTGGATGTGAAGTTTTATAGAAAAATTAAGTTTTCAAGGTAAGATGTAAATTTCTTTATTGAGAATATGCTTAATACAAAAACACTTGTGGATTATTATGAAAAATGACTACTACAATAATGAGGTGCATTAAAATAGCTACGACCCTAACCTAAATGTTCAATCGCCATTGCGCTTAAAACACTTAATGGTAACGGTATTCGGTAACTTTTCTTCTTACCAGACCTCTGACCAACGTATAGACTATAACGGAACGCCAGCCGCTAAGCCCCTGATTGGTCAAAACATAATTCATTATAACTAAATAATTAATCGACGCAAAAATCTGATTCAAGCATAATTAAAATAGACAAGTCACAATAATAATTATAGAGTATCGAGCACTAATAAACTATGTCTAGATTAAAAGATTAATGCGAAAGCATCACTGTAAAAATAGGGTTCGAGATTTCTAGCTACGAACCAGAATGAAAATGTCGAGGCAACGCCTCACACATAAATTGAAGTTGCACAACAGAAAGTAAATTTGATCGTATTAAATTATAAGTGAAAATCAAATTGCAGTAGAGTTTTAAATAAAATTAAGTAAATTATATACCATGAAGCAATCTGATTGGCCAGATCATAACATCATAACAAGAAAGAAGTAAGTTAACAAGGAAGTGCAAATGTTTTTCATACGGCACATCCGTAGTAACAATCAACAACTAAAAGAGAGTCGAGCTAAGGCGTTCGATGAGGCAACAGCCACGCTACTTAAAATAGCCAAGTTCCATAAAATTTGTTATAAATTAATAGTAAATCTAAAATATTAATCTTAGTTTTATGCTAAATAAGAAAGAAAACCAGTGTAAAGTTATAGAAGCAGAAATAACTGCAAAAATAAGTGTTTTCATCGTATTTAACAAGTAAGAAGTGGAAGGCTTGGTAGCGTCCCAGCCGTAGAAGAGATTTACGAGTAATATAAAAAGAAAATTAAATAATTTTCACAATAAATTAAAGTGATAAGAATATTGCAAATACAGAAGCAGCAAGTTAAAGGCTTGAGGGTGAATAAATCCCAAGATATAGTTCCAACGAAGCAAGCAGCATTCCAGAGGCAGTAGGCGACATCCCGATAGATGGCACCACCATCAGAGTCCAGCAACGTAAACGTTGGGGGTGTATATATATATATATATATATATATATATATATATATATATATATATATATATATATATATATATATATATATATATATATATGCATTGTAATATTACAGGTATTTAATGTTAATACATATTTAAAAAACATAAAACTGAATATTATATTTCCTATATGAACTGGTTATCGCAACGCGATTGTTGTTACTTTTACTGTCATTTCTTTGTAAATCCATTGAACCGTACCGTAACTGAAACAACCAAAAATTATAAACTTGATTGTTTTAATCAAGGTTGAATTTCATTTTCATCGCACCAAAGTAATCGAAATATTTACATTAGCCACCCACTTTGTCCTTCATTTCGAAAACCAAACCTAAACAAATATTTAAATCGGACATTTGGAATGGCACCGGAAATAATTTTGATTGATCTGTTATATTTCATAACTAAACCGATTGAATCCTCTCTTTTTCTTATTTCCAAGAGCTAACCCAATCATAAACTATCGTAGTGAAATTAGCTTGCAGTATTAACTTGCTTAAGTGGACATTATGCAATATAAAAAATATTGTCCATATTATTAAATAATTGAATTTTATGGTATTTAAATTATTTCTTGTTTGTTTTAGTCAGTTTTGTAACAGATATTGAATAATATCTACTAATCTCAACTCTCAACTCAATACCTACCAAGCTAGCTCAATACCTACTAAATAAATGGAGCCAGTAGTTTTTCTTTGAAAAAGAAACGAAAGGTAATTAAAAGATGATCAGGGATTTTAAATTGCGGCTAATTTCTAATCTATGACCCACAATAATTTTAGCTGAGTTAAATTTTTAGAAAATTGTGTTGAAATGTATCGGTATCGGAAACATGTTGCTTTTTATACCCTTTGCTAACTCTTTGTTTGGCAACAACTATTTGGTATATTTAGATTCCATGCATATTAAAAATTCTAGTATAAAAACAAACTCTTGCAACCATAGATCCAACAGGCATGTGATTTCAAAGGGGCTGCATCTAATCAGGCCTAATCCGTAACCCAGTGGTTGGTTATACTGATGAATAAATAATTACCTATAACCTATTAATTTATCTTCCTCTTTGTCAGGGCCTTCGGCAATAATCAAAATTAAATTGTTATACTGTATTTTTAATTAAATAAAATTAAGTAAATAATGACGGTTCATCAGCTCTTCAGCTATTTTTCTCATGTTCTATGGTTTAATACACGTGATCAATGAGAAACTAAACTAAATCTCTTAAATCTCTTCTAGAACTGAGGACAAAGACTTAATAGTTCACTTCAACATACACATAGACCCCTCATACGTCAACATACAAGCTAAAGACTTAGAAGCCATACTAGCCAATGAGATATCAGTGGAGGAGTCGCTCTTCTTCAGAAATCTCACCATCGACTCCAAAAGCTTAGAGGTACTTCCGAGCAATATTTTACCTCAAGTTACGTCCACTTCCCCGCCTACAACGGCTGAGTCACAAGTCATAACTCAAACACCCACGCCACCAAGAAAGTGTTCCCCGTTGCAACTAAGTTATTGCAAGAAATTAGGTTATAACGTGACCACTTACCCCAATATTTTGAACCATAAGAATCTAAGTGCTGTCAAGGATGATGTTATCACTTTTAGAGAATTGGTAAGTAGTTCTTAAAAACCTATCAAATGTAGATGCATGTTATCTTTGGTGGCAAGTGTGGTAGTGGTCTCAAATTTTGAGAGTGCCAATAGCAAAATTATGTTTCTTGAAGTGCAATCAAATAGATTGAGACTAATACCATATTTGCATCATTAGAGAGCCCATGGGAGTCTGGTACTATCTGCTGAATGCATTGTGAATGTGGATGGTGTAATTTAACCGATTTCAGGTTGATGCAGAATGTTACAGACACGCCTACGAATTTATCTGTCAAGTTCTACAGCCGTCTTGTACAGCTGGTGAGGACGAAGATGAGATAATCTTGCCTTGTCGGAGTTTTTGCAAGGATTTCATAGCAGGTTGTGGCAGCAGACTGACTGGAAGGAATAAGGAGTTCTTAGACTGTAACAAGTTTCCTGAATATGGTACTGGACGTTGTAGTACAAAACCAGGTCAGTCTGTTTTTATAGTTGTGCATGCAATTAGACACATTTGTTACACTAGTAGTTGTCGTTGTTGTGTAAAACGTGAACTTTTTGATGAAATTAATATTTTTACTTACCACGTCATCTCCGGTATTTTTTCTTCAATCATGTTGAACATTGTTCATAAGAATCCTCAATTAAACATTGTTTCTTCAAATGGTTTATAAACTGACAATAATTGGTATTACTGGGAGAATATATTAAATAGTGGATTGATAAAAACTTGTTATTATTGAAATTAGATGAACCTATTATCTTGTGAAACGGGATATCGTTCTAAAATTTTGAGGTTGTTTTATTGGATAATCAAATTAAGATTTCAGCGCGCCATGAGGGATATCCGCAAATTAATCTTTGGTACATCGTTCCATAGAAAATATTATTATTAGTACATATTATACTTTCTGTTATCGTTTCTCTTTGGTGGCGTTAAAATTGTCAATGAAAATGACGATCTGTCACTGTGTAATGGACCAGAGATTAGTTCCGCATTCAGCCGTCTAAGGTTATATCGCTTGTCTTGAAATCCGAATTGGATCAGATGCATATTTTGAAAGCTAACATTTGACTTTCTTCTCAGGTTTAACCGGAAATATGAAATGTATTATTTTTTACTTATTTCATACGCCATTTTCTCGGAAACTGTCAAAGATGAGAAACATATCCTTTAAATGTCCACCTCGACTTCGCGTACATGAGCAAATTCGGCTCACAAAAAGTAATTAATCTAAAGGAGTTAAATCATACAACTTCTTGGAGGCCAGTGAGGAGTTGCATTCCTTGAAACTATCCATTCGTCAAACTTTTCTCGCAATACGTCGATAGTTTCATGAGCAATGCGACATGTGGCATCGTCTTGCTGGACCCTCATATCCTCCAAATCGAGTGCATCTAAATTTGGCCACAAAAAATGTGTTAACATCTGCTGGTAGTATTGACCATTCACTGTAACTGCATCTTCTATCCCATTTTGGAAAAAATGGTCCGATGATGCCACCATACCATATAAACTATACCATACACCTTTAGCGGATACAAAGACGCGAATCTGTTGTGGATTGTTTTCACACCAAAAGTGGCAATTTTGCCTGTTAACATATCCACTTAACCAAAATCTCTACCAAGTTGTTCTAAACTCCAAGCAGCAACTTCTCGGCGCCGACGATGGTCCAGTTGTTTAAGTTCTTGAGTCGAAACAATCTTATACGGGTGTAAATTCAAGTCTCTTTGCAAAATCCGCCAAGTTATCGTGCTTTTAAACCTTAACCGTTAAGCACGATGAAGAGTTGATAAATTTGAATCCTCTGTGACACTAGTTCTTACATCAGCAATATTATTAACAGTTCGGCATTTCGACGGCTTGCTGGTGTTTTTAGATCATGAAGAGTAAACTTATTTTCAAAGTTCTTAACGATGCGACGGGTAAGAAAAGGTGAATATTTACACCAAACTTTTCACGAGGTGCGCGATAAGAGTTCACAAAAGAACGTCTATTTTAGAAATTTTTTTGGATAATAACCAAATATTCTCGGAGGGCATATTTAACCACAATACTTGTTTTTGGTTTACTAACAATAATTGATAACTGGTGACAGGTTCAACTTCATTATCATGGTATGGTAACTATGGTTAATAAGATGCAGAAGTTTTCATCCTTTATGGTCTAATTCGAACTCGGTATCGCGGTGTTTTCCGAGTCGCAGATCACCAATTTCTTTGTCAGATTAAATATCCCAGATAGCGGTGCCAATATTGCCGATGGATTTTGCAATTTACGGTCTAGTGAGACTCAAAATATTTCCCTGGTTCTTTTGGAGTAGTATTTTTATCATAACATAATTATAAGCCAGATCTTTGTATTAATGTTACTAGATCTACATGTAGTAATCGGTAGATACAGCCCTAGAAAAACTCATTTTTCTTCAACGTAATCCGTAATCGCGTAAAAATTAAAAAGAAAATATGCCGCAAACTTCCCGACGTCCACAGAAATCGAACTAATAAAAATAGAACAAATACATTAGATATTCTGACAATAGGCACGCCCTTGTTGTATGGCGGCCGTTTAGATTTGGGCCTATTAAGACGACTCGGTGCTCTCTGTGACAATTTATTACAAAAATATGCTTTTTGCAGGTATTATTAAATGTCAATATATTTATATTGAATGATTTAGAATATATCTAGATATTTATTTTTAATTTTATAGTTTCTAAAATTACTGGGTGGGCCCGGCATACCGTGCATACCCTCAAAGCCGCCGCTGATGTCTGACTATATTTGCTCAATTGGATTAAAATCTAATGATAATGCAGGCCACCACATGCGGTTTATACATTCCTATAGAAAAACGCATATATAATCTATAATGCAGGCTCTGAGTATGTTGGTCCAGAATGATTTCCAAATAAACATTCCCATTCATATTTTGATAAAATATGGCAAATTCAGCGGAAAACCCGGAGAACTTCCAGACCAAACCATGTCTTATTTTACGTAAGGAATGGATTGTGTGTGACAATATTATTTTAAACGTGACACCATAGACAGACGACAGTCCCAACTGGAAAGTGGTCGACTTTGAAATATAAGTTGCATTCTAATGTGCAGTAATTTGCATTTAGTAATTAATATTAATATAAAAACTACCATTATTATACTTTGATACGTTATGCGTTCCGTTATTGTGGCTACCTATTTTTATTGTTTTAAAAACGTTATCCCCAATAATGGCAATAATACTTCTCTATTTCACCTGGCTTAATTAAATTTCATCACAAAATCACAATAATAAAATATTCTGCTATTAATTTATTTAAAAGGCTAAAGATGTAAATATATTAAAAATATATCAGTTTTTAAATTATTAGAAATTTAAATATGTAATATATTTTTTTTTACAAAAAATGTTTTACATCATGCTTGATATTAAATAATAGTGCAGGTAATTTCTTGTGAATAATAGTATATAATTCACCTTGTTTAATAAGCGGTTACCTGTGAAGGTATGTTAATGACAATGGTCCGTTATTATCGAATGTAATTTACCGTAATAATGTTAATTACGTTGATTAATAAACAATAAACATGGTTAATGTTATAGCTGTGAATTATAGATGTTATGTTCTAGTGATTCTCGTTCCATTTAACTATTTAAACAATTCTGACAACGTTTGTATGCAGGGTCGTACTAGCTAGATAAGTACAGAAAATACCATAAGTACAAGAAAGATAAGATAAATACAAGATAAGATAAGTACAAGATAAGATAAGTACAAGAAATACCAAGGACTGAAATCAGTTCTTGGTATTTTATTTAGTAATAGTAAATATGGTTGGGCACTAGTTTGACTCTTGGCTAATGGCTATATGTCGGCTTGAATTCTGATTCGATTTAAAGTCTATATCTCGATGTTTTACTGGTAGCAGATCGATTATATTTTTGTATTCGTCATTAAATTTAAGATCACTATGTTAATAAAGCCATACTATTATTTTCAACTGTTTCTGGTAATTTTAATTTCTGGTTATTTCTGATAATAATAATTTAATTTTTGTACACTTCACAGTTCATAAAAAACACACATTAACAAATCAAGTTTCAAAGGAGTTTAATCGTCTTAAAATGGTTTCTACATCACTTCATTGCATTTTCACATTTTTTATTTAAAATGTTTTATGAGGTGGTACGACTTCGTGTCATGGGACCTTCAAATATCAGAACTCTCTATTATAGTGTGCTAATATAATATAATATTTCCGAGTCGAAATATATCGAAGTTTTTGTAAAAATAAATATTCAAGATGACATGTGCCATCTATGGTTCTATTCGGCTTAAAATTGAGGACTTGGGAATTTTGGACTTTTATATCAAAATAAATATTCAAAATGGCGGCTTAATTTCTGATTCAACTCAAAATCTGTATCTCGTCTTACTGGCAGTAACACAGATCGACGTTTTTCGGGTAGCAGATCTCGAATTTTAATCAACAAATATTTAAGATGGTGGCTACAATATGAGAAGATTAATTTTTCTTCGTAAATACTTCTCCCGGGGCCCGTTTTCTCATTAATCCCGGCTCTGTTATGATGCCAGTCTTTCGTCAACCGGTATTTATAGGAATCCGAGTTGCATTAAATCTTTACAACCCATATATATATATATATATATATATATATATATATATATATATATATATATATATATATATATATATATATATATATATATATATATTATTGGAATTATTTGGGATTGAAGCCTCAGAGGAGACAAATTTAATATATTTTGGTAATAATATCTACAATATATACTTGATCAGCAATATCGATAAGATTATACAGAATGATAATATTAACCAAATCTATCACAAGCTGCAATTTTCTAAGAAACATGCTGGAATGTGGATTATGACGCATACATAATGATATAATAAATAGCGATTCCTCCATTTTAATCATTATATTTTGAAATTTAAATATTTTGTAGTTAATATACAAATCCACCATATCCATATTTTTCTTTAAAATATATGTAGGTATTTTCGCTTTAAAATTGCGTATTTTTTACTTTGATATCATATTAAACAAAGACTCAGTAGCAGCTGCTTCGAGGGCTAATCTTAGATTAGGCTAATATTAGTTATCGGATATTATTTCGACACCCTTCTAGGACATTTTTCAATATCACGACACTCTTTATTAACCTAAAAGCTTTAAGCTGTCATAACAATCACGATCTGCTAAATCGGCTGCATAATCCAATTTTGTATAAGATGACTAATCTCTGAAAAAAAAACTTCAGATGTCAAAGTTACCCCGTAGTTGGGGCTACTTTGACACCTGATTAAAATTAGCTTAAATGCTACAATAATACGTCTGATGTCAAAGTATAGATGCCCTATTATAGATGCAGTGCAAAAATCGTGTATGTTGTATGGGAGCCCCACTGACTTATATTAAGCTTGCGTACTATGATATCTAATGCCTACCTACTTAAGATAATAATTAATTTCGTCCGACCGGCGACTCCGGCATTTATTAGCATACAGATTCCGGCTCATGTCCCTTTGTTGTATGGGAGCCCCCTTCTAACCCCTGTTAACTATCCCCTGTCTAACTATCATGATTCAGGAGATACAGCCTGATAACAGACGGACAGACGAACGGACGGACGGGCGGACAGCGGAGTCTTAGTAATAGGGTCCCGTTTTACCCTTTGGGTACGAAACCCTAAAAATGTGGTCATATTTTTTCGTTTTTCGAAAGAAATAATATTTGTATAGAAATACGTGTATATGTAGGTATATTAAAAGCACTTGTATCACAATAACTAGTTAAAAATTGCTAAAAAACAGTAAAACAACAGTTATACAAAATATGTTGTTTGTATTTCGTGTCTAAAATTCGTGTTTTCATGGCACATTCGAGAGAATTTTTGGAATTAACACTCTCATGTGCCATTCATTTTACGCACTTAATACAAAAATAACTATTTTATTTTTTGTACCCCATATAGGCTCTTTTGATGATGACGCCGCGGTATGTAGATGACACCGCAATTATAACACAAGATCCTAATATCCATACTGCTGCAAACAAACTGCAAAATGCATTTAATATTTTAGAGGACTTTATAAAATGGCAACTAAAATTAAATCCATCGAAATGTGAAGCTAAAATATTCACCCTAAGAAGACCTCAAAACCCCAACAATATTATTATCAACGACGAGGAAAAAATATGGAATCCTGCAGACAGTGCAATTAAATATCTAGGATAGACTCCTAGATATTTAATTAGACAAACTTAGACAAACTTAGACAAACTTAGACAAACGACTAACATGGAGTTTTCACATTAACAAGAAACTTAGTGAAGGTTACGCCCAGTTATCAATGCTATATCCCATTATTAACCGAAAATCCAAATTCAGAGTTAAATGCGCCACATTAGTATATAAATCTATCTTAAGGCCTTTGGTAACTTACGGCTGTGTGATATGGGGAACTGCTAGCAAAACAAATAATAAAAAGGTGCAAACATTTCAAAATAAAGTTTTAAGAATAGCAGTAAATGCTCAGTGGTTCATAAGAAACAATCAAATCCATCGGGAGCTTGACGTCCCACAAATTGAAGTCTTCATAAAATCATGTGCAAAAACCTTTTTCGAAACTATAAACAACTGTATCAGTGCCAGAACTTTAAACCTAAGTGACAAGACTCGTAATAATAAACTTAAAAAACGACTACCACAAGATATCTTGCTCTCCACTAGCGATTCCGAATAGTGTTCTACTAATGTTAGGTTAAACCAAATGTATATTTTTATCCTTATTTTTAATTGTTATGTACCGTCATATTAAACACTACCATGTATAACATTAATTTGTTGATCTGGTATTTTAAATAAATAAACAAAAAAAAGACTCTTTTGAGCAGCTACAGCAACACGGAAATGCAGTAACAATAATACCATGAACAAAGACAAAGGGATTATCCTACAATATAATTATGGCATACTTCGCAGGACCGTAAAAATGTCCATAAACATTTTTTTCTAAAATAGTTTTTGTTTCAGGCTGTGTGAGCGAGCTGCAGTCGCGGGCCATGTCCCCACGCATATGTGACGGAGTCGTAGATTGCCAAGACCTCTCCGACGAGAAAACGTGCACATACTGCCCTAAAAACCATCTGCACTGCGGCATTGGGCGGGTATGCATTCACAAAACCAAGAGGTGCGATGGCCGGAATGATTGCCCAGATGGGAGTGACGAGAGAGCGTGCCGTAAGATTGATTCCATTGTTCATAGTGAAAACAATTAACCGTTCTGGTCTTCAGCTGTTTGCTAGATTGCTTGATTGGGATTTACGTATCCTGTTGGCTTTTCATAAAGCGAAATGAATAGCGATATCCACTGAGCGTGTATTGAAAACCGTCCACATGTTAACTATAGAATAATATATGACCGTATATGACCGTTCTATTTATTTACCCATTGATATATCTATATTATTTAAATCATCAAATATTTCTTATAAATCATCAGAACTGTGTTATGAAGAACGAATTAGCATGTTCATTGTTCATCTACAGAACGTATGTAGCCCCTGTACATACAGTACGTACATATAAATTTTCTACCATCAATCGGAATACTCTCAAAAATTGCGAAAATAGTTGGAGAATAGGAAGAATCAGATAAGAATAAGATAGTTGCGACCATGTGAGGATAGCCCTTAAATACTCGTTTTAAATCATTACGTTGAAAACACGTCGTTATTACATTATGAAACTTGGTGACTTGGTACACGATTTACGGTACATACGGTGGCTGGTTTTGACAGACTATGACAGAATGTCACAACCCACGATATCAGAGTTAATTTATAGATATTTAAATTAATAAAAAATATATTTTCTATCGTGTCAAATTGTGAATCTAAACCAATCTCCAATCAACTTAATAACATACACAAAATTTTATAAAAATCAGTTTAGCCGTTTAGGAGGAGTTCAGTTACATACACACGGCCAGAAAAAAAAATAAATTGTATGATTCTTTTAGAAGTTTGTAGATAATTTTATGGAGATTGTACAGTATTATAAGATCAGTATTTTACTACTGGATATTTCTCAGTTTATATGGTGTTATACAGGGGTAATTCAAAATGTTGTTTTCTGTAAGTTCAAAACGTCCTATAGAAAATTACAGGCACTGAATATTTGTTTGAAAATAGTTTATGTGAAGCTACATTTGTTTCTAACAATTGTTTTTTTAACCATCCCATTATTTCCTTTGTTGTAAGAGCTGCATATTTTTAAATAAAACGATAATTTTACAGTATTTTTTATTAAAACCTTTAGAAAAACGAATGAAATGAATTATTTTTTTTATATACACACCCGGATTTAAACACGGAATTTATCAAGCATTTGGGGGATGATCTAAGAGCCATTCGTCGTCGTTATCTGCAACCAATAACTTTGCACCAGCTTAGGTTAGAACTGAGCGAAGAATATCAAGAAAAAAAATAACGAATCTTATTCATTCGATGCCACTACAGTGGCTTGATCAAGCCATTGTAGATGCCACGGAGACTGCACGCCATCACCGCTGCTAAAAAATGTAATCATTAATTCGTTTTTGTTATGGTTTCAATAAAAATACTGTAAAATTATCACCGGTTTATTTAAAATTTTGGAGCTCCTACAATAAAGGATATAATTGGCTGATTGAAAAAATACTCGCAACTTTATGGCAAATAATTATTAAAACATATTCCTGTAAATTTGCACAGGGTGTTTTGAACAAAAAAGAGCATTTTGATTTTCCCCTGTATAACGCCATCAACAAAGAAATGTTAATTATTAAACCAATGCTGTATAATCTCAAAAAAATTATCTTAAACTGTTGAAAAAAATATAGATATTGGATTGAAAATAAAAAACTTATGAAGAATAAGCTTTTTTTTACCGGTGAGTTATTTATGAGGAGGGTCATTCCAAAAGTGGCCTTCTCCATTTTGCTAAAATGCTGGCAAATCAAGAAAAACGTGTCATTTTAATTTAGATTTATGATTTTAAAATTCAATAATTAAAACAAATGGTTCCAAATCTTCTATAACCTGACAATAAGAATTTTTGAATTGTACCTAATCATTTGAGCATTGATAGTCAACTATTCGGATTTCGAATAATTTTCTAAATACAATGATGTATCAATATCATAGTTCGCTTCATTAGTAACGGTATAATTTTTTTATACATTGTAGTAGCATCAAATCGACCATAATGTTTAGGTCACACAATGTGATACAATAATATAAAAACATTATTTAATTATTAATTACATACGATACTATCTTATACATAGGATAATGATAGAAATATTAATTTTAAAATTAAGGAAACCAAGAAGCATTTCTTTAGTGATTTGTACGATTAAAAATAACGCTTTATTATATGCCTTATTACTGCAGTCTCGGTTAATATTTCAGAAAAAGACTTGAGTTAAATTCACTTTTACTATATTCGTCCCTTTCACTTTGCATTTCTCCGGCTTTCAAATTACCTACTAAATTTCCAGTGCATGATTTAAATTTAATATAATGCCATCATCAATCAATAATAGTAGTACCAGTCCTGTTTTTATATACCTACTCATCTCAATTTTAAGTTTGGGTGAATATGAGTATACCTATTACTCCAATAAAAAAAATGTTCTCTTGTATTGTTGGAAACAACGTTTTCTATGGATGTGCAACTTTCATTTCTTCATAAAAGTATTTGAAGAGCTGTCAAAATTTCACCGGAACTCAATAAAGTATACTAAAATGAATATATCAAAGAATTAGATTTGATACAAGCTGAACTGAACTGAAGTAGGGCCTGCCTAATTTGTAGGTCAGCAGAAAATATTTTATAGTAATAACCTCCTCTACTAATACTATTACAAAAGCTTTTTACGCAACGCCATTTTCCTTCCGAGTTAAACCAACTGCCAATATTCTTGGCTAGAGATGTGACCTCTATAAGAGGGGGCCGAGCGGTACCATCGCTCTTTACCTTTAATATCCATAAAACTGGATAGGGCTGGAACCTTTGATGTAATGATAACACTCGAAGTAGTTTCCACAAACAGTAAGACACTTTTACTTTGCTCGACGGGCGTTTCGACAACCAAGTTGGCATCATCCAGAGACGATTAAAACTAATCTTAAACTAAAAAATCTACCCTATTTATATTATTTTCATGGTGACGTCATTAGTAGCAACGCGTAAAGCATGCTATACGGTATAGGTCCCTTTTCGCTATCATACTATTTTTACATTTCATAATTTCTATGCTCTCAAATGCATCCAACTATCTATTATTGGTCACATTTCTAACCAATCTTAAATTACTATGATCGTTAAATATTCTATGATCGTTATCGAAAGCATGTTGTGCAACTCTAGACTTATCTGTTCTTCCAAACAACAAACAATCCAGTCTCCAAACATACCAATTTTTATTTTGGAAACAACAATTATTTCTGAGTGTTGAAAATAAAAATATTATTATCGAGACCTTAAAATGCAATGACCTTCAAAAATAATTCAATGACGAATATAATAGGGTGTTCTATTTAAAATTTAATAGATATTTTCAACTTCCGGTATAACCGGATGCACTAGAAATGTGAAAATAAGAGAAATATATTTTTTTGTGATAACATAAGTCGACAAATTTTCAAAACCAAATTCTAATTCGTTTGCGAGATAATTAGGGAACCATTCGTGGCAAAGCTATATACTATACTATATTTCCTAAATCACTAGTTATTTGTTTAAAACATTTTATTCGGTCAGAAACTGTTTTAATTTGCATTATTTTCCACCGGATATAAAAGAGATTGTACCAATTATTTTTGAGTACTACGCAACCCAACCCAGTTATGTTTATCACTCCGAAAAATCTTCTTTGTTTTCTAGTGAGTCTGGCCGCAAGTGTTGAGAGCCTGAAGAAAGTCGATATCGTGACACCACACCTGGCTCGGTACAGTTCCGAAGGATTTGTTACCTTTAATGAAAAGGGCGAAGTTGGAAAGCTGTGCACAGGAAACATAAACCAAAGTTTACCTGATAATGAGACGTTTGCCGTGTTACAGACCGTGGCGACGTCGTTGTGCAAGACCTTAACATACCAGTGAGTTCAGAAATAAAAACGGAAAAAAATTTTGTTGTATACATTTTGTATACAACATGATTTTTACACTTATTGTGTTTTGTTGTGTAATTATTTATCGTCTTTAAGTCAGATTATCACTGTTTTATATAAAAGCGCTAATAAATATGATATTGTTGGATTGGTACCGTAAACCGGGGCTACTTCGACAGGTATTTGACATATTTAACTTCGCCCATGAAAATGTGTCAACTGGAAATCATTGACTATTATGCCATTGTCACACTAGATGTTTTGATGTGGCTTTCAACCACGAAAAAATCAGTTTTGTCCCCCACCCCAACCCCCTTTTTTTTGTCTTCTTTTGGTGTCGAAGTTACCCAGGTTACCAGTTACCCGAAGTTATGGGGTAACTTCGACACCCTATGTATTTTAGTAGATTGTCGAATTAGGAAATCTCATGGGTAAGTTCGACATCAAAAAAAATAAAATTCGGTTAATTTTACATAGTTTAACCATATTTAAAGGGTCAAAAGTATCAACTAAGAGTACAATAAAAGGTCATATGTTATAAAATGATTGTATTAAAATAAAAACCTTTGGTTTTAAGGCACATTTGGCTTACAAAAACAAATCACATTCTGGAGAAAGTAAAACTAAGTAACAAAAAAAGTAAAAAATAAAAGCAACATTCTCAAAAAACCGTAAACAAACAAATAATTATAATAATATTGGTAGGTAACAGTCAGTCTTTAGTCATCATCCTCGGAAACAGGACCATCGTAATTCGCTCGATTTGAACCATTATTACAATGTCCACAAACCCATTTGTTGCACGTTACGCACTTAATCCAAGCCTTTCGATTAGTGTACCCAGAATAATCTCAAGCAAATTGAGCATGAGGCACAGGTAGGACATTCATATTGGGGGTCATTGGAACCAAGGTTACAAGTGCCACAGACCCACTGCAAGCAGGAGACACAACAGATCCAGTCATTTTTGCCAGTGTAATTTTTATAACTGCCATTGCATAATGAGCAATAAGAGTCAGCATTGCTATCAACCGAGCTGTCAACATTTCTGCGTGTTAGACCACGTGACGTTGATGCTGCTGGCTCCTTGGTTTTTACTTTAGGGTTAAGGCAGGTTGTCTTTGATATTTTCTTTTTTGAATTGACTTTATTGGCAACAGTATTTTTTGGGGCCTTTGGTAGTAAAACATCTAGTTCTTCGGCATCTTCAGGATTGGGGGCCACTGTAGCTGGTTTCATTTGTTCACCTGGTCTTGTGGAAACTTTTTTTCCCCTTTTACGAACTGCTGGTTCTTCGTTGTAACCACGAGATTCCTTCAGAAACTCCAATAAACTTTCATCCAATGACCTTTCCGAATTTGACTGTGTAGATGGAAGTTTGGCTAAAACGGTTTCAGGGCTAAAAGGACTTATGCCTGTTGATCGAAATCCGGACTGCAGGTTTTTTGCTGCATTTTCTTTTATGTATACCCATAACCGGTTAAACAACGATGGGAATTGCTCCTTCGGTATGGACCCTTTTCGACGCGATTCCTATCTCCAGCCATCCAACACCTCCTTCCACTTTCGCTTCATTGGACCAAAAAAACTGACATCCAGCGGTTGCATTAAGTGAGTAGAGTTTGCCGGGAGGGGCGTCATGTAGATGTTATTGTCTAAGGCAGCTTATACAACGCGAGGTGAAAAGTGTGATGCTAGGTTGTTGCCTATTACAATTTTTATTTCCTCTGGACTGCTCTTTTGTTTGGTATAAGGAAGTAATATTTCAAAAAACCAGTTTTCGAGGGTCACCATATCAAACCACCCACTTAATGTTGACTCATACACTGTCCCTCTAGGCCCCCCGATCGTCCAGTTTTCGTAAAGATGTTGTGCCTTATAGACGACCATCGAGGGTAGCAACTCACCTTTTGCTGTGCCGCAAACCATCACACTTACCGAAGTTCTCGAGTGTTCCCGAACCCTTTCTACTCGCTTAGTTCCCCTAGGAACTAAGACTTTCTTGGCGCCGGGATCGTCGGTAATATTTGTCTCATCATAGTTGTAGATATTTTGCGGTAGAGCATTTTGTAACTGATCTTTAATGTTATTAAAAAATTCGGTTACTTGTGGTGCACCAACCGCAGATCGCTGGCGTTTAATATTGGTTGCTAAGCGAGTGCTTAAGTTGTTCCTTGCTGCAAAGCAATATATCAAGTCTTCTTCGGGTTGATTATTCTTCCATTCTGGGATATTTCTGCCCTGTTTAGTCACAAATTTTGAAATAACCCCCAGTCGCTCACTGTTCGAAGAGATTTTGCTATTAACTCTTCTTCCTCCTGGATCAGTACAGTAGGACGGCCTGGTTTTCCGGGATGTTTTTGGTGGATTTTTTCCAACAAAGTTGTCCTTGGGACCTTGAACTTCTTGCTGGCAGCTAACTGGGACATCCCTTGCTTCACAGCTTCCACAGCTTTGGTACCTCCTTCCCCCCACTTTCTTTATATACGTGCGTGGCATCTTATGACTACTTTAATTTGTTAATCAAAATAAATCTGAAACAAAGAGGAACCTGTCAACTGAAAAAAAAATATAATTAAAAAAAACCAAAAAAAAACAAAATTACAACAAAATTATATTAGGTGTCGAAGTTTCCCCGGATGTCGAAGTACCCCCAGTTTACGGTATTAGAATGAGCATCAATAAATTGTAATAATATACAGGATGTCCCATTTACAATTTTGAAATTGATGTCACGTGACCGGAAATGTGCAGGTGAAATAAAGTCCTTTTATGCCGAAATTGAACAACGCTTTCGACTGCTTAAAATCACCAAAATTCAAAATTACAGTGCAAACAGTTTTCGAGATATCGACTGGCCAAAACTTCGTGGGTCACCCTGTATATTGCAAAATTAAATTTGTCCGGAAGTTTATTTTATTTGAAACAATACACGCAGAACTATATTACAATATCTATAACAGCGGAATGATATTTTATTCAATTTTAATATATTGATATTTCACTAAAATTAGAAATATAGAAATAAGAACGTTGACTTTAATTCTATAGGGAAGTCTTATCAGTAAGCGTGGAGACTGAGTTTGAAAACAACGTGTCCTATGTAGAAATGAAGGACCCTACTGCTTCAGAAATCAGCTTTGTGAGATCAAAATGTCCCTCTAAGCAAGTCTTGAAGGTGTCCTGCTCAGATTTAGGTAAGAATTGCAATTTATAAATATCATGAGAATACCTCAAAATAACAAT
This sequence comes from Tetropium fuscum, assembly GCA_964058915.1. NCBI lineage: Eukaryota > Metazoa > Arthropoda > Insecta > Coleoptera > Cerambycidae > Tetropium > Tetropium fuscum. The sequence continues at coordinate 267,884 of CAXKVY010000823.1, read as the reverse complement.
TGTGTTTTATAGAATGTGGAATTCAAACCACTCACGGATTATCAGGGTTTCAAACTCTCTCAAAGATGTCAGCTCATGGGGACTGGCCATGGCATGTAGCTCTATTCAAAGAGGATGTACACAATTGCGATGCCACGCTAATCTCTCCTGATTGGCTCATTACAACCACTTCTTGTTTCCAAGGACAGCCAAAGGCTGAGTGGACTGCAAGATTCGGATCAGTGAGATTATCAAGGTAACTTACCTCTTATAATAAATATGCAACGGCAAAACGTTCCTGTATACAACTTTCTTCTCCTTTCTGTCCGTCCTGCGTCTCTGGATAATTCTGGATCACAGAATTGTCGAAATTAATTAAGTCATTTATTTGACTCGCTTCACTACCAACCGTTCTTCTTTGTTTCAGTTCGACACCATGGGAGCAGGAACGAAGAATAATTGGAATGGTGAAGTCTCCCGTAGAAGGAAGTACCATAGCCCTAGTAAAATTGGACCAACCAGCTACTTTAAATGATTTTGTTAGGCCAATCTGCCTTCCTAAAGAAAAGATGGAACTCAATCCAAGCACCATCCAATGTAATACTCTAGGATGGGCTAGAAGTAGAGAGCAGTTGCAGAGAGTCCAGGTGAAACTCGCTGAGATGGAAAAGTGCGAAAACATCAGCATCTCTACAGTTAACAGTCTTTGTACAGAGACTATGTACGGGCAAAGTGATTGTAGCGTAAGTATAAGATCATATAATAATAAGCGTTTTTATTATAACCGAAAATTATATAACAGTGTTTAAAGTAACAATAAATAATTGGAATGTCAAGGAAGATTTCAGAGAATCTTAGAAGTTCTCTGTTCTTACACTCAACCCTGAAAATAAAGACAGCATTTATGCAATCTAGATATAATTACTGTAGTTTATAAGAAATGGACACACCATCAAAATATAAACTAAAGTTTGAAGTTACTTTTTGTCTAGACCTCTTCTCCGATTTCGATTATTTTTTGAAAGAAATTTTGTTTTATTCATTACGGGGTGTAACAATTGCGACGTGTTTTTCCATTAAATTTTGTAACCCTTACGGAGTTCACAGGTACACCAGCAAGTTAGAATTCAAGTCATACTCTAGCCATATCTTTTCATAACGTTCTCTTTGTTGATTTTTGATGTTTAGTTTATTATCTTCATTAGCATTAGAGTATAGCATAATATGTTTCTACTTAAAGGAAATATCGGAACAAAAAATTAAATGGAACTTAATAAGTTGCAAAGAAGAAATGTCAATAGCACGTATTTCCGCCTCTACTACGAATAACTTCTTGGCAAAGCCGATTCACACTTAAAATAAGCGACCTCATTTCATTTGGGTCCAATTGTTCTCAAATTTGAACCAATTTCCGCCCAACGCCTTATAAGGTGTCTAATTGATTAAGTACTTCTTGCAAGTTTCTACCAAGTTTATTCCAGAGGTTTTTCATTGGATTTAAGTCGGGGCTATTAGCTGGCCATGCCATGGTGTCGATGTCGACTTATGCAATATAATTTTGCACAACTCGAGCAACATGAGTTCTGGCATTATCCTGCATTAACATAAAACCTTGCCCTTTATATGACGAAAACTGGACCACGGCGGTGAACAACTGCGGCGAAATTTAGCTTATCCATCCGGTAATTTCTATTTAAAGCTGGACCTCGAGCACCAACTCTTGGTCTCAAATTACATGCTCTAAGTCAAATACGTGCTCAAAGTACATGCCATGTCTAATGGTTTCCCCACTAATTTGTAAATCACTTACTTCTCGAAGCTGTATCTGCAAACTTCGCGCTGTTACAAAACATTGTCGCACAGTTGAGTGTATAATATATGTCATTAATTGGGGTTGTTAGTCGATTTCTTCCTTGTCCCGGTATGCGAGCATGAGTTTCTCAGTTTCTCTATTTCCTTGTATAACTCTTGAAACAGTTATATGCGCCACATTAAATCGCTGTCCAATTCCTCGATAACTCCAAGCTCTAGACTTTGAAATATTTATGGATAAACAAGAATCATTTGACGTCAATAAGAGATAATAAATCGCGATTAATACGGTTATAAGAATTTTCAATGTGATCTTCTTTAAATGAGTTTAATTTATTTTATTTTTAATAAAATAAATTAAAAATGTCATTTGCAAGTCTTGAGAGTATTTTAAAAGTGAGCTATGTAGAAAATATACATAAGAGGGACCGGTAGCGATCCTTGTGGGACACCTTGATTTACCTGTAAAATATCAGAGCATTTATCATTAACGGTAACTTTTTGACATCTGACATAAAATATATTGTTTCATTAACTCAATTGATTTTTGCCAAAATCCAAATAGTCCGGTCATTTTAGCAGAAAAGTTCTAAATTAAAATGGAATCAACCAATCGATCTCATTTTTTTTGCAAATCGTTCCTGTACATAAATAGAACATAGTTGAGCAATAACATCTGACTGCTTGTCCATTTTACAATAGGTAAACCAGAAACTACTCAATTTTGACGGCCTGATTATTGAAAAACTAGAAATTTTGTTAAATATTGCTAAAAATAGTTGGAAAATTTCACTCGAAGGTTTTCGAGGTCGATGATCACGATTCTGAACTATTGGTTCTAATTGGTATTAATTGGTCTTATATCTGTTCAATCTGAGAAAATAGGGACTTAAGCAGATGCTAAAAAATTAGTACTTATTCGTATCCGTATCGTACCGGCTTACGAACTGAGGAAAAAATAAGTTAATGATGTCCTCTACATATATCTGTACCTTGTTCTGTCATTTTTCCAACTTCGAATTTTGTTTTGCTGTTGCTTTCGAAAACATTTTTGTGCTTATTTTATCTTAAAATATATTTGTTCTAAAATGGAGGATATTATCAATAATCTCCTTATTAATGAGTAGAAGGACGATTTATACGGTACCTATAACTGTCAGTTTAGTTAATACGATACGAATAGAGTTAAGGGATTTTATAAAATAATTATTAATAATAATCGCAAAATCAACTGTATCTGAAATCTGTAGTCGTGGTTTTATTTTATGTACATTTAATGACCTTAAGCAAATAATACGTGTCAAAATTTTAGGAGGAAGAGTTCGCAGGAAGTCCGATGATGTGTCAAGATAACGACGAGGAGCGATGGACATTGGTAGGGATAACAAACTGGAGGATAGCCTGTTCCAAGAATGGGACAGAAAGGCCTAGAATGTACGACAAGATAGCCTCGAACATAAACTGGATTCGAGAAAGCATTACTTCAACCGACGCTGCGTGAACTTAAACTTAGACAAAGTGATGGTGTATGTGATTGTGCCAACTAAAATGACTTATTTTTTAGAGATTAACGCAGTTGGGACACAATGAACATGTTTAAATGTGCAAATTTTCAAGACTCCCGAGTGCTCGGTTAGTATTTTCAATATAAAATGTATGAATGTGATTTTCTAATGTGAGATATGTTTTTTAAGACAAATTGTTTACTCAATAGTAGTAACAAATATTTAGGTATTATTTAGATAAGGACCAAATATTTTAAAATGTCATACAATATCAATTTAAGTCTTATGGATATTTATTTATTTTATTGTTTGAAATAGTAAACATAGCTTACATTACAATTTATTGTAATAAATTTATTATATATAGGTACAACATCCATGTATATTTTATTGTTATTTTATAAATATATTGCTGTTTGTTATATAAAGCCTCTGATTTTTAAGAGATTTTGTGGTATACAATTTATTCTATTATAAAAAAAATTAAAATCATATAACATGTCCAGTGATTGTTGGATAGGTAAACAAATACTTGCTTTATTTTATATTCGGTGACTGAACTATTTATGAAAAAATATTTCCTTAGTGTGAACGAACAATTAATTATTTTTTACAAAACTAAAGAAGAATTTGATTAACACTAAAATTTATTATGTGTAAGATATCATTTGATTTAATAAACGTGTATAAATAACAACTTAGAAATTTCTAGCTATTGGTAAGTACTTAACAGAACACCTGTAAACCGACTCACAATTCAGTCTATTGGCTTTTTAGACCCACAATTTAGTCTATTGGATTAAATAAGGAGCTAATTCGTTTAATGTATTTTATTATTGCATATATTATGTTCAATTGTACCTTAAAAATGAAAAATCCACAAGTGCTATTAAATTTAAGTTTTGTTTTTTGAGAACGAGGTAAATTTGTCCACTTTTAAGGCCTTTAACTGTAACAAAAAACTATGCATTTTCAGTTTATACCCATAAACGATTTTTGTAGCGAATCAAATTTTCCATAGAAACGGCGCATTATAAAGTTGAAAAACTTTTTTTTGACGGAATAAGAAGAAACTAAAAAACATATTTATTTTTTTTTGTTCTTTTTATATTTTTGTGTATAATTTTCCTGATTGGATTTAGGTATAGGCGTTGTTTCGCAGAAAAGAGAGCTGACGTCAAAATGGTGATCGATAAAAGTATTTTTGATAACATTTTGCTGAGATATAGTCGCTAAAAATTTATCAGGTTTGGATAGTGACCGAGTCATTTTTAATCTGTATTCCGGGGCCAACTTGCTTGATTTGGCGAAGCCTTTCTGCATTTTTTGCAGAAAATAATTGTTAATTGAATAAATAATAATAATAATAATTATTTCATTGAATAAATATTTTTTGCGTGTAAAAATTAGAAATTAGAAATAACGTGGTATAAAAGAAAAAAATGGTAAAATCCTAAAAAAAGTAGATAACTTAATACGACTATATCCCAGCCAATTTTTAGCAAAAATACTTTTGTCAGTAACCATTTTAACGGAACTTACGTCAGCTTTTTTTTGTGAAAATCAATGCCTATAACTAAATCCACTCAGAAAGAAGTTATACACAAAAATGTAAAAAAAAAACAAAAAATTTAAGTAATTCGTTATTTATTTATTTATTTGTTCTTTTATTTTCTTGTAAAAAAAGTTTTTTTGACTATAATTTCCCTTTTCGATAAGAAATTTGATTCGCTACAAAAAATTGTATTTGTGTATGCATTAAAAATGCTTAGTTTTGAGTTACAGTTAAAAGACTTAAAAGTGGATAAATTTATTCCGTTCTCAAAAGTCAAGCCTAAATTTGATGTGGTGGATTTATCATTTTTAAGGTACATCTAAACATATGAAACAATAAGATACCTTAAACGAATTAGTTCCTTTCACCTCTGTTCTTTTTTGACATAGTCAATAGACTATTTACCAACTGCTGACAATCACGCATGACTATAATAATCATAATAGATAATACTAAATTTTAAATAAAGATTAAATTACATGATTTTTTTAATTCGTTCATAACAGGTTTAATTCATTGATTGCTACTCGAACCATTATTGTTTCATGTCAATCAATATTAAATATTTTCAAGAACATCTAAATATAGTAAGTATGTTTAATGGTGATAATATGTGATAATATACCTTGACACAATTTAAAACAATTTGCAAGTTAACCGCTTGCCGAGATCCAATCAGTGCAAAAATATGTTCCTATTTAACTTACTCCTGATTTACTTGGTACTTTTAAATGGCAGATATACATTGTATAAAAGAATAGGTCGCTGAATAATACATAAAAAAAATCGTTATTTGTAGCTTCTCTTCCACTATATGCTTAACTCGTTTTTTGACTTTAGTGTCCTGCACCGGACGATTTATAAGGCGCAGGATTTTGAAAGATCAGTACTTAAGCCTTATTTAATCAAATTCAGCTTGTAACAAAGAAACCCCCAGAACAGAATTCACTTTTATGTACTTTTCCTTCTTTGAAAATGTCTGTAGTATCACAACCACTAACGGCACGTAAGAAGAGAATGTCTTCCTTGTTTTCCAGTTTTGACCAAATACATTTTGGAATGGAGCTAGTGCAAGCAATAATACAAGAAGGTCAAGATTCATGATCTTCACCAACAATAACTGAATTCTGTACTCTGTAATTTGTTTGGAGTGCGGATCAGAGATCCGCTGCACTTAGGCCCCATTGGGCCCCTCGTACTCCCTCTGTGAGGGAAATGTCTCCCTAGGCCATCGAGGAACATCTCCAGGAACAGCTCCCGAGGAACATCGAGTGTTGTAAAAAAGGTGATGACGTTGCCTAGGGGCATTTCCCTCAAATTGGCAATGGAAGGACAAGGTTCCCCCAATATGGATTTTCTGGTCGATGACACGGCGGGACACTCGCAAAGTACATGCCCATTTCATCGTCTTGTGCACATCCTCTGCAGATGGGTGTGTCACTTTATCTCATATTATAGAGGGGCTTCCTTACCCCGCAGTGTCCGGTTAGGATTCCTGTTACAAATCGCAGGTTTCCCTTAGACGTTGCCAGCCTCGCCGTCTCTTCGCTGGGATATCTCAGGAGATTTCTGGCCATCTGACAGCTACTTGTTTCATCCCACAACGTCTTAAATTTCTCATGGGTGTTTCCCTTTATTATTTGGAGTTTCGCTGCAATTGGTTGTGTACTTGAAGGACCAGGCCCAAGGACTTTCAGGCTGGCTGCCTTCTTGGTCAGCGTGTCAACTTCTTTATTGCCGTTACATTGTGAGTGTCCTTTGACCCAACATAGGCAGATGTTATTCATCTGACAGGCTCTCACAAGTCTGCATGCGAACGCTTTGCGCTGCAAATTCCACCACAAGGCCTTGATTCCATTCTGTAGCCGAAATCATACCTACGATTTTGTTACAAATTTCAATAGAGGTCAACCTCGGCGACGTCTCTCCATCAACACCATCCCCATGGAGGAGAATTTCGAACTTCTTAAAATATAAGCGAAAAACTAAAAACGGCAAAAGAGTAACTGTTAAAAGAGTAATCTGTTGTAACATTCCCCTGAAATCCTCGAAGGTACTATAACCAAAGTCTCCAAGACCTGGAGGTACTATAACCATGGTAATTTTTAACCGTTGCCATATGGTAAAGCAGATTAACGAATCGCAAATACTCAAAAGACTAATGAATATTTGTTTCTTGTATTTTGGAGGCACATTCAGATTTATAGCGTACCTAATATAAGATAATCACTAAGGGAAGATGGTTGAGTATTAGAATTAGATGTCTCCTTGTTAAATCCATGTCAGGATACTGCTCCTATTCAGTTATTGCGATTGCTGTCTTTGATGTTCATGAGATAATAATAGCAGCATGATTTTTAGACCTTCCTATTCCATTGTGCGTCCAATACTATGCACTTCCTGTTTCTTATCAAAAGGTTAAAAATCAGTGTCAACTTTCTCCCAAAGTCACCACATACGTAACGTGGTTTCATATTGATTACTTAATGAATTCCAAAAATTTACACAAAACAGTACTGATACAACATTCTTTGCCATGATTTAAAAATGTGGAAAATATTACTAAAAAACATCATTTTATTTAAGTGAGCAATTATATTGGACTCATCAAAATACAAAGCAAGAAGTTGCCTTTACAGTATTGACTGCTAGGTTCGTTTCCTACATTAATTTATTACTAACAATATATTAACTCCAGTAGGGTAGGGACGAGACTAAACATTATGAGCTACACATTAGCTCAATAGGTATAGTGTTGGGTCATTACCCCTTTTATATTCAGCAATGAATAGTCTATTAGACTCCTCTTTTAACCCAGAAAAGAGAGGAGTCAGAAGTTACACTAGGCAGGTGGCAAAATATAATTTCCAAAAGTTGCCGTAGTGGGAACTGATAACATACCTGCGTAATACTGATAGGTAGATAGATATTGAAATTATTTATATGGTAAATTTACCATTAATTTTACATAATTATAGTTTATTTTCCTCTGTATCAGGTTAGTGGAAATAAATAATACATATAGGTACCTAGATTACCAAGACCGATGATAGGCGGTAAGTAGGTATATAGTATTTCTTTCGAACATCTATATGTATATATATATATATATATATATATATATATATATATATATATATATATATATATATATATATATATATATATATATATATATATACAGTGGATATAGCTAGTAGGCACATTAAAGGGTTACTTGAAGAAATAACAAAATTTCGAAATGATGGTTTTAAAAAAGCCGAGAATGTTGCCAAAGATATTTGCCTGCGCTGTGATGTCCCTGCGGAATATCAGGTTCGAAAACGAAAAATTAAAAAAATGTCTGGAGATCTTAGTTCGGACTTAAGTATAACACCAGATGTAAACCTGAGGTGAATATTCTATCAAGTAATGGACTCCATGCGCTTTGAATTAAATGAACGATATACTAATCTAAATAAAATTTCGTCAGTTTTTGAATTTCTAGATGGGGCATCGTTATCCAAAATAGATATTAGTACTTTAAAGACACATATTAAGGATTGATGCATTAAATATCCCAACGATTTGGATGTAGTTGAATTTGTCCAAGAAGCGGAAAGCTTTACATTTCAAGCCAAAAAACTTTTTGATTTGGAAAAGCTCTCAATATTTGAAATATACCAAAATTTAATTCTACTTAGTTTCTGAATATCTAAATTTTTCCATTTCAATCGAAATTTTTCCCATGTCGACCCTTTGGTTATTTTATAGTTTTTCAGGGCCAGTAGTGATTGTATACTATCTGTGCAGATTCTGATTATCTTGCCCGTTTTTTCGAGTTATACCTGCGTTCTGTTTGAGTTCTGTTTGTACTACACTGGCAATTTCATCCGTAGTCCAGTTGCATCGGAGTCGCAGATTTCTGGAATATATACCACAGCCTGCTCCTCCCATCTTTGATCCGTCTGTGAAGACATAGTTTACACCTTCAACGCTGGTCTCAAAGCCACTTCTTCTAGATGTAGATCTAGCGGTGGAAGACACAGCCTTATACCTCCATTGCCCTCGTTAGTGTTGTTCGCATGGCTCCGGTTATACTCAGACAGGCAACTCTTTAAACCTGGCATTGTTGAGTTTTGCTGATATTTGTTGACTCTTGGGCCACCAAACAACAGCTCCATAGACCATCATTGGTCTTTTCTAATCCAAGTCGAAACTGGTTAATTTGATACTTTGAATGACCTCAGTAGGACGATTAGTACAAAAGATATAGCTAAAACCCGAAAATTTCAAGATGGCGATTTTTTCAGGGTGGCGGCGATCCCCAACTCGTACTTTTTGAGAACATCGGATATCAATAAGGGCATTGTTCTGATAATTTCCAGAAATCTTCAGCCTATTAACAACTTTCTCGGGGTCAAACCCCAATTGCATTGGTCTATTAATTGTCGCGGATGAAACTTCAAGTGGTAATTCATCATAACTTACCTACCTTATAATCGAACAAACAAACATATATTATTATGTACACGTTAAATCAAGTTGTACTTAATTATTATCCAGTCGGACGTTATCAATCAAACAGCATGCGAAATCCCTAAGAAACCATACGTTCATTATTATTACAGATAAGCTATCTAATCAATCATAGATATAAATAAAATCCCATTTTTAATCATGACTTCGGCAACCTCTGGTCTAGTTAGAATGATTAGGTGAAGTTTGTGCATGTGAATTTTAAATCCAAAATGGGGGGATGTAATTCTAAGGACACCTCTTCAGACATTATCCCCAGTGGAAGAACCAGTGTGAGGAATCACGGGTACACTGACGATATCAGAGTGGAATCAGTAAACAGATACGATGAACAAATTATCAACATAATTAAAAGGGATTTGCGGGAATCTCCACAGATTTTTATACTCAACAATATTCTCATGAGCATACAGTTTTTCGAAAATTACCAAAAGTAAGTATTCACATAAATATGTTATTTTGATATTGGTACGAGAGTAAATTTACATTTACATGGATTTTACACCTGCCGTCAAAATGATATTATTAAAAATAAGTACAAATTATTATAACAATGAGCAGGAAATTGTTGAGCACTAAACAACAGTAACGGAATTTCGCGTAATCATGCTACAGTGGCAGTTGTCAAGAGTCAAGTTTCTGAAATTGGACACCGTAAAAATGTGACATCTTGCCTTCAATTTATAAAGATAAAGAAAACTAAGATAAGATAAAATAACCTCTTTATTAAAACAAATCTATATTGTAGGAAATCGTTCTAGATTTTTATATACGCAATTTAGCGGCAGGTTCACTAAACACGGCGCCTTTTATTTATCAGATAGTAACTCATAAATAGTCTAGAAAAATTAAGCTGAAAATTGACGAACAGCCGAAATAATTCGTATAGTTTCGAAATTTAGTATAGTTATTCATTGAGTTGTCCTGGTAAACATACTAAAATTCCCCGAGCGTGGAGATTAAGTAAGCCAGCGTTGGAGGGAGGGGGTGAAATGTCCCTGAAATCTGGAAATTGTTTTGAGTGCGGATCAGAGATCCACTGAAATTGGCCATAGAAGGCCAACGTTCCCCCAATACGAATTCTTTGGTCGATGACACGGCTGGACATTCACAAAATACATGCTCGACCTCTTGTTAACATCCTCTGCAGATGGGTGTCACTTTGTCTCATGTTATAGAGGTGCTTCCTTACTCAGCAGTGCCCGGTTAGGATTCCTGTTACAAATCGTAGTTTTCCCCTAGACATTGCCAGATCCTCGCCGTCTCTTCGCTGGGATTTCTCAAGAGATTTCTGGCCAGCTGAGAGCTACTTGTTTCATGCCACAACGTCTTAAATTTCTTATGGGTGTTTGTCTTTATTATTTGGAGTTTCGCTACAATTTGTATTGTACTTGAAGGACCCGGCCCAAGGATTCTGAGGTTGGCTGCCTTCTTGGCCAGTTTGTCAGCTTCTTTATTGCCGTTGCATCGTGTCCTTTGACCCAACATAGGCAGATGTTATTCATCTGACAGGCTCTCACAAGTGCTTGGTGACATTCCCATGTTGACCCTTTGGTTATTTTAGGTATAGTTTTTCAGGGCCAGTACTGATTGTCTACTATCTGTGCAGATTCTGATTCTCTTGCCCGAGCAATTTCTCTGCGAGCAATCTCTGGTGCGGATATGGTTATACCTGCGAGTCCTGTTTGATTGACTACACTGGCATTTTGAAATGTCCCTTTTTTTCAGTTTGTTGCTAATCTCTATTTTTTTTATATAGGAATATAAACTACTGGATTGGGCTCGAACCTTTGATGTAATTATAACACTCGGAGTAGTTTCCACAAACACCAAAACACTTTCACTTCGCTCGACGCGCGTTTCGGCAACCAAGTTGGCATCATCCGCAGACGATTAAAACTGAAAGGATTGAAACTGAAGGAATATAAACGTAGAGGAAGGTTGCCTATATTGAACCACTTTTAACTTTTTAATTGTTTATCAATCCATGTTTTAATCGCCTCGTGCCAAATTTGGCAACAGGTATTCTTCGTTTCTTATATATGGAAGTTTTATTAGCATAAAAATTCAAGGTGTTTTTGAAAGACAGAAGAAAATAATATGTTCTGCAATCGGTCCAAAGAAGGAAACTAGCTGCTTAATTTGGACCACTAAGGTTCCTAAATTGAACCAACTGTTTGAAATATAAAATTGACTTGTTTTCTGAATAAACTAAAACAGATTAGGTAACATTTATTTTGGTAAAGAAAAACAACAACAAATTCTCAAGTCTTTTCATTAAAGATGGACATAGGTGCCCAAAGGGTCGCAAATGGACTGTTGATGTCGATCTATGTTCTACTGGTCGATTTCGTCCACAACCGAAATATCTGGTAGTCGGATATATAAAAGCATTTATAATTTTGTTTAACTTTCTCATAAACGTAACTATAATAAGCCCGCTGTAATTTTATCCTGTTTCATTTTTCCAACCTAATAAACCTCTTTAGTTTTGTCTGTTTTGAATTTTACTAAAACGTAATCATTATTTTTCAAGTCACTGCGATTAAAGTCGGCGAAATCACCCACACGCAACAATTCCGGTGATAAAGGATCTTCACCTCTAGAGGAAGATCCACTTGCTACAAAATCTTCTTTGGAGCTGTCCTCACTATCTGATTTTAATTTTCTCTTTTTATTTTTTAAAATATTTCCGACTCCACTAACGTTTCCAAATACCGAACGTGTTACTTTTGCTTTTAATTTTAAGTCAACTTTAATTTTTTTTGTTCCAAGTCTTCCTTATAAGGAGTGCTTGTGATACCTTTAGCATCTTGTTGCTTTTTTGGATTACTATGTTGTGTATATAATGTAAGTAAAATAAGGAACATAGAAATTAGTACGTTGAACCTGGATCCTGCAGTGGACATTACAGCTGCTGCTAGAAGCAGCCTGCGGAAGAGGCAAAATTTGCATGAAAGATTCAGAAATGCTTTCTGAAAGAGTCCGAGTTTCTGGATCACCAACATCAGGAGGTGGGTTCACAGCCCCTGAATGAGCAAATTCATGCATAAAAACGTGGCGATTAACGGGCCAGATGCCAGCAGGTTTAAACGCATTTTCCTCAATCCCAACACTAGCTGCTCTTCCGTATGTTTCTCCAAGTAAAGCCACAACATCATATTAAGATATTGCGGTTTCCCTGCATCTTCTACATTAAAAAGGTCTCTTGAGCCTGTGTAATATAGTCCAAGAGAATATATTCTAAATATATACTAAAAGTCCTTTTGCTTCTAGAGATATACTTAAGATCACCAACTCAACCACTAGCAAAATGGAAAAGGAACTGAACAGGATGTTATTGAAGGATGAAACCATGGAATGTACATGTCCTGATACAATTTTCGATAGAGTAAGTAAAAACGTCAGGTATAGGCCATTACATGGGCCTAGTAAACACTCCTCAGAACGTTTAGCAGCCAAAAGACTATATGTGATAAACGATACCATAGAAGTTGTTAATTCGATGGATATTCCACAATATACATCTATAGACAAACCTGCTTATCAAGCTCGAATAGAAGAATCCAAGAGGAAAGGTGAGTTTATATAGTATACCTATAGAATAAGAAAATGTTTTCTTCGTCTTAGAATGTGCAAACAAACCCACATTGAGTCCCTTACACCTCTTAGTTATCCCTTACTTAGAAAAGAATAAACTACGATCACCTTGATGGACAGAATTTCAAAGAATACATTTACTGTGCAAACCCCCCCTCCCCGCGATCCCCCCGACGCGCTGCCCCTGTATATGACCGGCAAATCATGTCTGTCCAACTGATGACATTGACGCTTTAAAATAGCAATTTTTTTGTGTGACTTTTCTACCAAAACGCATTAAAAACTGAAAAAAGCTGTTCAAGATAAAAACACATATTCGTGTACAAAGTATAGTATTCAACTTGCAATTAATGGCCATTATTAACTGGGGCGATTACCGCCTCTCGCCTTCGGTTCGTGCAGTAAACATCCCTGCGTTAATAATGGCTATCATTAATTGCTCGCTGAATAATATACTAGTATTGGCCTATATAATTCACTTTATTTATTGATTACAAATAGTTCCTAATCGCTATTAACACCGGATTAATATTGTGATTGTAGCGATTTGCTCGCTGCTTAGATTAAAGCCATATACAATAATAAACAGTTTAACTAATTCTAAAAATATAGAGATTATATTAGGTAGGTGGGTAAGTACCTAAATATTTATTGATTATTTTGAATATTAACTAACTATTATATCTTTTGGAAAAATGGTCAAAATGGACAAATAGTCATTTGGTAAAATTTGAATGCACGCCAAGACGTAATTTTTATATATTTTTTTGTCAATCTAATTTTTTGGAAGTTATACAAGTCCATTTCAACCAAATTGGACCAAGAATGGCACTCTAGATTCAAAAATACAATTGGCTCTAAACAAATCAAGTGTGCTTAAAAAGTCCCTACAATATGTAGTTCTATCGTACTCAGAATTGCCTCCAAAAATTCAATAATATACAGGATGTTCTATTAAAAATTCCAAAGCTGAGTTCGTATGGCCAAAATAAGTCTTTCTGGACGTACATCTGGATAGCTCAAAAATTGCGGAAATGGTGGTCACCCGGTATGTTAATATTGAATGTTTCTGACTTATCATTCATTGTCTTGAACATAGTCGCTTTTTCAAAGCGCTTGGATCGCTAAGAAATTGGATCTCTGCAATCGTTTTCATGGGATTGCTGAATAAATGTAAATGCTGCTATTTATATTCGTCTTATTTCTACTTACATCGTGCATTTCTTTCTTTCCATTCCCTTCCCCTCGTCTATATACCTATTGCATTATTTTTATTTATATCGTGTTCAAGTGACTATTTTTTATCAACGTACTGAATACTTTCTCAGGTTTTTTGAGACTCAAACAAATAGAGACAAACAAGTTTCCAAAACAAGACATATACACAGTAGTCCAATTAGAAACTACACCAGGACCGTCAACCAGTTCAGATTCTGAAATATATGACTACACGACGATATATGACATAAGAACTCCTAAACCCCTGGACATAGTCAAGAATCCGGAAAGGAGAGACACCCTGCCAGGTACTTGCTTCTCTTCCAGGAAGATAAAAAAACATTCCAGTGACTTAATGTATACCAATAGCGAAGATGAAGACAGTGATGTCGAACTTTCCGAAGACGATTTCTTCGATAGTGTGACGTATGTAGATTCTAAAGGGTTTATGAACTATTTCAAAAATGCCCTATTTCCTAACTCACTTGGAAGAGCACTGGGATTCGACGAATTGGCTATTAGTGAGGCCAAGTCGATACCAGGAAAGATATTTTGTGATTTGAGCGATGAAGATGGTAACCCAATTCCTTGTGAGGTGGGTATTTTGTGACATTTGGCACACCGTTTAATTAATGAAATATTAGTTTAATGTTTTTAAAAAAATGCCTTATTTATTGCCTTGGTATTGGTAATATTGCCTACAAGGCCAATATTACCTGCAAGCAAAATATCCTAGTAGGTACCTAATATTTTCTACACTACAATCTGATGTTGATTATTTGACATTTTCTACCAACTTATGGTTTCAGGTAATCCCATCCGTTGCGATTGACTGGCCGGCAGAGCAAACCTTTGAATTCCTCATGAGAGAGGAAAGACCTACAATAACCGATAGAAGAACAGGGTTCCGCTACAGATGGCCTACGGACGAGATGCTCAAAGATATTAAATCCACCAGCTGTGTTTTGATTCCAAAAGGCTACTGGTTGAAGAAAGGAAGCTACTCAGATGCCAATATTGAGTGGGAAATTGCGTTTCCAAAAGCGGAGAGATACATAGAAACCAGGATGTCTCACGCGCAGATGCGTTGCTTCCTATTTTTGCTGACAATACACAAAACTTACATAGAACCTATTTCTAGTCAGCACGGCTTGCTAACCGAGCATATAAGGTGTCATATGTATTGGGAGTGCGAGTCAAATTATCGGGATTGGCCCGAGCATAGACTAGGTACTAAAATATTGAAAGTGATATCAAACCTGAACAAACGACTTTCTAAAGGTGTCTTGTCTGATTACTTCATAAAGCAGAAGAATTTGTTCGAAAATATACCAAGAAAATACCTGCAATTTGCCCAAAAAATATTCCATGATGTCCTTCAGTCACCGGCTGTGTATTTCATCAAAGCACTTCGAAACTTGAGGTATACCAGCGGAAAGTTCTATCCCCCTTTGGATTATAAGGAACTCTACAAAATTTTGACTCAAGCTCAAGGTATAAAAATTATAAATCCCAGTATACTATCTGCTGTTCCACCTAATTTCAAGCGGAAAAAGTATAACGACGTAGATACCCAATGGAGACATATTAGAGAGATAAAATACAAAGAGAGGCTATTGCGAACCAAGCTGGAGAAGAATCTCAAGAATCAGAAGGAAAGGAGAGAGTCCGTCGACTCTATTGATTTAGGGGTAAATTTGCCAATCAAAAGCGTACTTACATTTTTTAAATATTCTTGCTTTTCAGTGGAACTGCGAGAAACAGTTTGATATGTGCAAAGTCAGAGCCGTGCTTCAGCTATTCATCATCAATTTCATCGACACCGCAAAGAAAAGCTCTAAAATTAGCACGAAGGAGCAAACTCTATTTTACCTAAAACAAGCTTGGTACCTAACCAAGATTTTAGAAGATACTGCATCTGGTTTCGCTGCAGAAGCAAGGGAATATAAGGATTTAATAACCAGAGAAGAAGAAACCTGTAAAAAAATGGCGGTGAAAGAAATTTCTGAGATGCCACCCACCACTCCTGTTAGAAACTCGTTTCAGTTTGACTTTTCTCTTCATCAGCAACTAAAAAATAATGTGGTGAATTTAAACAATCTGAATACCTCATTCAACAGCGGTATTCAGGTGCAAAAAGCGCTATCATTCAGCAAAATTAAAAAGGAAGCACTTGATAGAGTTAATAAGAGCTCAGAGTCAAACGGTGCGGTACCTAGAAAAAGTGTTGCCTTTATAGAACCCTAGCAAAAAAAGGCCTCATCATATTTCTAGAAAAATATTCATTTAGGTAAAAATATAGTGCTCGCCTTGCTCACGCATTCGCGAGATTCACAATTTGAAATTTAGCCATGTGCTTTATACTTTTTTATTACTTTTTACTATACCTTAGCCAGAGGCCACAGTTTAGCCATTTTGCGTCATTTAAGATCAAATAAATTATTGGGGCGTACTCTAAAGCTTTTGACTTGAGTAACATCTTCCTAAAGTTAGTATCTATCTACAGATTTGCAACTTGACTTCTTGAAGACCCAAAATTTAAAAAAAAATATATTACGAAATTCATATCAATATTAGTCCAATTCCAAGTTTAATATCTATCCTGTAATAGGCAAGCTCCTGTTTCTCTTTTGCATTTTGCGGTCAAACACCATCAAATGCTTTTAATAATTTACAACAAATCCCTATTTGTACTTTTGACGTATTTGACATGTAGAAAACTATAGCAGTAAACAAAATTACAGCGTTGCGCGTTTGATTCATACATTCCTATCTTTGTATCATTATGTGTCGTATCTAATGTATATGTAGGGCGCTGGGTATATTATGTATTATATTTGGAATTAAAACATAAGAGGTACTACACATACCTACCTAAATAAATATATGTAGGTATTTACATATACTTGCTTAAGTTGATACCTAAATAAGTACTTAACTAATTTATTTATACTAGCTACCTAAAATATACACAACTAAATAATAAATTACTTATGTAAATAAATACCGTTGTAAAAAGAAAATTAAATAAATTCCTTCAATAAATGCCTTCATCAATAAATTTATGTTCACAAAAAAATAAATAAAAACAAAGTACACTAGGGAACTTGCACATTTTTTTTCTTTCATGAAATGTTCTATGGCAATCAAAAATAATATTATGCAAAATATGATTCCTTAATTGCTAGTAATAAATTTGTTATAAATTATTAAAGTTTCGGGTGCGATCCAGTCGCTTTTTTACCACTATATGAAATTGTTATTTTTTTTTTTGTTTTATTAGGGACATATTTAGCACTGTATTGTTACGCCTCTGCTTAATTAGAGACAACAGTTTTAAATGCAACATGAATATGCAATCAGTCATACAATAATAGTTAATAGTGAAGTGGGTGAAGTTTACTTTAATAGCGAATTCGACTTGCACGCACTCGAACTGTGCTAATGCAGTTAAAGACTACGTCGGTGGCGTCGGTGCACACCAAGGTTGGTAAGACCAGAGATATGGAGCTCAATATTTCAGGTCTCTGGTCTTCTCTGATTTCTCTTCCTTACTTCTCTCTGTCTGACTCGCTTCTGTGACAGAAGAGGGCTCTTCTGTGCCAACACTATCTTCCAAGGTTCAAGTGTATATTTATCTATGGTTCAAGTATACTGTGGTTCCTACCTCTGTGCTGTCATAATTTGAATCTGTGCTGTGATGTCGTAATTTGATTTGCTTTGATTATCTTATCTTTTTAAGCGGTTATCTTAGGTTAGGTTATTTTACGTAGGTAAATGACAAGAACTAATTTTCTTCAGAAATTTTATAAATTTTTGACAATAAATAGGTATTTTACAATGATGGATCAGCCAGAATCAGGTCTAGCTTATATTAATATCGAAGAAAACTGCCACCCTGTTGATCTATTTAACATCTGGTTGGAAGAATCTAAGGAATATGGGAGATTTAAATCAGCCTCTTTTAATTTGGCCACTGCTAGTAAGTAAGTGTAAGTAAGCTAATATTTTGTGTTTTAGGACAAAATAATGCTTTCAACAGGGATTTGGAGATTATAATATATCACACTAGGTATATTATTGGAAATCATAAGTACTTAAGTATATACTACTAATCCACAGTAATAGAGATTAGAGACTAACGTAAGCAATGTTTCAATGGCCAAGATGAAGACAGCGGCTTTGTTTTAACTGCGCAAAACGAAGACACTGAAGACAGTTGTTGGTCTCCATTATTGTGGACGAGTAGTATAATAATAGATACCTACAACAATTTATTATACCTTAACATTATACTGTATTTTAGAGATGGTGATGTATCTAATAGAACATTAGTTTTACGAGATATTAAAGATGGAAGTTTTATTTTTGTGACAAATGGAAACAGCAGAAAAAATAAGCAAATTGTAAGACAATTCTAATAGTTAAATCTTAGAAATGCTCAATAAAAAAATTTTAGAAAGAGAACCCTATAGTGTCTGCATGCTTCCTTTGGGCATATAAGAAAGAAGCCAAATCTATAAACCGTCAGGTAGGTAATGTCTTACTGTGTAATATCTGCTACGAAGCGAAACATTAAGGCAGTAAAATATTTCAGGTGAGGTTAAAAGGAAATGTTGAGCAGCTTCGGTATGAGGACACCGAGAGGTACTATCAACAAGAGCCCTTATTCTGTCAGATTCGATCTCACATTTGCCAACAAGGCCAAACGGTTGACTGGAATGAATTAAAAAAGAGCCACGATGAATTATTAAAAGAAATTAAACAATGCAACAAACAACTGAGAATGCCGGAACATCAGTAAGATGCTATAATTTATACTTGAACTATATTACTTTTACCTGCCTTTTATTGATTACAGGGTTGGATATAGAATTGTGCCAAGTTCGTTTGATTTTTACTACTCCTGGGACAATAATATTGCAGACAGATTGCTATTTACCAAAAATTGCGAAAATGTATGGACATATGATCGGATAGCAGCATAGGAATACCTACTGCTTTACTGCTTTAAAGCTCCTTAAAGCATACTTATTACCATTTATAACATGTATGTAAATAATAAATGAATATTTGGTTAAATTTTTTTATAATCGAAACTACATCTACTTTTGTTTTAGTACTTTGTAAATTATCAATAAAAAGCCTATCCACCTTTGACCATGATTTTAATAGCCTTAAAATGGCTACTAGCAAATCTGTGCACGGAAAACTTCACCCTGCGGAGAGCTATGTTAATTATTAAGAATTTATATATGAATATATCGAATGAAATGTAGACAAAACTGAAAAGTTTAAAAAAAAATCAGCACACTAGGAGTTATAGTTTTCGAGAAACCGAATTATCAATGCACTGCGTTTTTGTAGCAAAAGAAGTGCGAACAAAATAATGCATTTGAAACAATTCCTGAATTTTAAATTACCACATCAGACGTATCACATAAATATAGTATACCTATCTACTCTTATCTACATACCATCCTTAAATTTATTTTATCCCCTCTTTTGCACAGTCACCTATTGTTTTGATAACTCCAATCTTGGGGAAGCGAAAGTATTTGAGGTTACTTACTTTAGTGTTTCGACTATAGTTACACCACTACGCGACAGCACAGGTTTTCATTGTTAAAAAAATTGTAGCATATATAATAATAATACTCAGACGTATCCACCTCTGTGTATACCTACCCAAAACGAAAAAAAATGTCAATTTGTAAACAACAGTAGGTGGATATTTACCAATTACTTTCAACTGTGTAAAAATCGCGCCTAAAATCATGTTGGCAAGAAATACGTCATGTGAGGTGCATGCGTACGACTGACCAATTTTGGTTCGGCAATCTGACATACCATTGTCTTTGTATCATACTCTGCCGTTACGAGGGACGACCTATTATTTTAAGGGTCCTTGGGATCGCTTATACAAGGGCAACGATTATACACAGGGCTTATCTGCGTCGATTCGTTAGACAAATCTGAACCCACCGATAGATAGAAGATGTCGGTGTCTGAACCAGTCGGGACGTCATCAATGATGCTCAGCTGACAGCAGTTTGCGTCAGCGGTCGATTTCAAATAGATACATTGATTATTTCTATAGATACATTATTGTAAGTGATACCGTGATACATATTTCAGGAACTGTAAAAACGAATCAACCAACGCCGAGCATCATCGCTGACGTAAACGGCGTGGTGGGGGCTCGACATTAATTTGTCTAATGGTAGGCTTATGGACATAACTTTTGCGGGGGGCCCATAACTTTTGCGGGGGGATGCGGCAGTAGGGAATGAGATGCCATCTTTGTATTTTGGCAGACGGCTGACAGTTTATTTTGAATTTTCTCAGCGTTTTCCGAGTGTTCATGTGGTTATTTGGTGATTTTTGTGTGTAAATACTATTTAACAACATTACATGATTATATTTTTGTTATATAAAATAAATTATATTAGCAATATTTATACTAAGATGATGTCAAGCGGTCGGACTGTAAGTTAAGAGGCAACCTATCTAATTTAATCGTTCTTGGTGTAAGTACATTATTTATCTTTGAGTTTATATACATATAAAGTCATATCAGGTCATATACATATATGGAGCATGTCTGTGGAGAGAAGGCAACTTTTGATTCTGGAGGCCCTCAGACGCTAACTAGATACATTTGTTAGATCGATCTGTAGCGAAGCCAGTAGAGCGTACGCCTAGCATTCCAGAGGGTCGAACTTGATATCGAGCCCCTCAGCTTCTATTGTTCCTATTTTATTTATATATTCACATACTTTAAAATACGTGCACACACATGGTATAAGGCCTGCCAAGGTGTACCAGTTTTGGACGTGGGTCGACGACTGACTAAATAAATAAAAATACGTGTACATGGTAGAAGGTCTGGCCAAGATTCGAGGTTTGGTTTTCCAAGAATATTTTTAGATAATTACGTTACAATCTATGTACGTTACAGGAATTGTGTCGCATGGTTACTCGACTGAGCCTAAAATCCCCAGTAAAAAAAACTGTCACTACGATAACTGCTATTATAGTGCCACAGTATAAGTAACGCTTCTAGTGTGGGTTACTTATACTGTGGCAACTGTGGTAGTGCTTTCGCCTGTGCTGTCGCTATCAGCAATACCGTTGGGGGCGTCGGGAATAGAAAGTTGCCTTCTCTCCGTAAAGTCGTGTTAATGTTAATATAGTAATTGTAATATAGATTATAGATGTTTCGTGCTTGTAACGGGAGCTTCCCTTATTTTCTTATTTATATTCTAAAGACATTTTAACTAAATAATGTGCATAAAATGCCATAAAAGCTATACTATTACTAGGTATAAGTTCTGCCCTATCCTCTTTTAATAGGATCTGGATGTTTCTATATGAGAAATACCTACCTACTATGTTTGCTTGTTGCCGTATCCGTAGAAGAATGATGATACAAAACAAAATATTAAATAAATAAGGTTATCACACTTATACCTAAGGGAATAAATATTGTTTTGTACCTACAAGTACGTATTGTGCTATTTGCACACCTACTACCTACTACAAAGAACAAGGACGATTCTAGATTTAATTTAAGATGAGAATCGGTTACGGAATCTTTATGGGATGATGGTGTATACTGTAAATACCCGTTTTTGTGTAACAATTTTAAAGCCTTAAAAATACTGTCATGCTGTCTAAAGGTGTTCAAATTGTTTACCGCGCTTTAAATACAACAATGATAATAAATCAAGTTAGCTTCGCGTCTACTTATTTTAGTCAATAAGTAATACGAGATTCCGCCGGCTCATAGACTGCCGGTATCTTGTAGTTTGGCATCAATTTTCGGTGGAATTAAAGATATTTAAACGAAATGGGTGATAGTAGTAATATAAATATACCATGCTTCCTGGTGCTGGACGATGGAACAGTGCTCTCGGGAGAATCTTTTGGGGCAAAAACTCAAATCGATGGGGAAATTGGTAAGTACCTAGCAACATGTGGTTTTGTGGTTATGTTTTTAGAACCGCTAATATTATCATTTATTATTGCTTATCGTGTTTTCTGTTCGATCTAAACTACCTACCTATTAAATTAATGTTTAATGTTTATAAAACAAAGTAATGTTTTATACACAGCGGACTCCATTGATATTTTTTAAATAAACATCTGCTGAAAATATACCCAAGAGGTAGGTAGGGCCTTTGAACTTTACATCTGGACAAGTAGGTACCTTAGGTAGGTATTTTATTTTACCTACCCGTTGATTGAAGCATTCTTATCATTCAATCAACGACCTACCCCTAACATAGACAATATAGACATACTGGGGACATAGGTAGTTATAGCTTTGATTATAAAATCAAAGGTTATAGGTACCTACCTACGTACTTATCCCAGAAACTGTACTTACAATTACATACCAACCTGCAATTCTAATACAAAATGAAAATAGATATAAAATTACACGTTGTAAAATTAAACTAGATAGGTAGGTACTAGATATAGGTATAGATATTCAGTACATAATATACCTACCTATATAATATATACCTATTTACCGATATTGTATAGGTTTAGTCTATAATCCTTGCCTATAAGGTATAGGTACCTACCAAACCCTATATCCTACTGTAAAAACCTAAACCTCCTTAATTACACCCAACCTATGTATACCTAGGTATATTACAATAATAATACCAGGGTTGCACCTTACATCTTGAGACCCTCAGATGAAAGAGCAGGGCATCGTCTGATTCTGAGGTGGTGGCATCATGTTTGCTTTCATATATTTCAACCCTTATAAGTATCACAAAATACAACTAACTTTATTTCCAATTAAATTAAATAATTTGTGTGAAGGTGAGGGCTGTTGAGAATATTATAACAGGTTTTTCGTAATTATTTGGAGATTATTTTTGTAATTATTTGGAGATTTATGATTATTTAGGCAAGGATTCTCTATTTAGTAAATAAATTATTGTTATTAATGTCATACCAATATTTGTCTATTTGTGGAAACCTAGATGCACGCAAGTTTTAATGTAGGTATCTCAAGACCTCTGATTAGTTCAAAGAAAAATTATACGCAGTAGCCTTTACCTACTGTTCCCGCCTATTTTTACCTCTCTAAATGCCGATATCTTGGTATCTACTTATGATAATTGATTACCTAATTTAAATTCTTATCACAGCTATATTGGAAACAATAAAAAAATAACAAAAAACTCTCCACTCTTTAAAATTGTTGTCACAATAATCGAATCATTATTGGATTATTGTAAATAACTACTTATAATCTATAATAGGTATAGCACCTACTAATTATAGTCACTTGCGCTATATTTTTTTTATGAGAATCGCCCTCATCTGTCACATTATTAAAGTGTACCGATAAGAAAGGCATTCTTATCGGTACTCTTATTGAATATCAATAAAATCTTGATTTCATGGATATTTTCCGCATCTAGTGTTTCTGCTTTAGAAACGGGCGATACTCGGTAATATCCCTAGGGAAATATTCGATTGCCTTGACTACTATCAGATTGATGGAGTTTTAGACGATAGGTATACTGTATAGTAGTAATTTTATTAATACAAAAATTGGGTAAAAACGAATGATTAGGTACCTATACAATTATTGTTACCTATATAAACTATTTGGTTAATATTACTTGTATAAATAATATCAATTTAAGCATAAGTATTTCCTAATGATTCAGTCGAATACGAATTGGCTGACAACTTGGCGTGTCAAAAGAAAAATTAAAATTAATGATATGGATTTTTTTTTATTTTAAATATAATGTATTCGAGCGATTCTATCTTCTATTATATCTTCATAAAATTTTCCTTCCTATAACGCGTGTGGTGTTGACACAGAATACTGCCCGCGCGCTAAGCCCTTGGATACTTTTCGTGGCAACAAAGCGCGGAAAATTATCAGTAGTACAGGTATATTAGTAATTAGTACGGTGTAATATATAATTAAAGTTAGTACCTCAAAATAATCGGTTATACATCGATAACATGTTGCACAATTATAAGTGTCGGTCAGTTTGATAGTTTAAATAATCCGACCGCGAAGCGGGGAGCATTATTCTGTCAAACCGACACGAATTCTAATTATTGCGTAGAAAGTTTGAGATGGATATATTTTATAACCTCTTATTTTCAAGAACGAATTGTGGAATTGTGTTTGAATATATTAAATTTTGGGTAAATTGTATCAGAAGAAACAATTTATTAATTTATATATAGTGGACTGGAGTTTTAGTTTACCGAGTGTCACAATTTGTTTTCAGTATACAGTTCGGCTAACATCAAAAGCTTTTTATAGTTGTTTGTTTATCCTTTACTCTTTGCCTCCAGCCGCCTGAATTGTGGCACTCGGAAATTTAAAACTACAGTTCACTATACCTACATATTAGTAAAACAAAATTACAGTTATTCTTTTTATATGCACTGGAAAGTAAAAATTTCAAATTGAATACCTACTATGGAAAGGAACATCAATTATAATTTCTTATTGGTACAGCTACTCTATGTATAATTGGGGGTAATACCATAAATGCCAAATTTAGCCGGATATATTTTACGTTTGTTTTCGAGTACTTAGTACTTTAACGTAGTAGGAAATTTAACGACAGCTGTTGCGATATAATTACGAGAGCGTAGCTCGAGTGAAAATTTAATAACGCTCACAATTTTCTATTTCATTTGCTGTTTCTTGTTCACACGTATCGCCAAATCGAGACATGCCGATTTTTTTTGTTTTGACTTTTAAATAATTATGACATTCAACGGTTTTAAACTGACGCAATCGTTTAATAAATAATGAAATACCATAGCGTTGCTATGGTAACGTAATTTACAAAATTTTCATATTTTATCCAGTTGCATTCCGCTTCCTTATTCTTATTTAGCCGATACCAAACCACGATTTTGGTGTTCGTAAATGGTATTTTTTATACATGAGTAGAATTGTCGAAATTATATAAGTTAATTTAATCAAATTGGATGTTTTGATTGGTTAGCGATTCTACGATAAAAATAAATAAATAAATTAAAATAAATCTATTTTTTAATTATTATTCTATTATGAATTAAAATGTGAGTTTTATGTGAGTCTTCGTTATATATAATATTTATCTTTAGTGTTTCAGACTGGTATGGTCGGTTATCCAGAGTCTTTAACGGATCCAAGTTATCATTCCCAAATCCTGGTTCTCACATATCCAATTGTGGGGAATTATGGAGTCCCTGAACAAAAATTAGATGAAAATGGTCTCCCTTAGTAAGTTTTTATTACCTACTTTAAAATCCCCTCATGTCAATATGTTTATTTTTATACTTACCGTTTATATCCATATTTTAGTTTTTTTGAGTCCCATCGCATTTGGGCGGCGGGGCTGGTGGTTGGCGAGCACTGTGACAATCCGAGCCACTGGCGCAATGTAAGAACGCTCTCTGCTTGGATGCAGCAGGAAAATATACCTGGAATCCAAGGTATTGACACCAGACAGTTGACAAAGAAGATTAGAGAGAAAGGAACTATGCTGGGACGGATAGTTTATTCTTTGCCGGTGTCTACTGAAAATTTAAATATCATTGACCCTAATACCAGAAACTTAGTTGCCGAGGTCTCAGTTAAGGTAAAGTTATTAATACAAGTTTTTCTACCCACTCGAAAACCACAAAAAAATATTTTAATTTGCTTTGACTAAGAACATGTTAATTATTGTCGCTAAAATATGATAAATATGTGCTGGATTTTAATATAGGTATACCTCTGGTGGTGAAAACTCAGTTTTTTTTAAATTAAATGTTTTAGAAATGACCTTTGGTTCAATCTCCAATATATTCTGAACACTTCCCTGATGATTTTTTTAATATTTATTGATTTTTCAACGTATTGTCTTTATTGACTTGTTATTGGCTATAGTATATTTGACGAGAGCAAATATATGTGTTGAGAGGAAAAGAACTTCCCGTGATATTTTTATCTCACTTTTGTATTGTTTTTTTCTCCTTCAATTCTCAGTTTAAAAATCTAGGTTTTCGAAATATTTTCATCCTAATTAAAAAAATACCTTTTATATATATATAGAATATTAAAACATTACTATTTTAGGAACCAGTTACGTACAATCCCACAGGGTCCCCAAGAATTTGTGCTGTAGACTGCGGTTTAAAATACAACCAAATTCGCTGCTTAATCACTAGGGGTGCCAGAGTAGATCTAGTACCTTGGAACCACAATCTAAATACCAGTGAATATGATGGACTGTTTTTAAGCAATGGACCCGGTAATCCTCAAATGTGCAACGTCACAATTCAAAACATCAGAACCATATTGAATGGCCCCCGTATTAAACCAATTTTTGGTATATGTTTGGGCCATCAGTTACTGGCGATGGCTATTGGATGCGGAAGCTACAAAATGAGGTAAGCGTTATTGATCGGCTATATTAGTGATTACTTTAATTTAAGACATACAATTTATCTCAAAAAATAAATTGTAGTTTAGAAAAACTAAAAAAACACGGTTAACAGGAAACCGCACTAAAAAGTAAAAAATAATGTTTAACTATGAAGATTTTTAAAAAAAGCGTGGGGTGGGTGATATTAATGAAATATGTATAACAATTGATATCATCAACAATTGATTGATTATTGTTTTTACTTTTTAATTCGGTTTTTCTTTAAAGCTGTAACACTCTTCTCTTTAATTACATTACCTTAATTAAAGGGCCTCTCATCCAGGAGATGTGACGTAATGAATTTTTTCTTTGTTGCCTATCGGCTGCTCAGTTGAATACGGAGGTCGTGGATAAGTGGATTTGCTAGAGGCTGGCACTTAGATACCTTTAGATATATCACCAGAAAAATCACAGCTTGATAATGACTGGCTTGATCTACTTCTACTTAAAATTTTGTATAAAAATACTTCGCCAGGTCAAGAGTACTTTAATAGTACAGAAGACTGCAGAAATGATCAGCCAATAATTATCAGCTGTGTCCTCTTGTGACTCAGACTTTTCCCAGAGAAATAAAAGAATAAGATTTTTTTAAAAACAATATATTACAAAAATATTTTTATTACCAGTTGATGGTTCACAGTGATCTTAACTTAAAATTAAAATTAAAATACAATTAGATTGCCTGAGGGACGTTAAAAAGACTCTACTTGATTAGGTAGCCTGAAGGGCTTAAGGTTAAAACAATAAAAAAATGTTCACTCTTGACACAAGGTCAAGTCGAGAAATTTATCATTTACAGCAAAAGTGAAGTAAACCTTGGTAAAGTAAAGTGGAAATATTCTTTAAGACCTGGTAATTCCTAGGGGCAATTAATTATTCAAAAATACCTTTTCTCTTCTCTGGAGATCCCCTCGTGAATGAGCTTGGCCTCCTAGGATCCTAGGCTGAAGCTTTGGCTTGGTGGTCCAGCTGAGCTGAGACATTGCCTCTAAGGGTGATGTGATGTATGATTCCAGTCTAACGTTCAGGAATCGATAATAATGGTCTCTGCTCACCACAGGAATTGATTCTCGGTCATGAGATGTGGAAGAACAATTTACCAGTATCAGGTTTTACAAATTTGGACAAAAAAATATATGTATAAATTCCCGCTTGAACCGAATATCAAGAGTGAAATTTATACTAAAATGAATTTAAATAAAATAACTAGATTAATAGTTCAAAAATATGAGTTTTAATTATAATAAAAATATTGTAAAGTTAAATGCAAAGTAAAAAGAATAAAATTATCAACACAGGAATGTGGTATGCAAATTGTCACGATGATTAAATAAAAAAATTAAATAAATTGAAACAAATGCCGCTCCTTGCCGATGCCAAATATAAGCAAATACCCACGGCTTACGCCGTCGAAGTAATATTTTTAAAAAAACTGAATGGTAGCATACTTTAAAACAGTAGCAGTGACTCAAAATCACCAGGTAGGTAGTCCAAAATCAAATCAAAACCAAATTTAAATTAAATATATATACACATATTTAATTCAAAAAAAAATAAAGTGGTAATCATATACCAAAATAGAAAAAAATATATATATGTGGCTTTTGTACCCACAGCTCACTTATATATATATATATATATATATATATATATATATATATATATATATATATATATATATATATATATATATATATATATATATATATATATATATAAATATATATATATATATATATAAATATATATATATATATATATATATATATATATATATATATATATATATATATATATATATATATATATATATATATATATATATATATATATATATATATATATATATATATATATATATATATATATATATATATATATATATATATATATATATATATATATATATATATATATATATATATATATATATATATATATATATATATATATATATATATATATATATATATATATATATATATATATATATATATATATTATATATATTATATATATATATATATATATATATATATATATATATATATATATATATATATATATATATATATATATATATATATATATATATATTAATGATAATAATAAAATATAAAAGACTATACCTGGTAACTTTGAATCACTGCACTGTTACAACCAAGATATATCTTCGAGAGCGTAATTTTAAACGGAACGGAATTTTTTTTAAACTCTAATTTATTTTTTGTTTTTTAGTTCGGTTTGCTATAAACTTTGTGTTTTTTATTAAAAAACTTTTAAAAAGTGTCGAGTTTAGTATCTAAATCAGAAACTGCATGTTTCAAGAGCAAGATTAAACAAATCCTGCCAAACTACAACTGAGATAAGTAAATTATATATTGTGGCGAATGCGCCAATGTGAGACATTTTTTATATCCTGGTTTTTTACGATCCTGGTGAAGATATTAGGACAAAGTATTGTATTGTCATCGGTCCTTGATCGGTGTGCAAAGTTTCAGTTTAACCTGACGTTTTGAAGTGGTTGAAAATCTCGTTCAAAGATTAGTGACCATGAAGCTCAAATACTTCAAATTGCTTTGGAGGAAAAGACAAGAATAATTTCGAAAATATGGGTAAGCGGAGAATATTTTCTGCTGCAAAACTTTGAACACTTCTAACAAGAATTGCAAAATAGATTAGCAAAAAAATTATAGCTGCTAAAATCCTGAAGTTACTGAAAATAAAATATGGATTACAAAAGGCATCAAAACATCATGCCAAACAAAAAGGAAACTATATAAACAAAAAATAAAAGTAGAAGTAACAGATGAAACATATCAAAAGTATTGTAAATGTTTAAAACATGTATTATCTGAGGCACTAAGAAAAGCAAATATTACTTATATTAATACAGCAAATAATAAAAGACAGGCGGTATGGGAACTTGTTCAAAACTATACTGGCTCAAAAATAATAAAAATTATAACTCCATATTGAATAACATTAATCCTCAGAGAATGTTTAGCTTAATGTATTAAATAAGCTTAATATTAAATAATTAGTAATGACTACTACGTTATAAATAATAATTGCTCTGACATAAATTCTAACACTAATTATCAAAACATTTGTGCTACAAAAACAAATATATTTTACTACCCACTTACCCCGACTAGGTACATAATAGAAATACACGTATTAAAAAGCTTAATAAGGAGACATCCATGCACAGAGGGATGTTAAGAACTAATTTTTAGATCGTAGATATGGCGACATTGGCAGTAATTACCAGGATCCCTCCAATTTCGATCATACGCATAACACTATACCAGGGTCATACCAATTTTATAGTCATAATATGTATAATTTTATTATAAAATTAGTCGTTAGTTAGATTTAGTGTGATTTACAGAATGGCTTCAGGCGAAATAAGTGAACAGTTAGGACAAACTATCAAGCAATATGCCAAATAGGAAGTTCAATAAATGAAAAAATATATATAGTAGTTATAGGACTTGATTTAAGAAAGGCTTTTGATGGTGCTGACACACAGTATATCAATAGATAATCTAGAAATATTTAGAATTAATTGGAGGTAATGCTTTGCAACTTTTAAAATCGTATTTAAACAACAGAGCTCAATGTGCCATAGAAATAGACAGTAATGGTGAAGTGTAAAAATCAGAAAAGTTAGTAACAAGGAAGGGAGTTCCTCAAGGATCAATATTAGGGCCACTGTTATATATTTTATATACCAATTACTTACCTATGAAGCTTATAGTTGTATGCAGATGATATTGGAACAAAAATTTTTTGGCGTACTTGATATAGCGGATCAATATTTTATTTCTCTTAATCTTAAACTGAATAAAGGTAAAACCCAAGCAATTTCATTCACGCACAATATAGCTAATTGTCAGAAATCATACTCTCAATCTATCTTCTATCAACTAGACTGCAACGTCAGAAATGTCATTTTTAGGTATTAACATAGATCATAGGCAAAATTGGCAATCCCATACTGACCAACTTCCAAAAATTATAGCCAAATACTGCTACGCTCTAAATGTAATATCGTTCTAAAGGTAATATTTGTATTATTAATATAATATTAGTTATATAAAGGTAAAATTCTAAAGCACTAATAAAGACTTACTTACTTTCTTCTTTCTAGGTACGGTAATCGTGGACATAATCAGCCATGTATACATCATGATACTGAAAGATGCTACATGACTTCTCAGAATCATGGTTTCGCTATGGACGTGAAAACTTTACCTGTCGAATGGGAGGTGTTGTTTACAAATGCGAACGACAAAACCAATGAAGGTATAATCCATTCCAAGCTACCTTACTTCAGCGTTCAGTTTCATCCAGAGCACATGGCTGGGCCACAAGACCTGGAGTGTTTGTTTGACATATTTTTGGAGACCGCTAAAAGTTACCAAGCCAAACAAATGAACGTCAAGGAGTTAGTTACCGAGAAACTTAAGTATCGCATTGAGAAACCAGTCGTGTCTGATAGGCCTAAAAAAGTCTTAATAATTGGTTCTGGAGGCTTGTCCATCGGTCAAGCTGGCGAATTCGACTATTCAGGCTCTCAAGCTATAAAAGCTCTGAAAGAAGAGAATATTCAAATCGTACTCATTAATCCAAATATCGCCACTGTGCAAACATCTAAAGGTCTTGCTGATAAAGTGTATTTCCTACCATTGATTCCGGAATATGTGGAACAGGTTATTCGATCCGAAAGACCTGGTGGGGTTCTGCTAACATTCGGAGGCCAAACTGGCCTAAACTGCGGCGTGGAATTGGTGAATTTAGGCGTTTTTGAAAAGTACCATTGCAAAATTTTGGGCACACCTATCGAAGCTATTATCGATACTGAAGACAGGAAGGTATTCAGTGAAAGAATAGCTAGGATTGGGGAACAAGTAGCGCCAAGTATGGCCGCTTACTCCGTCCAAGACGCTTTGGAAGCCGCCGAACAACTGGGCTATCCCGTTATGGCCAGGGCAGCATTTTCTTTGGGAGGACTGGGTTCCGGATTCGCTGATAATGAAGAAGAACTAAAAACACTAGCCTTGCAAGCCTTAGCGCATTCAAGCCAGTTGATCATAGACAAGTCTCTTAAAGGTTGGAAAGAGGTGGAGTATGAAGTCGTGCGAGATGCTTTTGATAATTGTATAACAGTTTGCAATATGGAGAATGTGGATCCCCTGGGAATCCATACCGGGGAGTCTATAGTCATAGCTCCTAGCCAGACGCTTTCAAACAAAGAGTATAATATGCTGCGAACAGCGGCGATAAAAGTAATCAGGCATTTCGGGGTAGTCGGAGAATGTAATATCCAGTACGCTTTGAATCCAAACTCAGAAGAGTATTATATAATAGAAGTAAATGCCAGGCTGTCCAGAAGTTCTGCCTTGGCTAGCAAAGCCACCGGTTACCCGCTAGCTTATGTAGCCGCTAAATTATCCCTTGGAATACCGCTCCCACAAATCAACAACTCAGTTACAGGAATCACCACGGCTTGCTTCGAACCTAGCCTGGATTACTGCGTCGTGAAAATACCCAGATGGGATCTACATAAATTCTCCAGGGTCAGCACTAAAATCGGCAGCTCCATGAAAAGTGTGGGTGAGGTTATGGCAATTGGTAGAACTTTTGAGGAAGCCTTTCAAAAAGCTCTGCGTATGGTGGATGAGAATGTCACCGGTTTCGATCCTTATTTGAAACCCGTTAATGACGAGGAATTAAAGGAACCTACTGACAAGAGAATGTTTGTGTTGGCTGCGGCGTTGAAAGGTGGTTACTCAATAGATAAACTGTATGAACTGACGAAAATTGACCGGTGGTTCTTGCAGAAAATGAAGCATATTATAGATTTCCACGCAATACTAGAAACCTTCGATCAGCATAGTTTAGCGCAGAATGCTTTGCTCAAGGCGAAGCAACTTGGGTTTTCGGATAAACAGATTGCGGCGGCTGTCAAAAGTACCGAGTTAGCTATTCGAATGCAACGAGAGGAGTATTCTATCACGCCCTATGTAAAACAAATCGATACCGTCGCAGCTGAATGGCCCGCTACTACAAATTACCTCTACCTTACTTACAATGCCGCATCTCATGATTTGACATTTAAAGAGGAGCATACAATGGTGATCGGATCGGGAGTTTATCGAATCGGTAGCTCAGTGGAATTTGATTGGTGCGCAGTAGGATGCTTAAGAGAACTTCGGCGATTGAACCGCAAAACTATAATGATTAATTACAACCCGGAAACTGTCAGCACGGACTACGACATGTCAGATAGGCTGTACTTCGAGGAAATATCTTTCGAGGTTGTTATGGACATTTATAACCTGGAGAATCCTACGGGAATTATTCTGTCGATGGGCGGACAATTGCCGAACAACATTGCAATTGATTTGCATAGACAGCAAGCTAGGATTTTAGGTAAGTAGGTAAATCGTTTATTTCAACAGAGCATAGTACAAAGCACAAAATTCTGGGAAAGAGAAGAAAAAAAATCACATTCACATTGACAATATTCTTGGTTTACATAAGAATTTCACCTAATGAATATGACTCCCCATCACAAAGAAAAGCCTGACACAAAAATTCCTGAAAGTTTCAAGGAACTTTCCTATATAACTATCCCAAAACTTTAGTGGGGAATAGAAATTTGCATTATATAGGGTTTTACAACTTCTACAGTTCGTACAATATGTATGTGTATACGGCATACAATATGTATGTATAGTTCAACGACCGGCAACCCTGACCTACACAATGTTTTTCATTGGCGTAGACATTTTTTTTTCTTAGGGGGGTGAAAGTAGAAGGTGATCTAGGATGGTAAGTACCTACATAAAAATAAAGTCAATGAACAATAGGTACCTACTTACAAGGGGTTAAACTACTTACAGGGGGTTAAAGTAGTAGGTTTTTATATGTAGATTTTCAACACTACAGCTGATATTGAATGCAAGTTTCCACACCTCGCAGATGTCTCTCTACGTCAGCTAATTTAAAAGTCCGATTCACTCTCGCCACTTCTCCTTTTACTTGTGCCCAGATAAATTCAATGGGGTTCAATTCGCAGTGATAAGGAGGTAATCTTAGCAAAGTGACTCCATGAGTCAATGCCAGTTCATCCACTGCCAGTTCTTTTATGGACATGAACCTTAGCAACTTGCAATAGTTCCGCCTTCAAGTAATTTTCTTCGTAAGAAATGCCATTTTCTGTCAACCATTCTTGAATTTTTCTCTTTCTCCATGACTGTTGGGGTGTTTGTTCACATTTTCGGCTATGATAAGGCGCAGTATCCATAACCACGACACTTCCTGATTCCAAACGGCAAACGACCTTTTCCAGACGGCATTTTTAAACCAGTTGTCCAGCCTTCAATCGCAGCTTGCCGTGCATTTTTCACTTTTCCATCCTGCCAGACTCTCTTCATAGTATGTCCTTCGTTGACCCACGTTTCGTCTGTGTAAAAAATTTTCCGCCCCTCGTTTCGAAACTTTTTTATTTTTCGAAGATTATCCATCCGCCAAGCAACTATTTCATATCTTTCTATGAGAATACTTTTTCTGTCTACTTTTCCATACTTAAAATTCATGTCTTTCAAAATTTTTGCCAGACTACTCCTGCACATTTTAGGTATAATATCATTTTCACTTATACCTTGCACCACCTTATCTAAAGTGGGCAATTCGTTATTTCTAAAGAAACCGTGGACCGTTCTACGTATCGCATTTTTTGCATCATCGTCCACTACAATCTTATTTCGACCGCTTTTTGGTTTCGCTGGCTGTACACTTCCATGTACCTTTTCTTCTCTTAAAAGTATGTATATGCTTGCCTTTGATGCTTCTGTATAATCCGAACACATATCCACCAATTCATCCTTGTCGCGATGAGGGTGATCTCTCTGTATGCAGTAAAATACTCGTAAAATTATTCTTATCTCACCTACCGATCGGTACTGCCTACGTTTTGGAATATTTTCCATCCTTCGCCGATATTATATTGTATCACAAATCACATTAAAACAGCACTATATATATATATATATATATATATATATATATATATATATATATATATATATATATATATATATATATATATATACACGCGAATATCTTAACCAATGCACTACACTATCGCGAATGACCGTTACAATTTACGTGCGTATAACCCATGGATCCTATGTAAGAGAGGGGACATATACCTACATAGGTAGGTATATAAATAATATATTAGCAATTCCCGCGAACACGCCACTGTACGATATGCGAACCTGATCCTATTCGATCTGAGAATCCGATCCCGATCCGAGAGATACGATTCCAATAAGTTAAAAAGAGATATACCCCTTGAATATTCGTTATTGGAGAGGTCGTGGATCGGCGTTGCCGCTTTTAACTATAAAAATAAATGTTTACGTGATTGTCATATTTAAAGTAGACGTACGTAAGTAGTAGAAGAATTACATGTGGCAACTGCGCGGTATCTT
Source organism: Tetropium fuscum (assembly GCA_964058915.1). Lineage (NCBI taxonomy): Eukaryota > Metazoa > Arthropoda > Insecta > Coleoptera > Cerambycidae > Tetropium > Tetropium fuscum. The sequence goes on along the minus strand of CAXKVY010000823.1, from coordinate 232,726 downwards.
ATATGGGGTCAGTTAACTATAAGTACATATTGAATGAAGTATAGTTGAACGATCGGCAACCCTGACCTACACAATGTTTTTCATTGGCTTAGACATTTTTTTTCTTAGGGGGGTGAAAGTAGAGCACCACAGCTGATATTGAATGCAAGTTTCCACACCACTCATGAAGTATTGCTTTCGGCACGTTACCATTTTTTAGTGGGTGGTTCGCCAGTAGCCATATTTCCCACAAGTAACAAAAATAAATATGTACAAAGCAGCTAAGTAGTCGAGAAAAATAAACTTTAAAACGGAAAAATAAAATAAATATACTTGCAATTGAAATACAATCATATTTATTGTGTAAGTAGGTACCTACCTAGTCTATCAAATCGTTAACACTCAACAAAGACAAAGATTATTAACAGACAATTTGACAAAGATCAGATCTTGTTTGTTAATAGGTACCTACATAACTAAACCGAGACTAAATTCAACACATTTTTAAAAATCATTACCAATGCAATACATACCTACCTACCAGCTTCTCATCGCAAAGCGATTTCCAATACACACACTTTTTACAGCCAATCAAAATTAGAAACTAACCTTGAGGTATTTTACAGTCATTGAAAATTTTCCTTTCTTTTGTGGCTAATTAGGTACACGGTTATAATTTTATAAACAGTCTATAGAACTTTTAATTTTGCCCACTGATGTAAATTATTAATTTGTGATCTAGGATGGTAGGTACCTACATAAAAATAAAGTCAATGGACAATAGGTACCTACTTATGTAATAAATCAGAGAGCATTTTCAGTTTTGTAAATCTCAATAAAAAACCTAACTTATATCGTTGTATTTAGCATTTATAACCTAGCGGCCTCAAGCACTGGAATATTTTTTGGATAAAATTATTTGAGAATTGTCTTAAGTGGAGGATGTAATAGGTACCTATCTACCTCAGTACACGTCAGTACCTACTTCGAGCAGCCCATAAAGCAATTTTTTTTTGTTAAAGTCGGCGCTGCTCTAACACCCACTATCTGTTTTTGCCGTCAAATAATATTTTCCTTAAATTTTTTTAACATGCCTATCCTATCTCGTAAATAAAGTGAGGTCTGGTGGAAATCTACGTTTTTCAGGTTTCATACGAAACGAACAAACATGTTTGCTAACCGCCATACTCTTTTATTTCAACTCTTGTAGCGATGTATACCTACATAGGTAGGTATATAAATAATATATTAGCAATTCCCGCGAACACGCCACTGTAAGATATGCGAACCTGATCCTATTCGATCCGAGAGTCCGATCCCGATCCGAGATACGATTCCAATAAGATAAAAAGAGATATACTGCTCGAATTTCGTTATTGGAAAGGTCGTGGATCGGCGTTGCCGCTTTTAACTATAAAAATAGATGTTTACGTAATTGCCATATTTAAAGTAGACGAAAATAAATGTAAAAACGTAACATCTTGGCCTATAATATATTATTGTGTGCACAATTATTATTTAATAACATTCATAAATAATATATACAACTTTAATATAGTATTGTGGAATTTGATATTTTAATTGAATACTGAGAAATTTGAGAATTACATGTGGCAACTGCGCGGTATCTTATATGCGGTCAGTTAACTACAGATACATATTGAATGAACTTTAGATCTACTTGATTTTAGATCTACTCAAAGAATCGATGAGTATTCCATGTCAAAGTATCAGCTATATGAACTCCAAGAAATTTCATGGAGGTGGAAAATTTTATTTTTTGATTATCTAACATAATGTTATTTGGTGTGTCAGTTAAATTATTTACTTTAAACAATATGCAATATGTTTTCTCTTCATTTAATATTAGTGTGTTCTCAAAAAACCACTGTTTAATTGACTCCATTAGTATTTTGTTGCCACTTTCTATTATGTCCGTATAATCCGAACCCACACTTAATAAGTTAGTGTCATCTGCATAATTAACAAAATGTTGTTTTTTGAAAATAACATTTTAATTTCTATTTGAAATTATGTTTCTAATGTCATTTAAAAAAATTATAAACAAGAGAGGTCCAAGGATGCTCCCCTGTGGCACTCCCATAGACAATTCCAAGGCCCTTGATTGCACTCTATTTCTTTTACGTTCAACTTCCACTAATAGACCAGGGTCGATAATTTTTTAAACCAAAAAAAATAATAGTAGGATGAAACCCATTGGAAAAGGAAGAGAATATAACAAAAATGAAAGGAAAAATAATTTACGGGCGATCTGAGGTCGGGAAGTGGAGGGGGTGAGTTTTTAAGGGTAAAAAACGGTTTATCTCGATTTCCGGCAAAACTACAAGTCCAATGGAAAAAAAGTTAAAAAGATCTACAACTTTTGTATATACAAAGTTTTTGTTTTTCGTTTTTTATTTTTATCTATTACAAAAAAAAATTTTTAAAGAAATTTGGTGAAAACTTACCTTTTTATGTCCCAAACACACTGTAATTTTTTTGATTTAAAATATTTATTTTTTCACCTTATTTTGACTTAATATCGAAAAAGCACCCTATTTTTCAATCGAAAATTCTCGCATCGAAATGTCTGCTTTTTTAAAAAAGTCGGTGGGCTTTTTGTTCGTTGAAATATCTACTTTCTGATGGTGTAAAAAAATATACATTACCATGATAAATGTTCTCAGAAAATGAAAAGAAACGAAAAAACTCGATCCGAATTTTTTTTTCTAAATCATTTTGTACAATTTTAAGCCATTTATTCAAATTTACACTTTAATTACTCGAAAAACTTAAGATTCCATGTTACATTGATAAACAAAAAAATTGCAAATCGGAATATACTACTATAATTAACAACCAAATATGTTAATAAAGTTAATATTTAATAAGACATCTACAATATTTTGAGAAAGTTATAGAATCTTCTTTAAATTATATGTGTAGATGCCTATTTATTGCTATTTTAGGATAATATTTCTTCAATATTAAGTCATCAAATTTCTTTAAAAAAAATGAACAAAAAACCAAAAGCTTAGTTATTTGAATTTTTCGAATAAATTTTGAGGTTATGTGAAAAAAGTGTAAATACAAAAGTTGTAGATTTTTTTATTACCTACAACTTTGCCATTTAACTTTTTCCATAGGACTTGTAGTTTTCACGAAAACCGAGATAAACCGTTTTTTACCCTTAAAAACTCACCCTCTTCCACTTCCTGACCTCAGATCGCCCATAAATTATTTTTCCTTCCATATTTGTTATATTCTCTTCCTTTTCCAATGGGTTTCATCCTACTATTATTTTTTTTCACTTTTTACCATTTTCAAAGGCTCAAGGCCTGGTCTATATAAGATGGGGTGGGGTACAAGCTGTATGCGAGTTTGGGGACTGCTGATTTCTACACTGAACATGGAGTTGATGTAAGTGGATTTTCAACTAATACCTAATGGACCTATAGACTAATGGACAATTTTCAATACCTACGTTATCAGATAGTAGTCTATGAAATAAGTTTATGGATTTTTTTGCAAATTTTTTTTCTCATCCGTTTGCCCAAAAAATAATAAGAACTTACTCTGACGTCATTAAACCCGTGACGTTAATTCTAATCAAACCTAATTATTATCTTATTTCCTATTTATTTTCGTGTAATAATAATAAGAAGGCTTAGATAAATAATACAGGTTATGTTTATTTCACGAAAATTGTGTATTAAGGCTGGGATTTTGTAAAGTGAGAGGCAAATAGATGCATTTATTTTAACACTCGGAGTAGTTTCCACAAACACCAAAACACTTTCACTTCGCTCGACGCGCGTTTCGCCAACCAAGTTGGCATCATCCGGAGACGATTAAAACTCAGTAAAACTCAGACGATCAGTCTCCGGATGATGCCAACTTGGTTGGCGAAACGCGCGTCGAGCGAAGTGAAAGTGTTTTGGTGTTTGTGGAAACTACTCCGAGTGTTACAGTTACATCAAAGGTTCCACCCCTATCCAGCATTTATTTTGGTTAAGTATAAATAATTAAAAAACTACATATCTGATTATCAAATTAGGTGCATTCACTAGCTAGTATAATAGTGATATTTATAATATAAGCTTTTTGTCCCAATATTTTCTTATAAATAGCTAGTGAATGCACCTATTTTGATGATCAGATATTATGTAGTTTTTTAATTATTTATACTTAACCAAAATAAATGCATATATTTGCCTCTCACTCTACAAAATCCCAGCCTTTCCGGAACTAATAACGTCATTACCACTAGTTTATTTAATTTTTACCTAAACTATTTATTGAAAATTTCAAGTAGTAATTAATTTAGGCTTATTTATGTCGTACTAATAGGTTTATATAATAAAAATTTAAAAAAATACTATGTATTAGTCCATTGTTTACGCCTTTTTTAATTATAAGCAAAACTAATTAGGCTTTGCCTCTAATACCATATTTATATAATTTATCTAATATTATTTCATAATTTATGCAATCAAACGCCTTGGAAAGGTCGAGAAAAATGCCGTCAGGAGCCCTGTTGTGATGAGAGTTGTTATTGCTGCTGTATAGATGGACATTATTTTTCAGTGTTGATATTTTGTCCAGCAAAAGTCTGTTGTTTTCTTTCAGTACATTGTTCAATAATAATTTTATGACCATCTAATTTGGCAATTATTTTAGAATTTTTCCTTTCACTACAACTTTTATGAAAAGTTGAACAGTAAATGCACACAATTACAGCACATTTCTTGTTGTAACATTTAATTTTTCACTATTGTATCAGTATTTTTTCACTATTATTTTTTATTTTCTTAAGAGAGCTCGATCTGATTTTACTATTAACTATTAACCATCTTGATTTATATTACTAGGTACTTCTCCAGATTCGATAGACGGTGCTGAAAACAGGTTTAAATTTTCCCGTATGCTGGATAGAATTGGCATAATGCAGCCTAGGTGGAAAGAGTTGACTAATCTCAAGTCTGCCATTGAATTTTGCGATGAAGTTGGCTACCCTTGCCTCGTGAGACCTTCTTATGTTCTAAGTGGGGCTGCGATGAATGTAGCGCACTCTAACCAAGACCTGGAGACGTATCTGAATGCTGCTAGTGATGTCAGCAAGGAGCACCCGGTGGTGATCTCAAAGTTTCTTCTAGAATCAAAGGAGATTGATGTTGATGCTGTAGCGTGCAATGGTGTTATTCTATGTATGGCTGTTTCGGAACATGTTGAAAATGCCGGTGTTCACTCTGGAGACGCTACTTTAGTAACTCCTCCTAAAGATATAAACACTGAAACTTTGGCAAAAATAAAACTTATTGTCAAATCCATAGCGGCTTCTTTAGAAGTTACGGGACCCTTCAACATGCAGTTGATAGCCAAAGACAATGATTTAAAGGTTATTGAATGCAATGTAAGAGTATCGAGATCATTCCCTTTCGTTTCTAAAACACTAGACCACGATTTCGTAGCGATGGCTACAAGGGTGGTAGTAGGAGAGCCGGTGGAGCCTGTGGATGTGTTGCATGGCTGCGGGAAGGTTGGGGTCAAAGTACCGCAGTTCTCCTTCTCTAGATTGGCTGGCGCAGATTTTATGTTAGGCGTGGAGATGGCATCCACCGGTGAAGTCGCTTGTTTTGGAGAAAATAGATATGAGGCATATTTGAAAGCTATGATGAGCACTGGGTTTTGTATACCTAGAAACTCGATCCTATTATCTATTGGTAGCTTTAAGGTATGCATACATTGTTTTGAATTGTTTCAATAACTAATAGTTGATGTTTTAGCACAAGATGGAGCTATTACCAAGTATGAGGTCCTTGCAAAAGATGGGGTACAAGCTGTATGCGAGTTTGGGGACTGCTGATTTCTACACTGAACATGGAGTTGATGTAAGTGGTTTTTCAATTTTAGTGCATGCATAAATATCGAATTATTAAAGCATCTAACATGGAAATTATAAATTTCTATGTCAAATACAGAGTGCTTAAACAATTGAATAACGAACATATACACCTCTTGGGGAAGGCGTTATACCACTTCTCACAATAGACAGGTTCGGACATTTTCGTATTTCTTTTATTCCAACCAAAATCTAGGTTTTGTTATTGAGAACGATGAAAAAAAATTTGAGCGCAAAATATTAATATTTACGTCCGTTGTAAGCATTTTAAAATCAAGGGTCCGCACGATGTAAGCAGCCTAAAGCCAGGCCAGCAGAGGATACGAATTCATGTAAACTGGGACCTATACGTTTGTCTATTTTATTTAAATGTGCTACCAAATGCTGCAAGGTTATAAAAAAGCTGATTCTCGAAATTTACCCAATGTCAATGTGAAAATGGAGTACGAGTTTTTGGCTAATAATGCAAATTTAAATGAACCTCAGAGCAGCGGCATTAAAGTAGTCCGGTAAGTAAGTATTTAAGCTATTTTTGCATTTTTTTAGTTGAGCACCAATGGGTAGTATTTTTTCGTATTTCTCTGAAGAATTTAATTCAATTATCAATTTTGAAGGCTATTTATGTGTTTTTTTTCTATGTAGGTAAAATATTGTCGAATTTATATTGTTTTTACTTAAGTACGCCTATCGTAAACCCCGAAATTGGGTCGTTTTGCAAGCATAATGTGGTTTTATTACACCTTTATGAAAAAAAAAGGTAGGTACAGTGCCGTCAATTGAAAGTAAACGACTCTTATGAGAAATTTTCCCATTGTGAAGCAGGCTTTTGTAAACAGTTAACAGATCACATTCAAAATTATTTTAGGTTGAAGTATCTGTCAGTTACAGGGTGACAGCATTTTATATACAGTATTTATTAAGGAAAATCTATATGGTAAGGACGTCTCTTCTAAACAAATCCATTAAATTAACAAACTAACTGAGAACTTAAGAAAATTACTATGAATTAATATTTGGTCCAAGCACCATTCGCGTTTATAACTTTTTGAAGCCTAGACAATATTAGTGTCCTGGGACCCGATTCTTGAAAAATCATGAGAATTGTTTCCTATGAGAAAAAAATTCACAACACAAATTCTCATAGGAACTGCATGTAGCATTCTTGAACGCTCCCCGAATCTTATTTCGTTTGAGAACCAGAAGTAGACGAGAAGTATGTCGTATTACTTATCATTAATTTTCTGCCTCGGCCAATAGGAAACCTGGAATAGGCAACTCACGCATGGTATTTGACAGTTGTCATGTTATGAAGTGTCCAGCTTTCGTTCATTTTACTTAAGTATTTGTGACTGTTTTCTGTTTTTTTTGTGTTTAGGTCAATTAAATTGTTATTTGTAAACAAGACAAATTAAGTGTGACCAGTGCAACAAAGAATTATATTAAAATATGCAGAATAAGGAGAACAAACGGCAATTTGTGACTGAACCTCAAAAAAAGGCATTAATTGCTGCATTAGAAGGTGAACCAGAATTAATTGTTTAGATAGTCTGAAATGTTTAATGAAAAAGCGATCCGAAAGTGAAACAAATGGATCAAATTTAACCATTCGTTGTCTTGGTTGTAGGGATGCTTCTTCCAGTTGTAAAAATAACAATAACTGCAAATATTGGGCTTCTTCGTCTTCCATGTTTGTTTTTTATCACAATGATATTAATATAAACAATTTATATTATTATTATCCTCAAATTACACCTTACCTACACAAACTCAAACATACACAGAACATCGCACAGCAGTCAAAGAATAAAAACATAAAAAGTGAGGTTAGAAACACTAATTTTCCCTTACGAATTAGGAACGGCTAAACATCCGACGATGCTCCCGCCGATGAGCGCATGTGTGGTTCTCGCGCTCTCACTTGGTGTATATGTATGTAATATCAGAGACAACCTTGTCTCTGGCCCACAGCCCTAATACTGTACAAATCATATATTAGACCAATTTTGATATACCCGGCGGCGGTGTGGTACCCGTGGGCCACAGAAAAGCATAAAAAAGATCTGCAAATAGTCCAAAACAAATCACTACGATTAGCAACCGGGATAAGATTAAGCTCAAAAACCTCAATAACAACACTACACCAAATAACTGGCATGCCCACACTTGATAACTACATAGAACAACGAATCATACCTGCATTTATAGAGAGGCTCACTACACACCCCAACCCAACCATTCATTTATCCCTTATCCCAAAATTCAGATACCCACTCAAATCCCTCCCTTAACTACATCTACATCCCCGAGCGTCCTATCCCCTATTAACTTTAGCCGAAAAAATAAACCAAAAAAAATAAAAACCAAAAAAATCAACAAAATAAAAGCATGAAAACAGTAAAAAAACACTGCAACCAAAATAATACATACTACTAAAACAAAAAACATACTAAAACAATAATAAAATAGAAAAGAAAAGAACAGAACACAAAAGAGCCAACATAAAACAATAATAATAAAATATTAAATATAAAAGACGCCACACGCACTAACATAGAATAAGAACGATGTACCAACGCTTAAACCAACGATTATAGACTAAACAGGATTGCTTATCCCCATAAGCGCAACGTTAGACAAATCTCGTAGCCCCCACCACGCTTTTGACGTCAGCGTAGGTTCATTGCCCCACCGGTGTATTTCCCGGCGTTTGTGCATCGTGCCTATACTCTATCCAACGAGAGAATGGACTTGCTTTGCGCATCGGCGACTAAAGAGGAGGGGCTCTGTAACGAGCTACGCAGGACCGTCATTCGATGAAATAAATTCGTAAGTAGGTGAAATAAATTTTATTTTGAAAACATGAAAACATTTTATTTATTTAACCATTTAATTAAATCATTGACCACGGTTACTGGTGGTGAATAGTATGCGTATTAAATAAAACATATTTATTATTATATTTCTTTACCTGGCCTCTTTTATTCTTCTTAATTGGCGATAATGGTGGATTTATCTCGTCTCTGGCTGCTGTCATTCTTATAATAGATTTAAAACTTATTTCACAACCGTAAACAACACAACTAAAAGAACCGTACTTGCGAGACTACAAATACAAACTGTGAATAGGTAGGCAGTAGTAGGTACTTTATATAATTAGGTACCAGGTAGGTATCGGACTCAGGCGCCGGCCCTGGCTACCTGCTGAGCCAATTAAGACGTTGAGGGCGTTGAACTAATGTTCTAAGGGGCGGAGATCTGACCAAAACAGACGAATTTTCGCTCGAGTGCAAGTCCATTTTCTCGTTAGATACAGTATAGAGAAGCCTAGCATCAATTTGGAATCGACCGTTGGCGCAAAAGGATGCCGGCCGAACTTAACCGCTGACGTCAGATCTTGACTAACAACACGTGGCCGATAAGCAATCCTGTTAGTCTATAATCCTTGCGCTTAAACAGCCCGCTTAGAAATTTTTTGTAAACTAACACATTAACAAGTAGAATAGAACCCGCAGATATCCTCCAAAATATTCCAACCACCATAGCTACCAACAAACATAAAAATGGCAAGTCCAGAACACGTCAAAACTAGATACAATAGATACAAACATAGAACAATATACTAGATACAAACATAGAACAATATAGAAAATACGGACAAAGTATTCGGGGAAATAGAGTCCAAGCATAGCAAAATCACGTAATGACCTTGTCTCTAGTAATATCTATAGGGTCCGCCAATAAGCGCGCTCGATCTTTAAAATGAAATAAAGCAAGTTGTGTGAGAGGTATAAATGAAATTTATTTTTTGTTTGAAAGAGTATTCGAAGGCATTATGTATGGAAAATAATATCGGTCAAATGTCCACCTCGGCTTCGCTGGGTGGCGCGCATACGAGAAGTCCAATTTTCAATGACTGGCGCACAAATCGGGCTGTATTTCATCGATGGCGTGGCGTATGTTGACTTTGAGGGCATCAGTGTTTTGTGGTTGGTTTGCGTAGACCTGTGATTTAAGAAAACCCCACAAGAAATAGTCTAGTGGGGTTAAATCGCACGATCTCGGTGGCCAGTTGATGTCGCCTCCGCGCGAGATAACCATTCCTCCGAAGCGCTCGTGCAGAAGATCCATTGTGGCGCGCGCTGTGTGGCTCGTAGCGCCGTCCTGCTGAAACCACATATCCTCGACATCCATATTGTCGATTTCATGCCAGAAAAAGTTCGTTATCATGGATCTGTATCGTTCGCCGTTTACCGTGATGGACACACCATCGTCGTTCTCGAAGAAATACGGCCCGATGATGCCTCCGGCCCAAAATCCACACCAAACAGTTACCTTTGCTGGGTGCATTGCGACCTGGTGGACCTCCTGTGGATTGTTCTCGGCCCAATAACGGCAATTCTGCTTGTTGACATTCCCATTTAACCAAAAATGTGCCTCATCGCTGAAGATGATTTTGCGACCAAAATCGGGGTCGACTTCCAACTGCTCTAAAACCCAATCAGCGAAGATACGGCGCTGTCTATGGTCGTTTATTTTGAGCTCTTGTGTCAGCTGGATCTTGTACGGATGCATGCCCAAATCCAGATGCAAGATTCGGCGAAGTGATGTTTCCGAAAGGCGGAGTTCCTGTGCGCGACGTGAAATTGACTGTCGCGGATTTTCACGCACACTATCGCGCACAGCGGCGACATTCTGGGCAGATCGGACGTTTCGACGACGCGTCGGTGTTGGCTGATTGTTCACCGAACCGGTTGCCTCGAATTTGTTAATCAAACGACGGATAGTCGACTCAGCAGGACGATCAATTGCACCGTAAAATTGGCGGAGCGCGCGGAACGTTGCTCGAACCGATGAATGATTTTCGTAATAAGTTTTAACGATTTTCACATGTTGCTCGCGGCTGAATTGGTTCATGGTGATTTGTGAAGATACACTGAATAATAACAACTACGTTTGCCAACTCTACCACAAACAACATGGCCGCCATGAGGTGTCAAAGATCGAGCGTCCCTATTGGCGGACCCTTTATTTAGATTTCGTTGCTGTGTAAATATCACTCCACATACTTCACATGTAAACGAAATTTTTAAATTTCCGTCAAAAGTCCGTCACTTCTTTCCAAATTGCAAACCAAATTCACTTACAAATAAAATCGCAAGCACAAGTCCAACAAGTCAACGAAGTGTCGTCAAAACAGCGTAAATAAAATGGTACATAAACAAAACGCCTATAAAAGTTAGGTTAGGTCACAAAACTATAATTCATTCCATGTAGCTTGCACATGCGTACCTCAGAGCGCCGTTGGGTATTTAGTCGCTCCATTCCGAGAGCTCCCGCACCTGCCCGCACACCGTAAAGTGGTTTGCCGCAGCTCGGCGTGTCTTATCTATGGCCCGGCGAGATGTATAAATCAGTTTCTTTCACGTCGACCCTGTACTGCCGAAGATCATTTCGACCTGGAAAAAGATATGGAAAACTACCTAGAATGGCTAGAATACAAGATGAGTACCGTTCGAGCCCGGATGAATCCTAATATTGCACCAAATAAATTTGCATGTCAACCGGGTAGACATATCTCTACGAAACAGCGAGTGCTCAACGAGGAAAGGGCAAGGCAGAAAGACATCGCGAAATATTCGCAGCCAGTGGCGGCGGCGGAGCCCTCAACTGAAAAGTCCAAGCCTGAAGTCGTGGAAGCAATCGAGGTGGAGCACGAACAACTGCTTGAACCTTCAACAGTAGAAATTCAGCCACGGTTATGTGACAAGGCACGTCACACACAACCGGTACATTTCAAGAAAGAAGCAAGTCCGTTCAAATGTCGCAAAAACGGAAATTAACGGATGCTGTTGCTGTATCACCAATAAAATTTCCTGAGCTCGATAGACAAATTTCAAAGTCGCCAAAAAAACATTTGCTACTGGAACGTGAACGGGTAAATCCTAAAAGTCCCACAGTAGTCAGTAACAGAAACATCCGATTCTGATTCGTATGAAGCCAGTGGGAGCAGCACTGAAAGTAGTAACTTCTCGTGTCGTAACAGTGAAGCTGACCAGCTTACTGCCAAGATCGAACAGAGCAATATGCGGGAATTATTGATATTATAAAAAAGAACCTTACGACTGTATTCTGGCATTCCAGTCATTTACGCCGAATTTATAGAAATATTACACAAGCGAACTGGTTTGCAAAAATATTATATGTATATAGCACTATACAAAATTCGAAATAATGATTCTTTGTAAAAAATTGGGCATTTGTTTGGCATATCAAAGACATGCGCAAGTGAAATTTTTACAAAATCCATTTTCATTTTGACACCGTTTTGCTTTTTTTTTTTGTTTTTTTTAGTAGTTATAAAATTGTATAATGTGACTGCCCGTCTCCCCCTAACTTTAAATGTTCTCCAAGTAGACCCCCAAAGAATAATGTTCTGTCTACGTCCCTGGCTAAAATTGTCAATTTTATTTGTCAGTTTCCTAATAATTATTCTATATTTTGAAGTTTTCCTTATAATTATTATTTTTATTATTATGCCGCGCTTAACTGAACCGCAAAAAATGAGAGCTGTGATGTTACTGCAGAACGGATGGTCAATGCAAGCAGTTGCAGATACTTTGAATGTGAGTAAAGGTTGCATTTACAAAATTAAGCAAAAATGGAATGCAGAAGGAACTGTCGAGTACGTCCATAGAGGGGACCATCAGAAATTCACTGTTCAGTACTATGGAGGAAGACGAACTCGTCCTTGACCACCTCCGACAGAATCCTTTTGATACAGCAGTGACTGCCTGCTTCTTAACAAATTTTCCTGCTTCGGTGGAAACCGCAAGACGACGTATCAGAGCATGGCTCTGTGCGTGTATACCGTCCAAGAAATTGCCGTAATGAAGAGCGCTATATAAATATGGAAATGAGTGGTCGCTTCTCTATCAACGTGTGGGCATGGATGTTGCCAAGGAGCAGGTGTTATTTGGAGAATCAGAGAGCATCTTACTGGTCAAAGCTACGCTCGCATTTTGGAATATGTTATGTTACCTTCCGTTTCCATTTTATATCCCGAGAACTTCACTTTCCAGCAGGAAAATATTTTTATTTCCTCTTTCCCTTTTCCATATTTCAATTAAATTTATATTTCAGGATAATTCCTCTATTCACAAATCACGAGTTGTTACTGAATGGCTGAATACAAACCATATTAACACTCTGCCTTGGCCTTCTAAGTGGCCGGATTTAAATCCGATAGAAAATGTATGGGCACAAATGGAAAGAGACATTTCCAGAAATTTCCGACCAGCGAACGTAGAACGTTACACCAGGGACCCGATTCTTGAAACAACGAAAATTTTTTCCCCGACGAAAATGACGTCATATCTCATGAGAACCTTCTTTTGCCATTCTTGAAAGTTCTGAGAATTTTTTCTCACAAAACTCCGAGAAATTATTCCCGTCCTACTTTCATGGGGAATTAGTAAATTAGTATGGAACGGCTAAATACCCGACGGCGCTCCTCTTTCGCCTTTCGGACAACTTAAAATTTTATTTAAAATAAAATTTTCTGTGGTCTGTGGTCATGTCCTGGACGTATGTGTACATTTTGGTACAAAACACCACTTTTTGTTTGGCATTTTTAATACCGTCAAAGTTCACAGAATTTAACAATAATTATCCGGACCCACTCTGATTACCGCAAACCGATTACTGCGACGTTGGACGTTGTTGTTGTGTGTATCGTCGTCAAAGCATAAATCGTCGTTTCGGCCAAGGATTATAGAAGACTAACAGGGTAAGCTGTGCTAACAGGATTGCTTATCGGCCACGTCACAGAAGAGAGAAAGCTCTCTGTTCTGTGGCCACGTGTTGTTAGACAAGAAATGACGTCAACGGTTAAGTTCGGCCGGCATCCTTTTGCGCCAACGGTCGATTCCAAATTGATGCTTGGTCAGATAACACTTCTCCAGGCACGATGTTAATGTACAAATGACACACTACACAAAACACAAACGCCGGGAAATTCACCGGTGGTGCAATGAACCTACGCCGTACGTATCCGCTGACGTCAAAAGCGTGGTGGAGGCCTACAAGATTTGTCTAACGTTGCGCTTATGGGGATAAGCAATCCTGTTTAGTCTATAATCGTTGGTTTCGGGCTACTGTCGACGCTCTAGTCCCGTCACAGGAGAGAGAGCTCTCTGTTCTGTGGTCTCGTGCACAGGGTCGTTTACCAGACTCGCGTGGACCCTTGTTTTTAAAATGGTTACAGCGGACGTAGACATTCATATTTTGCCCTCAAAGTTTTTTTCATCGTTTGTAATGACAAAATCTCTCGATTTTAGTTAAAATCAAAAAATGTCGAACCTGCCTATTGTTGATGATAATCTTGACAGGTGACTTCACATTTATTAGGAATTCTGTCAGAATCGTCCCATATTTGTGAGAGTTATAGTATAACACTTGGAAAGGCGATGTAGTAACATGAAAATTCTCAATAGCCACCTTTGTGAAACTAGGAAACTAGTAGGGGTGTCAGAGGTTTTAATTTGGGCTTCGGACTTTGGACCCGTTGAAATAGTAATATACCTATAGTAAGCCATATCGTTGAGTAGAATTCCTTCAATCAACGGCCATATATAGTAGGCCATATTAAAAAATTACCACACACACCACATATAATGGTGTGGGTATCTTAAAGCGTAGGGGCATACTTGCACTTTGTTGAACTGCCCATGCCACTTATGAACATGTGAAATCTTTTTATAAGTAAATTTTTTTGAAATCTTATTTTTTTTCCAAAGTTTTTTTTTAATTTGTATAAATAGTTGTAAAAAATATGCTACCAAGCTCCCAGATCCCGTTTTTAGCTGAATGGTTCTACCCCTGGTGCTTTTAGTAATCCAATGATTTTTAACACTTCATCCAATAAACTTTATCTTGACGTTCCCTACTGTAACCTTAGCGGATTTTAATATCTACCACTTCCGTCGTTTAGGGACAGATCCCCTATTAGATATTCCTATCCACAAAACCGCGCACAAATTAAAACTAGTAACTCCTATTGTTCGTCGTCCGCTCGAAAACTCGTAGCTGTCCGTAGGTCGCGTCTCCCAAAAAACAACTTCTACCGGACCTTGAGCTCCCGTCTGTCGCGTCGCCCAATACCCACTTTTAAGCTCTCGACGCGACGGTCTCACGGTAGAAATGGTGAATTGTACTATTTTCCCGATCGGATGATTTTCGGTTTCCAAGCCTTCGTTTTGCAAGTGTTTCAATAGTCAAAACGTGGCAAATTCGACTGTTTATATAAACCTTATCTGCCTCTTAATTTCTGGATTGGGAAACTTAAGTATATTCAAAACAACTAAAGGGATGGGAATTTACGTAATTTTATTATAAAATTCAAATAAAATAAATAAACAGCACACAAATAATTTATCTACATATTTACATTCAGTACGAGTTTGTTGTATCAAAAGAGAACACTTGATTGGTTTTCCTCTTTATGTCCTAATATTATATCCTGTTAGCATTAGTCTAATGAGCTTGTGCAAATGCTACACTTTTTCGTGGTTTGAGACCATTAGTATTCACAAAACTCTTATCGATATAGGGCTCCTTTAAGTCCGTCGTACTACCAAAATTACTTGTAAATTGGACCGTTTCTTCTTGGGTAACCGGAGTTGGTACTCCTTCTTTAGCAGCATTTATATTGCATTTATCTTCTTGGGTTTTAATTATTTTCATGAAATCATCTACTTCCACTTGAAAGGCAGGGCATTGGTCTCTCATTATCTTCGCTAGGTATCTGGCTTGTTTCAAATAGAACAATGTCTGTTTATGGGAAGATATTTGAGAACATTTCTCTGCAATATCAATAAAATTCTGGATGAAAAAGCATATAAGCGCTCGTTTTTTGTAGATGTCAAACTGTTTGTCACAGGTCCACTAAAAAAAAGCAAAAACAGTGTTATACATAAGATTTAATCAGACTAGGTATAACTTACATTCATATTTATTGAGTCTGTAGATCCTCTTCTCTCTTCCATGTCACTGAGATTCTCATTTTCTGTCTTCCCTAACCTCTTCTGGACAGCCTTTTCCCTTTTCTTCAATTCTTTTAAGTGCTTCAGTTGGATATCAGTATCCTGAAACCTTTTCTTCTTGTAGTTTGGAGGAACCGACATGTCCGATATTATCTGAGGATTTGTCGATTCTATACCACTTTTGGTCAAGATACTGTAAAGTTGCTCAAAATCCAAAGGCTGGTAGAAGGACCTTCCCCTGGTATACCTCAAATTCCTCAATGATTTTATAAAGCTCATTACTGGAGAATCCAGGATATCGTGAAGTACTTTCTGAGAGTGTCGTAAATACTTCTTAGGGATATTCTCAAAAACATTTTTGTCTTTAACGAAGTAATCAGCAAGATGACCTTTGGAAATATGCATGTTAAAGCTTTGTATTATGTTAATAAGTTTTGTTCCCAGCCTATGCTCGGGCCAATCACTGTAGTTTGCTTCACATTCCCAAAGCAGAAAACTACGGATATGTTCTGGTAGTAATCCGAGTTGATTGGTCTTTGGTTCTATGTATGTTTTATGTAACGTTAGCAGAAGTAAAAAGCTTTTAGCTTGGGCATGGGACATAAAGCTTTGCAGATACCTCTCAGCTTGTGGGAAATGGATCTCCCATTCAATCTCACTATCAAGATGCTCAGCCTTTTTTCTTATATAGCCTTTCGGTACCAAAACGCTACTAAGAGCCCGCACTTCGTTTATCATTCTTTGAGTCGGGAAAATATACCTCTTTCTGATCGCTGGCGGTTTTTGACCTTTCATCAAAAACTCCAGCGTCTGTTTATAAGGCCACTGAATGGGGAGAGCTGGTAGCACCTCACAAGGTATGCTATTTCCGCCTTCTATCAGATTGCAGAATATTTTGCCTGGTATTGATTTTGCTACACTCAGTTCTACTTGATCAAATCCCAAGTTCCTTGCTACTCTATTTGGAAATAAGTTATTTTGAAAATACCTCATGAAACCTTTGGAATTCACATAAGAAACCGTGTCATAGAGATCATCTTCAGTGATATTTTCCACTTCCTCTTCCTCTATATCGAGCTCATCCTGTATTCTCTTTACTTTTCGGTACGACTTACAGGAAAGTGGCAAATTCGGTAACACATCTTTTCTTTCAAGGCCTCGTATTATCTCTAGGGGCTGGGGCGTCTTTGTATCCTTGAAAGTACAATAGCTATAAGTATTGTCTGAATCGGTAGAGCTTCTGGATGTACTGGGTGTTATTTCATTTTTGGACAGGGGAATGTCTTCGTCATTGGGGACGGCTGCGTGCTCTAGCTCTTTAAGTCGCACAAAACCTGAAACAGTACCATTTCGGTTTTTATTAAGTTTTAAAAGTAAATACATATTGTATTTCCAAGTATGTACAGCAGTTTATATGGCTTTTAGATTTGTTTAGGTTTTATCAGGTGTTTTATTAGCGCTTTATAGTGATTCATAAAACTAGTGCCATTTAAAATATTAGAATTTTAGTTTTTAATATTCTATAGCTATAAGAAACTATGCTAAAGATGTCCTTTTAGTTTTACACCTAAGTAGTCTTAGATACATAGGTAAAAGTTTTGAGGGTGTACAAAATAGATGTAGGGATATTTTAAGGAATAAGTATGATATTATACTGAATTCTAAAATTAAAATTGTTACTTGGACATCTTTTTAGGCATAAACAACAAGCCAAGCATATTATTGGCGTCTTGGTTTTAGAACCGTTGTAAGCTACATAATAGATTGGTTATGTAATAGAATAATAATACACCAAGAATAGATATTTGTTATGTCACAATGTAGCATCGAAGGCTTACTTTATTTTTCGTTAGGTGACGTATCGCTCAGCTGAATTGGCCAATAGAGTTGTGTATATTATCTTTGATTAATGATGAACTCTTTAGTATTTTTTTTCTGCCACTTTTTTCATACTTTCGGGTTGGTTTGACAATGGATCCAAATCGTGACAAATCTATACAAGACAGACATATATCTAGTAATTTAAAATAATTAATACTTGGTAGGAGGTATATGATATGAGAGTACAATTTAATTGCTAATCCTTGAGTTAATCCCATAGATTTTATCTAATATTCGTGGAAGCCAGATAATAAAATCCCATCAATTACCTGAACAGCTACGTTTTGTTGATTGTCAAATATTGCTGTTTATGGAGCTTATTAGCCCAGTAAAGATATAATTTTCACTCAAATTTGTCCCGCCAAGCTGATTTTTTCAGTGTCGGGCGAAGGGTGTCTCCCCAGTATCCAACCAAAAGGTCACACTCCAAACCCCTTGTAGGGTGTTGCAATAAGGGTGGTTTCTTTTTTTTAAAAGGTTTTTCAACCTTGCAAAAACCAGTTTATGTTTTACCACATAATAGGCGCTGGAACGCCAGAAATCATAGTTACCAAAAAAAATATTAGACATAGTTGTAGAGAATATTATGTACAAGCTGGAAAAAGAAAATTTGCAAATACATAAGACAGCCCTATTGCCCTACAAGGAGTATGGTCTGTAGTTTTTTGGTTGGACAAATTTGTGAGCATCACCTATAGAGAAGGTTTATTTTTACTGTACTATAAATATGAACGATTTATGTATTTATGTAATAAAATTAGGAAACAGGGAAATACCGACATGACTGACAATGCATTTATTTATTCTTCCTTATCTTAGTAACCTTTATATTTATATACTTTTCTATAGTATACTTTTATATACCTAGTATAAAAACAATAAATGGTAATATGGTATTTTAAACAAGAGTAGGTAATATTACGGCGATAGAATGTTCGAACCATTCAAAAACAATATTTTGTTTATTTAATATAATATTACGAGTTAAATATTTACAATGTATGGAAAATTACCTGATTAATTGATGATTCTGCTGTTTAAATATGCTGCTATGTTATATTGTTTTTTTTGGATTTATCCAAATTGTGATTTAGAAAAAAAAATATTTGTAAATTTTAATGTATAAAAGGTATAATCTCATCGGAAATATAATTAAATTAAATAACCTCGAGGAAAGCTAGTGCAATAATGATTAAAGTCTATACTTTTATACAAATTCAATTATTATAAATAGGATACCTCTCTCTAATGGCTTGCCATTAATATTCCCATATCTATCAATATCATGAATGCCCAGCAATTCAAAGCGTCATGGTGTGATAACTGATAGCTGTCAAGGGTTTTAGATGTATCTTTGGATTACTCACAGATTTTCGCTAAATCAAAGTATGTTACAAAGTACATTCACTTGATATTAATAACTTGTATGATAGATAAACCTCGGATATTAGTTATTAGTAGTTGCTGGCCTTCTATTGAATATTAAATTTAGTAACTAATGCACACTGCTCTAATATTAAACACTCAGGATTAACCACCCTGTCTATCCTGGGCGCACATGTGGCCCGCGGAATAATAATATGATGTCCCCTCTCTCGCATAAGTCTCTGAGTTCTGGGCTAACCATTTCGGTTAGAGTGAGATATTATTATTATTATTATTATCTCTGTTTGAATATTTAATGAGTAGCCGAAATAAAACAGTTAGCATTTTTATTTATTTTTTATTGTAATACTGTTGTTATTACTATAGCAGAGCATGATTGGCCAATGAGACGAATTGCACTGCCTTGTAATATTAACAAAAATTCGGTGTTTAACAATTTAAAAAATTGGAGAATACACGGCACAATTAGTAGAAACTTGGATCAGAGGACAAAGGATATCCAACTTAACAAGAAACTAACTATTAATTTCGTTATTGCACCATTTCTATTTATAACTTCTATAAGTATACAATAATAATTAGTAATAATATTTTCCCATGCATTATTTACTATTTCCAGTAATTCTTGGGCATTCCATGGTTCCATACCATGGAATGCATACCATGGAATCTTCCACAGGGTTAAGATCTGGACTATGACTGGGCCAGATAAGAACATTGATGTTGTTACTTGAAACCAATTAGTTACGGTATGAGCAGTATGAACGGAACAATTATCTTGTTGAAAGATGATTTCATTATTAGGAAATAATTATGACACCGAAGCAAAGGGAAGATAATATTGTCTAAAATCCTAATATACGCTTCACTATTAAATCGTTCTTCAATATGCCACAAGATACCAGGACGACGTGCCGATATCTAAAGGCCACATATTAAAATCTACCATTTTTGGTCATTGTTAGATATATATTTCTCATCGAATCGAGTATTCGGAGGTCGGTAAACAGCAATACGACCGCTGTGTGTTGACTGGGCTGTGTTTTTCGTCTGTAAAGCTTACATTATTCTAAAAATTTACATCACGCACTAAATATTTGACCGCCGATCCTAGTCGAGCTTCTTCATGTTCAGCTTCAAAGTATTTCTGTGCTGCCAGAGCAGTTAATAAGGAGAGTATCGCATAGTTGCGACCGTCCGCCATTTTTACTCCATCGCATACTCGCGGCAAAGCTTAGACGTATTAAAGCGCATACGATCTCAATTGAAAGCGCATAAAAAGTAAAAGGTCGGCAAAACAAAGCGGCCGCCCATGTATACTGTCGGCATCTTCTTCAAAGACAAAGGCGGCCGCTTTTGTTTTACAAAGGACTTGCCGACTTTTTACTTTTTATGCGGTTTCAATTCAGATCGTATGCACTTTACCATCGTACATATAACGAATAGTAGAGGCCTCGCGGGACGACCGATTATTCCTCTTGGCGTTGGCAGTGTTGTTATTACAGGTGTCTGATAATATTAGAATAAGTATATAATGGTATAATAACTTTTCCCGCTGCCTGCGCGCATCTACCTCGTAATTTGAGAATCGTTTCCCCAAATTCTAGGCATGAAAACCTGCCGATGTCGGAGAAGTTTCGAATCGCCAAGTACCGCCTGAGATTGCACCTACTATTCATTATATGTACGGTGGTATTACTCTACGGTATTTTCCATTTGAAAATCTCGTTCTCTTTGAGCGATTGTGTCAAAATTCTATGTATCTGAGCCTATTTCCATATGGTATTATGCCGTTAATTGTGGAGTAAATAAGGCCGCCTTGTCGAAATTTGTCGGTTCGTGCAAACTAGATTTTAGCAAAAATACGTTATAAGACGTCCTAATATTTTTTGGCTCACGACGCCGACGGTACCAATATGGCCGGTTATTTGTTGCGAAAAAGGTCCGATTTTAGATTCTTAATTCCCGTAACCGTAAGCATACATAATTCGGCAATGTATGCAATAATCCTCAATTAGCTAAGAAAAAGCAAACATTTCCAAATATAGTCATACGTTTTTTGTTGATTCAAAAGATATAATGCTATTTTTATCAGCGGTAGCGTATTTGTTATTATGTGGCAGTAGTGATACGATCAGCATCATGCGGCTGTGTGTGATTGAAGGTATAAAATAAAATATAGATATAGATGTTATTCGATATTCCACTATATTTTCTATAAGTACACAATATATTAGAGTATTAGTCCATTTATTTTGTTCAGAAAGTATTTGCAAAAAACCGCGTATCGAAAGTATATAAAAACTAGTACGCAGCATTTTTCGGAAATCTGCTCAACTGTTTTATTTTATTTGTTATTTTTTCTCCTTTTTAAAATTTCGGAAAAATATGGTTTAAAAAAAAAAGGATTTTTTTTATTTTTGAGGAAAAACAGATATGCGTAGGTATCTCAGTTTTAAATTTTCTACCAGTGACCCTAAAAAAATCGTGCCTTTAGTTTAGTTTAGTCGTCCACTAACTTGGACGTAAGATTACCTTAACAAATTTAAATCAGGGATTAATAAAATTAGTCCAGTACCAATTTCTTTTCAAAAAAAAAATCTTAGCAGTAAATGGATGGTCGGAAAATTTAGTATTAATGTTTAATATTAATGTTATAATTAATGTTTAGTATTAATAAATTGGAAAATATAGATTGGACCCCAACAAATAATCAGAAGTAGGGTGGGGGTGTGAAAATGAGACTTTACGATTTACAGCAAAACTAGACCCCTGGAAAATAGTTAAATGCAAAGGCTGTAGATAATTGAAAGATCTACAACTTTTATTTCAACCATTTTGCAACATAACCTCAAAACTTAAAGCTTGGGTACGCTACTGTACGAATGTCTGGACACTCCTAGTTTATACAGTAGCCAAGTGGTTTAATTATCTTATTTTTGATATACCTAATACACTTAAAGATGAAATATTGTATGATATCTATACTATACAATAACTATGCATACCATTGCTTTTGGTACTTTTCAAAACAAATAACAAAGAATACAGAAGCAAAAGTCCGCAAAAGTTGAACAATGGTAAAAATGCGGAGTAAAAATATGGATGTCGTCACGTTCTCTATTAATAAATTAATTACAAGGGTTTCTTACTTATTTTTGTACTACAGTTATAGTTTGTAACATCAAAATATGAGATATAAAAACCCGAGCAAAAAAAAATCTCATTATATCGAGCGTTGTCAAGTATAACCGATTTCTAAGAATTTAAAGAAAAACAAATGATTTTATATACATCGCCCATCATATTATAAAACATACCATGTAGTATAACAAAATATTGATCACACTATATACCTTTCGTCATATCATAGAACATTTGGATGGTGAATGTGATACAGAATAAGAATGTTTCCCATTCAAATATTACGAATCCATTTTACACGGTCCTCGGCCGTGTCACATCGGCATCATTGGCATTCATTTGGATGTCTAAATTGCCTAATACCATCGAACGTTTTGTGGTAAAGTAGGGTCAACAATAATTCTTGAAATAGAAGTAATTATAAGTATTATTTAATTTGGTGTATTATTTTGATCGGTTTTGTGTTAAAATTGATTAGTTATTAGTATTCTATGAAAACATAACAACTTGTTGAATGAAGGCGCCTTTATAGTGATGATTTTAGCTTGCTGTAAGAAAAGTTATCCTGCCTCGATCTCCCATTACGGCAATTCTGGGTATCCTTTGAACATTTTTCATGTCTCATATTTCGATGTTACAAACAGTGCATACACAAAGAAGCCAAATTTTCAGTAGGCTATGAGATCGACATAAGCTTCTGTTGCAATTCCCTCATTCGTCGTTGTTCAATTCTCGTGTGACGGACATTATGTGAACACGTGGCCGAAATCATCCCACTAGGCAGTGGCGGCTCGTGATGAAATGAAACGGGTGTTCTGCAAATATTTACTCACCTATTTTTTGAAAGTCAATTAAATCCTACGATCCTTCATAGAAGCAAACCTATATGACCTTCTCGTTGAAGTCATCAATTTGTGAAATAATATATTTATAATTATAAATAATTTAATTATTATTTATAATTATAATAATAATAATTTGGGTTTTGAGAGGTTTCAGCTTCATGTCATCGCAGCGTCAGTTCAAAGTTCAAAGGCCCCACAAAACTTTATGCAGTTTAAAATTCTTGACAAAACGTATCTATTTTTTGTCACATTATTTATCGTTATGCTTTTGTACATTTATCCAATAAGCTGAATCTAGCTGCGCTTTCATATTAGTTGTCCCTAATAAAGCTAATTTTATTGTATGATGTAGATAGCCTTTGGAGTTGTCGTGCTTTTTAGTTCTTTCAGTTAAGTGCACTAAATCTATCACCCCTACCTCCGACTCCGTCCATGCTTTATCACCGTCAAAAAGTAAACAAGGGAAACAAAATAACGCATGTTTTTTATTGCACCCACAAATCCAATTGTTCTTCGAATAAATGTCTATTAAATTCACGTTTATATGCTTTTCCGCGGCTAACACCTGCAGTCTCAATAACAATATCGGGCAATTGCCTACCTTTTAAATCAATTTTTTCTTCATGAAAGTACACTGCTGGCCAATAGGTTGGAATAATTCAAATTTTTAGGGTAAGTTTCGATACATATATCTTCTGAACGATATGGAATATCAAAATACGGATTTCAGGACGTTTTTGGAAATTTCATCGACAAAAACTGGTCTGAATATCAATTTTCCATTATGCTCAAAAAAGGAATATACGGGGGTGTAAACTAAACCCCTAAAAAAATCAAAATTTCATTCTTACCGAGAATTTAGGAAAACCAAAATCGAGTTAAATTTTTTATACCGGGGTAATCTATGGACCAATTCGAAAAAACAAATTTGGCCGATTTTTGATATCTCGCTTATTTTTGAATATACGGCGTTTTTATTGAAATTAGGACAATTTTTTGGAAATGTATCTCTTACTTTTTAAAAACAAAGTAAGTAATGGATTTTTTTCTTATTTTCAAGTAAGCTTACATGCCTCTAGCTGCCTCAGTAGCTAGAATTGACATTTCTTATACAGGGTGCCTGCGAAAACATTTAATAAGCATGTGTCACGAAAAATCTGTATATTTAAATAAACTGTGTGCAGAACCCTGTATGATTAAAATGAACGATAATTTTAAAATTTTAAAACTGTGAAGGGAAACCTTAGAAAAATATCTCGAAACGATTTTTTATTTTTCTTGATCGGATGAGTATTATCATAATCACCAGCTAATCGTTACTACCGCAAGTTTTTTAAATGTTTTATATAGGGATTTACCGTGTAATTACAACGAAACTGTAAATTAAACCGTAGACCAGATGAATTATCTGGGTCTCTACGCGAGCGCGTCGCGGTACATAGAACTGGGCCACACGAGGTATCGAGCACGATGGCTCGACACAGCAGCCAGCGTGGGCGGGCGTCGGATGCGATTTAACTGCACCAACTAACCAAATTATTTTATTAATAAATTTTAGTAATTATTACGCCGCGAAAATATACAAATATCTAACTTTTTTGGCAGTTCTGGCCGCCCCTGCCACTAGGGGTGCCTTAGCCTGTAACTTGTTGAAATTATCATATTTCTACAATATGGCGAAGTATACTACTTTTAATCAGGTTTTGATACATCTATTTTCTAGAATTCTTAATTCGAACTTCGATCAGCATAACTTGTTCTAAAAGTAGCATATTTATCTCATTAGCATATTATTATTTGCTCTATTTGATTTTGAAGGTACAGGATCTACAGGTCAAGGCGCCAAATTTAAAATCATCTTCTATCAAAATAGATATTGGTGTTCAAAGCTCATCTATGAATTTGTCCAAAAAATTGTCAAAATAGTCAAAGGCAAAATAGTGATAATGCGTAATTTTCACGTGCCTGACGCATGAAAATAATAAACGTAGTTTAATATCTCATTTTTTGGGCCTATTTCGAAAGAGTATTTTATTTATGATATATTTGACATAGGCAAAAATGACAGTTTTTTTTAAATTACAATTTGAATTTTTGAATAGATTTGTCCACAAAATTTTGCTTTTAACTGAAAATGATAGATCTATGGATATTATAAACCCATATAAAGTAAAAAAAAAATAGTTATTTACTTTCTGCGTTATTCGTAATAACAATTACCTCAACGCAGCGAGGCTAGTAAAATGCTCCCGCGAGCGAGACTAGGCGGATGACATCACATGCCAGCTGTATGCGTCAGTCTGGATGTTATAGCACAGAGTACACAGACCAGAGACGAAAGCCTTCCCTCCAAAACCAATTTTTTATGCGCATATGCGAAATCGCCATTGTTTAACTGGTATATTAATCAACCTCACTTTTGTGTTTACGTTTCATGTGTTTGTTAGTGTTTATATTTGTGGCCTTTTTGTTGTTATTGTTGTATTGTGTTTAATAGAGATTCGTAGGTGTTGTGATAATAATAAAGGGTTAAGATGAATAATAATAAAGATGAATAAGGGCTATTAGATTTTAACACAGTGTAGACTGAAGCAGTGTAGTGAAGTATTATAAAAATTTACAACACATTTCTCTCAGTGTAGACGTAACTGGTATACAAGGTCACAGATATTGAACCATCAAAACTCAAAGGCGCCGCCAAAGCTTTCGCATCTCTCCTGTCTACTCTGTGGTTATAGTTAAGCTGTGGTTATAGTAAGGTTAGTGACTATTATGAGCTAGGACCGGTTGTCATTGCCGATAGTTATTATGCCGACTAGCTTTCACACCACTGGATTGGGGCTGGTTGAAGTCGGTATTTGACGCGAGAAAATCGGATCCCATAATCACGTCTACGTTCGGCAAATTATGTGAATCTCCTTTCTGGAAACCCTCCTCCATATTTGACACGCAATAAGCAAACTATATTTGACGTTCTAAATAATAAAGGCACTACTAGATAATACTGTGAATAATATGCAGACTTCGTTCTAACGAGAACGTCACGGAATAAACCTAAGGGCTTTTGCAGACGGTGCGTTTGCGATGCGATTTACCGGTTGCGGCATGTCGCGTCGCATCGCAGAAAGCTTTCACACGGGGCGAGGCGATAAAAATTGTTTTTCAGCGAATAAAAATAAAAAAATTGGTCAGCCGTGTCACATAAGTTGTTAATTCTGTTGTGCAGTGTAGTTGTAGTGTGAATAATAAAAGCCCAATTATTCTATTGTCTTTGCTACATCGAAGACGAAGGAGGAAACATATTACATGTAACAATCAGTTAAATCGACGTTATTAATCGATACATCAATACGTTATTGGGTACATCAAGAAAATAGCTCAAAACAAACTGCCAAGAATTGCAACCTTGGAATTTTTTTCTTTGACATATCTCGCAACCAACAGCGACATGTCTGCAAATGTGCATTTATTTTAGCGGTCGGTTTAATACCGAAGGGAAAAATAACGGACGGTATTTGACCGACAGACGCACTGTACTGCGATGCGATAAAATGCCGCAATTAGTTTGCGGTTATTTTTGTCGCTTCCGCATAATGTGAAAAACGCTCATAACATGCCATGTATTTTGATGGCACAATCGCACCGTCTGCAAAAGCCCTAACGCTGTATAGTACAGAGTACGGTCGATATATCGCGCGTGCAGACCTAGCAAGCATGTGACGTCAAACCAATGACAACGCGTTTATCCGACTCAATTATAGCAAGCGTCTACGGACGCTGTTGTGGTTCGGATTGATTTTTTTCAGGCACAGTTCTAATATTGCTATTATTAGGTCAAACGCTTCATTCCTCACTACTTTTAATGTACATTTTTTTTCTGGACACCTATTGAAGATTTCAATTTGAATATAGTGATATTTTGCGTACGATGCGTCATTTGCATCATATGCGAGGAAAATCTGAAAACTCGAAAATTTTGTTCTTTTGCGTTTTTCGACCTGCTACGACCTACTACGACGCAGCAAACTTCAAAAAACATATATAATTCTGTTGAGAAACCTTCTACCGGACTCATGTTACCGAAACACTACCACGTGATCAGGATAATATAATATTTTCTACGGGTTGTAGTGTGACAATTCTGGGAATAATATTCTGGGAATAATATTCTGGGAAGAATGTCTAGCTTAAAATATATTTACCTCTCCTTGGAGAATCTTCTAGTCTCACCGACGAGTTCTCCATATTTTCAACGGCATCATCGAATGAGTTCACAACCGTAATTGAATCGCATAATACATACATCCTCTTGGCAACCAGTGGTTCCGAGGAATATTTCTTGGGCCCATGTAGTGGACGATAGATCACGTTATTGTTAACTTTTTCTAAAAGTATATCAGGAGTAACGCAATCCTCTTCCTTTTCGTATCTTTTCGGCGATAATTCTTGAATTTCTCTGCAAGAAACAAACAATATATTTACAGTTGAGTAAGTTTGATGATGATTTTGTATGGCTAATGGTTGTTATATATTTATTTTGCAAGTTATTATGCGTAGTGATTACATTAGTTGGACATTGGTGGGTACTGTTATACCTTGGCCTTCGATATTTTTGGTAATTTAGTTTAACAATTACATAGGTGAAAATACTTGCCCCGTCACCTAGCTCAAGGATAAAACCCAAATCAACAGGAAGTTAAGTTATCGAAAATAGACATAAATTTGCTGGATGGAATTATTATGGTACGACCAGAGACAATCGGAGAGCAACGAGACACTATACTACTGGTATGTGGTCAAGGGCCAGTACGAACAAGAAGCAAGCAGAGGTTAAAATGAAAGACTTAACTACACTGACGGACATAAAAAGTGGCGCACCTAGATTTTGTCCCAAATTTGATGTTCAATAACTTTTAAACCAGCCTATCGATTTTGATCATTTTTTGTTTGAAAGGGCGATTCTTGCGGATGAGCGGGCGATATTTTGTAATTGGCTTTCCATAAAAAATGTATTTTTTAATATGTTCAGCCTTTAAAAACCGATTATGATTTTGACACGAAATTTGAATGTCTTTTTTCAATATTCTCTTTTTTGAATCACCTTTCTAGTCCCTTCAGCAACGAAGATGCGACATGTTAGAGGAAACGGTGTTATTAAGTTTGATATTCAACAAGGAGGCCGTGGAGCTGAAAATGTCTAAAAAGTTCTTAGTTTAAGAAATGTTTAGCGTTTTCGATTACGGACGCTGAAATAATTGTTACTTACAAGTACAAACAACATCAAAAAGAAATAACAAACAAAGAATTATTCGACATTTTAGTATAACGACTGTAATTATTAATGATTAAAAGAATAAATTTAAAAAATAACTGAACAACAAACTAACTAATAACGAGTACTTCCTCCTCTGGCTGCTATAACAGCTTCCATACGCCTATGCATGCTTTCAATCAAATTTGTGATAGTGATTTGAGGGATATTGTCCCATTCTTCTGTAAGAGCAATCCTCAATTCATTCAGATTCTCTGGGTTGCGTCTACTAACACGTTGTCCCAATTCATCCAATAAATGCTCAATGGGATTCATATCAGGGCTTTTAGGGGGCCACGGCATACGATTAATTCCGACATCGTTTAAAAATTGTGTTATCATCACTGCTGTATGCGGTCGTGCATTATCTTGCATTAAGAGGAATTCTTCGCCAATGTAAGGTGCAAATGGGACAACATGTTCATTCAAGATCTCTATGTATCTAACTGCATTTAGATATTGCCGTGGTGGAAACAAATAATTCTGTACGGGCATCGCTGGTAATTCCACCCCATACCATTAGTGAACCACCGCCAAAACTCTCCCTTTCACTGAACATACCATCCTCGTATCTTTCCCCACGCCTTCTACAAACCCTCCGACGCCCGTCTACTGATCTCAACATGAATCTTGATTCGTCAGTGAATAAAACTTGAGACCATTGCAACTCATACCAAACAAAATGAATTCGAGCAAAATCCAAACGAGCTACTCGATGTCGTCGAAGTAATCGCATTCCAATAGCAGGTCTTCTTGCGATAAAACCGAGACTCCTGAATCTCCGACAAATTGTTCGATCTGACACAACTGTTCCTCGAGTGTTTCGGTTTGTGATTACAGCTGTTTGATAGGGATTCCTCGACATTTGCAGACCAATAAATCGATCGTTAATATTTTGCGTAATCCTGGAACTACCCGAACCTGGACGTCTGCTGTATTGGTCCGTTTCTCGGGCCAATACAGATATGCTGGTTTAAAAGTTATTGAACGTTAAATTTGGGACAAAATCTAGGTGCGCCACTTTTTATGTCCGATAGTTTATTTAAAGAAAAATGCAAATTGGTTTTTAGTGCCACAAGAATGGTACAATCCGTCCAGTAATAACAGCTATCGGAGGCCAATTGTAGCAGAACGAGAAAAAAATCACAAGATTACCAACAACAATCTGTATTGCAGTGACGTTAGATTAATTAAATTAAATTCTACTGTCAAAAAAAAGACAACGCGAAACATGACGAAGGTTGACTAATTAGGTGCGGTAATACACACTTACACGCATACACGCTATGCACTTCAAATGCAGGAACGTAACAGTACGCTACTCGTCTTAGTGTGTTAAATGCCAGTGACCTTGCAAAATTACATTTAAATATAGTACCTCAGTAAAAAAAAACAAAAAAAGTTGTAAGTTTACAATAATTAGCATAGAGCAGAACATTGGTACAGGTCTTAAACACACTATTACAAATAATATATGAAAAATCCCCACCGGTCCTACATCTGCTAAAAAAAAATTTCAAGGTCAAAGGTCAAGAATATCGGTTTAAATAAGCGTTGGCGTAAAAATAGGTGAGACAAAAGTTGTAGAAGATAGAATTATCTACAAAAATTGTTCTTATATTTTTTCCTACGAGTCACCAATCCCGAGAATTTGCCCTAACTTTTTTGACCGTAAGCTTCTGCGATTTTTTATGAATAAACCATATTTTTTGTATGCATAAAGATGATTTTTTTGAAACATGCCTACACACTCCGATATGGGCATTTTTTAATTATCATTATCTACGGTCAATATTTCTTTATTATTGTTGACCTAGGAGGCGCCAAATTTATTAATTTTATGCATACATGATACAAGAAAATGTCATTTTCAACTAATTGCCACACCGACCTTGAGGTAGAGTTGATTGGTGCGTTTTCGGTCGATCACGGTCGATATCGGGGTTTATTTCACTTTTAGCTTTGATTATATAAAATCAAAGCTTTCAGTCGCTTGCGACGTTGTAAAACTGACTCGCCTTAGTTGTCATCCTCACCCTCAGACATCAATTCCGAGCCAAGAACCGGAAAACTCGGAATTTGTTCTTTACATATTTCAGTTGAACCTTTCCCGGCGCAATTTCCCGAAAAGCGTCGCGACGCACACGGGGGTATTAACAATATAAAACTGATCGAAAATCAAAAAATCAAGTCTGCGCTGGTTTTTAAAAATATTCATAAATGACAAGTCGTAAGGGCGTCTCTTGTAAAAAAATCCATTAAATTAAAAAACTAACTGAGAACTTAAGAAAGTTACTATGAATTAATATTTGGTCTAAGCACCATTCGCGTTTATAACTTTTTGAAGCCGATTTCTCATAGACAATATTAGTGTCCTGGTGTAATTCTCGCCAATATTTTCCCAGGCATTTTCAATCGCCAACCACAGTTCTTCTACGTTCGCTGGTCGGAAATTTCTGCTATACATGTATGTAGAGGGCCAAGGCAGAGTGTTAATATGGTTTGTATTCAGTCATTCAGTAACAACTCGTGATTTGAATTGTAGTGTTAGTGTGTGCATTTAATCTGTTTAAAAATGATGGTATAATTTTATTTTCAATATAAGTGTCTAGGTCATCCATGCCCGTGTTTTGGTGTATGGTTGTGTTTCTAATTCCTGCGCTCCGTTTTGTATTAGTGGCTAATCTTAATGCTTTATTTTGCCTTATTTGCATTTGCTTTTTTTGTGCCTTTGTGGCCCAGGGGTGCCACATTGGGGCTGCATAAGTTAAAAGGGGTCTAATGTAAGATTTATAAATGGTAACTGCAGTTTTTGTGTCAGCTTGTATCATGATGTTTCCTACTTTCTTTTGTCTAAATTTTGTTTTGTTTATCATTTCCCTGATATGCTTTCCGAATTTATAACACCCTATCAATATTAACGCCTAAGTATTTAACACGGTTATGTTTGCTATGTTTTTGTTGTTTATACATATTTTCACATTCCGCGGATCTTTCTTCCTAGTGAACACGACTATTTGTGTTTTTGTCTCGTTAATTTTTAAACCTCATCTGTTGTAAAATGCGGCGATTTGGTTGTCGTTGTGGTTGGCGTTGTCTTAGCTAATGTGGCTGTGCCGTCTGCGTATAATGCAACAGTAGTACTATGGTCTGTTGGGGGTGGGATATCGTGGGTGTATAAGTTGAATAGGATCGGTCCTAGTGATGAGCCTTGTGGTACGCCAGATAGCACTGGGCGGCTTAGGGATACACTCTGTTTGACTGCTACTACGAATTTGCGATTGGAAATATATGACTGTATAATTTTAATTATACGAGTTGGATATTTCGCGATGTGTAGCTTGTATAGCAGTCCAGGATGCCAGACATTGTCAAAGGCTACGAGCTGTAGGATTTATACGGTGAGCTCGTAAAGTTTGGAATAAATTCAATTAATCGTTATTGAAGGATTTTCACAGGAAATCCTCGGACACGTCAACTTTATTTTATAAAATGTCACTTTTTTCAGCCAGCGATTTTTTTTTGTTTTGTTCGTTTTTGAGCTATGACGTCATCGACAATTTTTTTAAATGACAACCCATATTTTTTTTTCACGGATTTCGATAGAGCACATTTTTCTGAGTGCGAATATGTCAAAAACATAGTACCTTTAACATTAAAGTGTTCGAGATATTCGGTTGCAAAGTTTTAAGAATGAATTATACAAGCGATGACCAAATGCTAATCATTTATCAAGAAAGCGCAGGAAAAACAACAGTTTTGACAGTTGTCACAATTTTGAAGTTTTTCCTCGCAAGTTTGTGTTTTAATCAGTTGAATAATATCATTAAGTAAGTTGATTAATCATTATTCCATCATAATTCATTTTATTTAAAAATGGTCCGTCGTTTGAGTGAAAGGGAAAGAATCGAAATTTTGATGATGATCGGTTACGGGGACAGAGCTCGCACACAAGTAGAAGTTTGCCGTTTATTTAACAACAAATATCCAAACAGAGAACCAATTACACAGTCCACCGTTAGCAAAATAGAACAAAAGTTTTTAGAAGTGGGTCATACGAGAGATCGCCCTAGAACGGGTCGTCCACCAGTGCAACAAGATGTTAAATTGAATGTTCTACTAGAGCTTCAAGAAAATCCCCATTTACCCACCCGCCAAGTGGCGGCGAACAACGGAATAGTTCAAAGCTCCGTCTTGAAATATTTGAAATTGAACTAATGGCATCCGTAAAAAGTGGTTTTGGTCCAAGAGTTAAACGAAGATGATCCTGACCGTAGGTTACAGTTTTGCCAAACCATGTTGCAACGCCTGATTGATGACGACGGATTTTTACGCAATATTGTTTTTTCTGATGAGGCTACCTTTAACTCGACGGCACAGTTAACCGGCAAAACTGTAGATATTGGTCTCCTGAAAATCCACACTGGAAAATGGAAACTCGTAGTCAGTTTCCACAAAAAGTTAACGTTTGGGCTGGTATTGTAGGTAATCGTACTTTGGGCCCATTTTTCTTTGAAGGCGTATTAACAGGTGAAATATATTTAGAATTTTTAAGAGACGACTTAGTCCCTGCACTTGCGGTACTTTACCCAAATGACGTAGATCCAGATCTGCCCCATCACACGATATGGTACCAACAAGACGGTGCACCACCCCATTTTGCAGTGATCGTTCGCGATTATTTAAACCATGTATTTCCTAACCATTGGATTGGTCGCAGGGGAACTATCGAATGGCCCCCTAGATCTCCAGATCTCACTCCCCTAGACTACTTTTTATGGGGCTATTTAAAGAGCAAAGTCTATTTCAATAGACCAAATACCATCGAAGAATTAAAGGACAGAATTCGCAATGAAATTCGAACCATTCAACCCGATACTGTTGGTAAGGTTCTGCAGGAGTTTCAGTGGCGGATGGGATATTGCCAGGAAGTGAATGGAGGTCACTTTGAAAATTTACTCTGATTTTATTTTTTACTTTAATTATTTATCATTTATTTGTTAAAATATTTTTTTATTTGTTTAAATTGTTGTTAAAAAATTAAACAGATTACTCCCAAATCTTTCAAAATGTTCGATAAGCTACCAAAATAAATAATATTACTCCTTAATCTTTTAAAATGTAATAAGCTATAAGCTATTAGAATCAATAAGCTATTAAAAATCTTGACCCGCCCGATAGCTTATGCATGGTGCCATGGTACATTTTATAAACTTTGCAACCAAATATCTCGAAAACTTTAATGTTAAAGGTACTATGTTTTTGACATATTCGCACTCAGAAAAATGTGCTCTATCGAAATCCGTGAAAAAAAATATGGGTTGTCATTTAAAAAAATTGTCGATGACGTCATAGCTCAAAAACGAACAAAACAAAAAAAAAATCGATGGCTGAAAAAAGTGACATTTTATAAAATAAGGTTGACGTGTCCGAGGATTTCCTGTGAAAATCCTTCAATAACGATTAATTGAATTTATTCCAAACTTTACGAGCTCACTGCATAGCGCTCTTCATATCGGCAATTTCTTGGGCGGTATACACGCACAGAGCCATCATAGCAGGATTGAAAAACTTTTTCGTCTGAAAAAATTGTGTTGTCCCAAAAGTCCTGTGGCACACCGACAAATTGGTTGGCAAAGTTGAACCTCTGCTCCTTAAGCCGTGGCAACAGAGCAACTTTATTTGCAGCCGAAAAATTCTTCAGCTCAGATACGTCGTCTTGCGGTTTCCACCGAAGCAGGAAAATTTGTTAAGAAGCAGGCAGTCACTGCTGTATCAAAAGGATTCTGTCGGAGGTGGTCAAGGACGAGTTCGTCTTCCTCCATAGTACTGAATTTCTGACGGCCCCCTCTATGGACGTACTCAACAGTTTCTTCTGCATTCCATTTTTGCTTAATTTTGTATATGCAACCTTTACTCACATTCAAAGATCTGCAACTGCTTGCATTGATCATCCGTTCTGCAGTAACATCACAGCTCTTATTTTTGTGGTTCAGTTAAGCGCGGCATAATAATAATAATAATTATAAGGAAAATTTAAAAATATAGAATAATTATTAGTAAACTGACAAATAAAATTGACAATCAAGTTTTGATTACCTGAAATCCTGTTGCACATTAATTTAAAAAATCGTTTACTTTCAATTGAACGGCACTTTACCTTGAAACGGAGCGAAATGAAAACTTTTTGAGATTTAGCCCTGTTTTACAGTACCTACCTACATTAATTTACAAATATTATGTAATAGTCAGTAACATGAATATAATTTGCAGGATTGCCTTTAAAGAAATTTTTTAAGAATACTGCAGTTCCGATATAACATTTGCCAGGAAAGGCACCAAATATGGGGGTCGGGTTAGCAAGACAGGAGCGAAGATAAAAGAAATAGAAATTTTTCAAAAATTATCACAGACTTATATCATATTAAAACCGATATAAAAACAAAATTATTTTATTTCAAACATATTACTCACATAGTGGCAAATTATACGACGATAAAATTTATCTTCTTTTACTTATTAAAAACACAAATTATTGAAATCACCCATTATTTTTAAGTGAAAATAATTTTTTCCGAGTAACCTCAAACGCGATTTTTTATAGTTTTGTATATAGGCATTTATTTTATATGGACTGCAACAATTTTTAATAATAAAGTATAATATTCCTACACCCTCGATACGCAGTACCCAAAACCAAGTTTGCTTGTAAAATTATACGTAAAAACTATAAATATTGAACCCCCTGGCGGCACGTTCTCCATATAAAGATTTAAATTCTGGTCAGATAACTACGTCAACAACTGGCTACGCTTAGCCACGCCCACAGCCGATAAAACAGCGTCTCTGAACTATCATTCCCTGTCTATAATCGTTGCTATCAGGGGACCTTTGTCTACCATCCCATTTCGCGAATAGTACCACCCATTGCTTGGACTATATACCAAATGGCTATAATATTATAGCCATTTTTATGATGTATTGGCATTGTCCAAACTTTGCATCTGCTATCGGTATCAATTGTTTTGAACCGGTTACCTCAACCTCACCGCTTGGTGGGTTAAAATTGCTATATTGAAAAGAGAATGAAATCTAAAAAAATTACTACTAACATGTTTTTGTGCATTGACATGTATCCTGCATGTTATGAAAATTCATCGATTAACTCCTAAATGTTTTAATTTTAATATAATTGCTCATTATTTCGAATCGTGATCCGCATCAGTTAGATATAGATAAATAAATATCGATATAAATAAAAGCGTTGTTTGTTTTTTAACAATGACGCGTGGTCTACTTTTCAGTTTGCTATATATTTAAAATCTACATAAAATCATGTATACCGTCGTTATCACTTGCACCTAAGTCGAATCGATTGAAATTAAACGGCGTCATATTTAATTTTAATTTAATTCCTGGAACCTCGCTTGAGAAGCCACTTGTAGCCACTCAACCACATATAGTTAATTCATGAATATGGCAAGTAGAAACTGATCAGATCTAGCAGTTCTTATTTAGTATTTTGCTTGTTGGTTATCTGATAATTTTTAAGAGAAATCATAAGATTTCTCTTTTAAATAATATATTTAATTTATTTACTTTCGTTGCCAGACGAATCTTTTTGAGGCCATCTTGCTCCTGTCCTTGAGACTTGCTTCCTTAAGTTTTTCGATGAAATCGCTAGTCTATTGGAATTGAGATAGAGCAATAACCCGTGTTCTATACTGTCTAGGTCTAGACAGCTATTCTCGAAATCAAGGCTTATAGTTAAGAGAGCCGCTATAGTAAATCATGTGGCGTGAGCGACTTCTTTTAAGATTTGGGGTATACTTTAAAATCAATTCAGTAAAGTTTATGTAGTCATGGTAACAAGAAAACGCAACTGTTACAAATCTTACAGTCAACGCTCAGTGACAATAATGCTATACAATATAAATATGAAAAATAAGGGATGAAATTAGTAATTTGGTATACTAAAAAAATAATAGAAAAAATTTGGGTATTTTATTAACCGAATAATAAACATGACTGGATATATTATACGCTACAGAACCTCTTTATATTTGCAGGCGTGTAACTTTTTGGAGTAGTTTGAACCTTTAAATTGCTAAAAGACCGCGTGCTTTGACACTCTCGCATAATTTACCACGTGTGAACACTTAAACACCTTCTAGTGCGCGATTTATCTATGGCCAGTAAGTAAGCCAGTAATCGCAAGTTTTGTCTTTTATATCTGATCAGGCACCCTTTTGTAAGACTAATTTTGGGGTCACACTGAATGCACAGAATTGTATAACACTATAATGAGTTCCATCTACATTACCAGAAATAAGTAAATTATGAACATGCTGATTCTATAATCACTTTGATATACACTATAAAATCGAGAATTAATTGAGTTATACGTCACTGATCTGAAAGATGTACTTTGTATCATTAAAGTGACTAAACAAATTGTGTATGTTTTTTGCAATCTAATTAATTGCCTATCAATTTTTATCTATGTTTCCTATGTTTCAATAGGCCTACTTATTACCGGCTTCTACTACTTCGTTTTCAAGTTTGAAGATATCAAATGGAGTAGGTAATAGTTATTCTTAGATTATACACTCCCCGGCACAAAATTCCGTCACCCTAAAATTTTGCCCAATTTTGATGTTTTATAACTTTTTTATTTTTCATCTGATTTTCATAAATTTTTTATCAGTCTGTAGATCAGTTCATTGTGTGTCTTTTTAATTATTGTAATAAGTCATATTTTTCGTCCAGGCAATATTATACAGGGGTAAATCAAAGTGTTGTTTTTTGTCGTAAACTCAAAACACCCTGTGGAAAAATTGAGGCGAATAATTTTGTTTACAAACTGTTTGCTGCCATCTTAGACGTATTGTAAACATTTTGTTTTTTGATTCATCCCATTATCTCATTTCTTCTGCGAGCAGCAAAATTTTAAATGAAACGCTGTTAATTTTATCATTTTTAATTAAAAAACATCGACGTTGGCTAAATACGCGGTTATTGTGACAGAATATTTGACAGTACAGTTAATTTAGTGTGTTGTCATCATGGTAACTACAGCAGACGTAGGTAGAATTGTTGCCTTAATAGAGGATGGCCGCAATAAGAGTTATGTATCCCGTACTCTGGGAATTGCGCGGTCTGCAGTTTGTGATGTTTGGAATAGGTATCTACAGACGGGAAACTTGTATTAGGCGGCAAGGCTCTGGCAGAAGGAGAATGACCACTCAAGCTGATGATCACTTTGTTATTATGAGTTCTTTAAGAGATCGAAGAGCTACTGCTGTGTATCTAAAAAATGACTTGCAAATGGTACGTCGAGTAAGTGTAAGTGAAAGAACGATACGTAGAAGATTGTTAGAAGCAGGATTGCATTCACGAAGGCCAGCAGTATGTCCAAAATTGCTTCCTCGGCATCGACAACACCGACTGAGATTTGCAAGAGCGCATGCTGACTGGACTGTAGAACAGTGGGGAAACGTACTATTCACAGATGAATCCAGGGTTTGTTTAAGGTCGCCGGATGGTCGTGAACGGGTATACAGACGTAGAAATGAAAGATATGCAGACTGCACCATATCTGAGCGACTGCAATATTACGGTGGTTCAGTCATGGTTTGGGCGGGTATTTCTACCGATGCACGTACTGACCTTGTATTTGTTGAAAATGGAGCACTAACCGCCCACCGTTACATTGAGGAAATCCTCCAAGAAATTGTTGTTCCATTTGCTCCTTTCATTGGGAACCAATTTACATTAATGCATGATAATGCTAGACCTCACGTTGCACGGGTAGTGAGCGAATATCTGGATGAGGTTGGACTTCCAAGATTGGACTGGCCCGCATGTAGCCCGGATCTCAACCCAATCGAACATCTTTGGGATGTTCTTAAAAGAGCACTCCGTCGCCGTCCTGTGCAACCACTAACCTTGCAAGACTTACGGCTGGCGCTGACAGAAGAATATCAGGCTATTCCTCAAGACAGAATAAGTAATCTTATTAATTCGATGCCACGAAGAATGCAAGCTGTCATTGCTGCGAGAGGAGGACATACACGTTATTAAAATTTGTCTTTGTTAATTAATTTTGTGATATACCTAGTGGATGTTTTTGTTAATAAAAATAAGCTTGAAATCAGCGTTTCATTTAAAATTTTGCTGCTCGCAGAAGAAATGAGATAATGGGATGAATCAAAAAACAAAACGTTTACAATACGTCTAAGATGGCAACAAACAGTTTGTAAACAAAATTATTCGCCTCAATTTTTCCACAGGGTGTTTTGAGTTTACGACAAAAAACAACACTTTGATTTACCCCTGTATAATATTGCCTGGACGAAAAATATGACTTATTACAATAATTAAAAAGACACACAATGAACTGATCTACAGACTGGTAAAAAATTTATGAAAATCAGATGAAAAATAAAAAAGTTATAAAACATCAAAATTGGGCAAAATTTTAGGGTGACGGAATTTTGTGCCGGGGAGTGTACATTATGTATGTAGTAGGTCGTTTAAAACTATAAAATGTCGTCAATGATATTTGATTTTGGAACGCGGTAAATTGCGATGGATTAGTTTATACTTTCGTATCACTAGATACTACAGTGAAATATGTACGTACATATTTGTACTAATCCATCGATAAATCATTCTTAATTCCTTAGGGAAATATTTACAATTGTATACAATTTGTTATTCCAAATATTTACTGAACAAGGAAGGGCAATGTCTAATGTTTGTATGTTTCTATTATTATCACAGGTAAAGATATCAAGAAAGTATTTACAATAATCATAAATATTTCGCCTCGGCCGCCGGTCACATACATGCGGTACCTATTCGACGAGTCCGGAATAACAAATAATCGCAACACTCATTTGATCGTAACTTATCCCTCTATATCTCCGATCACGCAAGACCACGTTAAGATTTTTTACTATGTAATAATACTAAGTACGTTTCAAGCATATCGCATTTTCCTAAATGAGTGAACATCATTTTACTGCAAACATTTGTTAACTGAACTGACAGATTGAGAAATCATCCATATGTGTTGATTTTGTCATGACTTACTGTGGATAAGGTTTGCGCAAAGTTTTCGTTCAACAATCTAGTTGAACAGGCGGTACACGGCCGCTTGCGATAATCATAGATTAAGTGAATATATGGTCAGTGCCTATGTTATATTTTCTCGCTCCTAAATGAGACCAGAAACTCAAGGCGTTGGGACGTAAGCCAGAAAGAGAGGTCTAAAAGTGAGATGCAGTACATACGCTCGCGTGCCTGACCCACCCCAACCCGAAGTTGACCGCATCTTCTAAACTACTTTTTGCGGTATTGATGTCAGTTTTTTGAAGTGAAATAGAAGATAAACGATGTGCAAATAAAATGTATTATATTATAATATTTGTGTTTATCTCTATTCAACGGCTCTCTGGCTTAGGTGCGGTGGGTCGCTGACTAATATTGTCTCTCCATTGGTAAGACGACATGCACCTACTTGTCTTTATGGCTCACAGATTATAAAGTATTAGGATAGTGGTATTCGTACTATAATCTTTTTGCCACAAAGTGGAAAATTGCACTGAAACGTAAATGTATCTTTTAATATTAATTTTCATAATATCTCTTCAATGACAAAGGACCCCGAAATAATCTTATGGAAATTGGGTTTCGGTCAAATCGTCTGAATTTTGGATATGTTTTAGGTTTCGGCATCCCAAGCAAATGGGCAAATCTCAATGGGCATAAAGCTCGAAAATCAATACTTTGGCTGCTACGGAGCTTGAAAGTTCCAAAGCTTCGAAAGATTTATTTATTCCAAAGATTTATTTATTCGTGCAGATTTATAGATTTTTAAATAACTTATTTTTTCGATTTTAAAGTCTAGGTTTATGTCAAATTGTCCAAATTGACACTTGACAGCTGTCAAAGTGCCTTAACAACGTACAAATGTTATTTTTATGTTATGAGTTTATGCTGTTTAGGAAACAGTTCATGTATGATGTGTATACAATAATTCGACAATTGGCAGCTGTCAACAGGCTGTCAGCTAGCTGTCATATATATATAATGTTTTCTTGGAGCTGTAATATTAGCTGAATATTTATTGTTTAATATTATTTAATAATATTCAGCTAATATTGCAGTTCTAAAAAAATCTAATGAAACAGGTCATCAATTTAACTACGAAAATACTGAAGTTATTAATAAAGAACAAAATTATAAAACACGGCTAATTATGGAATCAATTTATATTCAAAAAAATCCTAATGCATGTAATAACAAGAAAGATACAGAACATCTTTCTACAATCTACAATTTGTTAATATAAACATATTAAATAAGTTAACAAAAAACATTCTCTCCTCACTATATATAAACTTATATACCTACATACATACCTACTTACTATAAATATACATCTACATAATATTAACATAACCAAAATTAGAATAATAATGAAATATAAAATAGAAATATAAATAATAATATGTATATATTATATATATATATATATTATATATATATATATATATATATATATATATATATATATATATATATATATATATATATATATATATATATATATATATATATATATATATATATATATATATATATATATATATATATATATATATATATATATATATATATATATATATATATATATATATATATATATATATATATATATATATATATATGTGTGTGTGTGTGTGTGTATATATGAAGCTTGATTAATTTAAGCACTTAACCGTTCAGTTATGAATTTTTATTTTTATAGATAAAAAATATTTCATTTACCTAAATACAGTGGAGTGGATAAGTCATCGCATTTACTGCATAATACTTCTTAGAAAATGTTACATCTCAAAATAAGCGCTGTACAAACAGATTATCTCTTTTGTGCAATACGACTTTAATCATTTTCCGTAGATTTAAACTAA
Organism: Tetropium fuscum; assembly: GCA_964058915.1. NCBI lineage: Eukaryota > Metazoa > Arthropoda > Insecta > Coleoptera > Cerambycidae > Tetropium > Tetropium fuscum. The sequence continues at coordinate 191,258 of CAXKVY010000823.1, read as the reverse complement.
TTATTTTGTAGATAAGCCTGTTTTAATCTCATTGACCACTCGATACTCGAAATTGTGTTTAATGTTTGCCTTTGTGTGTTTAAGCAGTAAGCGATTATCTATAATTATTAAAAAAAAGACTTGTTATGTGCTATCAGATGATCCGAAAGTGTTGTTGTATATCTGATTAAGCGCGGATAAACACAATAAACATCATTATTTGCGATAATATTAAACCTAAGCCAACGGAATTTGGAGAAGAATTTGAATTTCTTTTTTGTGTATCATTGATAATGTCTGCTGCAGAGGTTGCAGATACAGATACACACTTCAGTAGCTACTTGTAAATATAAATTTAGTATTCCGATATTTTACAGATATTCGAATTAACAAAAACACAACTCTTGATAAAAAATGATACGATCAGAAAACTTTCCGTAAATCGTTTATAAATCGTAAACTTAAATCCAGCCTAATAAAATTATCGGCCAGTTATCATTGGTATTTGAAAAAATATATAAGTAATATTTTTCAGATAATATCCAAAATAAGGTAGATACATTTTAATGTCCTCAAAAGCCACATTTATTTGTCAATCTACTAGGAACAATTTACATTGAGAAATTAAGTTACACGTGTATGAAAGGTTATCGCATTCAATAGATGTAGATTTTTATAGTACCTATACATATATTATTTTATACGGTTGTTGAAATTCGATCCAGCTTTGTCACTTCCTTTCCACTTTCCTTTGATATATAAAAATATTATATTGTATATATTGTATTGTATATATTATATTGTAAAAGTTATATTGTATAAGTTATAGTCTAAACAAATTAGACCATAGTTGTTTGGAATTAAATTTCCTACAATTTTGGTGCTTATCATTTTTCCCTATGATCGATTTTTTTCTGAGGACTCGAAAGAGGGGGTGAAATGTAATGATGCATTATCCCGTCTATTATTGGTTTTAACATATAAACGATATTAAACAAACTTGTTACAACTTTGGGCGTCAATGGTTTATTTATAAACCATTTCTCGAACTGTATAACTTTTGTTTTTTGTTTTTTTTCTGTTTTTTTAATATATATATATATATATATATATATATATATATATATATATATATATATATATATATATATATATATATATATATATATATATATATATATATATATATATATTTATTTTGTCTTAAGTACACTTTTGAAAGACCATTGAAATTCGAATTATGCCTGTTTGGAATGTTTAGCGGTTTAGCCGATGGTCCTGACAAGTTTGGGTCGTCTGATTTTTACTAAAATTTTAACAATAAAAAAACGTCAGAACTAAATGAAAATTCATCCTTAAATTATAAATAATAAAGGCACTACTAGATAATACTGTGAATAATATGCAGACCTCGTTCTAACGAGAACGTCACGGAATAAACCTAACTCTGTACAGTACGGAGTACGGTTGATCTATCGCGCCTGCAGATCTAGCAAGCATGTGACGTCGAACCAATGGCAACGCGTTTATCCGATTCAAATAAAGCAAGCACTTTCCACGGACGCTGTTGTGGTTCAGATTGATTTTTTTTCAGGCACAGTTCTAATATTGCTATTATTAGGTCAAAAGCTTCATTCCTCACTACTTTTAATGTATATTATTTTTTTGTGGACACACCTCATTTAGGAAATTACACGAAGCGCACTACAAAAAATTAAATTGTGTGAGATAAACGTCAGATAAATTATCAGCACACTTGGCATTTAATTATATGCTATTTGATTTTCTTTCAAAATTAAAATTCGTGTTTCATTGAATTGTCCTCCGAATACAACTCGGGCTCTCAGTTTTGCTTCAATATTTGTCATTCATTCTTGACACTAAGGCCCTAAGGACCATATTCAGAAGAGGAGCCCGTCCGATCAGTCACTTTTAACTTCTGTACAATCGCGCAAAGTACATTTTTGGGGCCTAATGTTATTTTAGACTGTTAATTCCGTTTCAGTTGTCGTAGCGAGATTATTTCTGTGTAGCTCTATGTTTTTGGGGAGGAGAAACCTGATTATAACTGAGGCCTATAGTATATAGGCCATACATAACCTTAAAAAAATTTAATCGGAATATCGTTACCAAACCATCGATTTTAATGAAAATTTGGAATTAAGCTCATCTTACCCTATACTTCAAAAGTGATATATGTATGCCCGACTTGTGCTTTTTGTTTTTAGGGGGTGAAAACTACCCCTTGGTGAAATAAATAGAAAACGTACAGGTTTAAACAATTTATGGATCCACATCTTATATTTAATTATGCGGAATAAAGCTTCTTTCATGTTCTCGAACATGATTTACGATGTATTCCAAATTTTCAACCCTTAAAAACCACGCCCTATGTCTAAATTAATAAAAATAAATAAACAAAAATATTGTAAAACATTGACATTTATGTATGTACAGTGGACATCCTTTAACGGACAAAGTCCTGTTATAAAGGACACCCGGCTATAGCGTACTTATTTAGTGGTCCGTTCAAACGAAAAAGTTTTTTTTATAGCGGACGACGATTTGTCTGGACTAGTCCGTTCGCATGTAGAGCAGTAACTGCACCGCGTTCTCGTTAGTTCTCCTTTTGAACCAGTTTAAAGTTTATACGTGTGTAGGTATTCGAGGTAATAAACGTTTTTCCAAGTATCTTTATTTTGTTTATCCTACCTGTAACCTGTAATACACCTGGTTATAACCGGTGTCCTCTAGGACACCGGTTATAACAGACTCAAATAAGGTTCCCTAGAGTGTCCGTTATAAGGGGAGTCTGCTGTATATACACGATAAATGCATATATGATCAATTATGAATTAATTTTTTTCTCAACAATTTGAGTGGCCCACCGTTTCTGTATCGTATCTCACTTAGTTATAACGCAATATTAAAGTAACAGTCCTTTTAAATGTAAATGTAGTATAGTATTCTACTCGCATGTAATGCCAATTTTCATCCACTAGGAATTTTTATTTGTCCGTAAAACTATTGTTACTTTTGAAATAAAAAGTATTACATTCATAGTAATATGGCTTAATATAATAAATATAACTGAAAATGTGTTTACCCAACTTTCGCAATGTTACTTTAAACTGATAAAGCTACTTAGAAAAACTAACATCAAGATCATGACTGTTTTAACTTTAACATACCAATAATATTCAATATTATATTGTATGAACCCATAACGATACATTAGTAGTAAAATATATCAAATACTTGGCTTAGAAATACTGTAAAAGATATTTATTATTTTTTACCATTTTCCTTTTTGTTGGCATAAGATAATAGTTGTCCATAACAGGTCATATTATAAAGCACATATATCAGAAAAATATTGCAGATTATCTACCTTTTACAATGTTATAACAAAATAATATAACAAATTTCAAATAATTATAAGGCCATTATTAATGTCATCCCTCATGAGTATCATGAGTCTACGAAAAAGAAATATCGACGAATGGTGCTTTAAATAGTGTGTAAACAAAATGTTTTATTTTACGTATAATTTATCTAATACATGACAAATCCCTAGCCCTAGATTCTACCAAAACGGAAGCAAATTGTATCCACTCACTTTTGGTAGTTCTCGAAGAACATGACCGCCATCAAGATATTGTTAAGCACAAACAGTTCGGGCGTTTCACTAAGGTCCCTTTTAATCCTACTGATGATTTGTTCGTCGAATTTATTAACCGAGTCAACCTGAACATCGTCGCCGCACACATTTTCATACTCATTAGTATCGCCTTCATTGTAGAAATCGGACTTCTCTTTGGGAAGTTTTTTCGAATTTCCAGTCCCCATGTTGGCAATAGTGTAGGAGCTACACACGCATTGTCTCACCGATTTTACTTTAGAACTAACTAATCGGAAAACGGGTTGATCTGTTAAATAGGTGGTTATCAGTTTTGATTAGATTACCGCGAACACTACAGAATAATCGAAAATTGGTCTTGGAACCTGTCATGTTGCTAATTAATTACTTTTAACAATGATGGAATTAACTTATAGCATATTCTTTATTTCCCCTGGAGATATCTGCTGTACCTCTAGGGAATTTGAAATGGGACTAATGGAGCTGCCCCATAGTGGGGCTGCTTCGGACAAATGTAACTTTTTAAAAAAGTAATAATGTTGTAAAACTCTGTATAATATCTCACTAAAATTCATTTTAAACGATTCGCATATGTCTATACTTTGCACTGGTATTTTGCACTGTTACGAACTTCTGCTAAAGACGGAGATATAAGCACTTGAAAATAGTGTCCGAACCTGCCCCACCTTACCCTACCTTATATAAAATCATTTTCATTCTTATACACAAATCATAATTCCTTTGTTTGTATCTTCACATTTAAATTATAGTTGAAAATTATAATAAACACACTGCTCTTTAATTTATCCGATTCCTGATATTTGTACTTTTCACTAATCCAGTTTAAAATTTCTCTGTTTCTTCTCATATTTTACCTTTCCATTATTTGGTGCAGACCATCAAATCCCGCGCCATCTATCTATATTCCTTTGAAACAATCCTTTCCATGCATAGTTTTTTGTCCACTCCTCGTTTACCTTCACTCCTTCAGAGGATCACTATTTCAGTTGAGACCATTTTGCTTCAGGTTGAATCCGTCCAGTGGACCTTTGACACAATTGACGATATTACCAGTCAAGGAGAGCTCAGACCTCTGGCGGAATTTCTGTCAAAGAAGCAGTTTGATTTGGTCATCAACCTACCCATGAGAAATGGTGGTGCTAGGAGAGTTTCTTCTTTCATGACACACGGATATCGTACTAGAAGATTGGCCATTGACTACTCCATACCATTGGTCACTGATGTCAAGTGCGCGAAACTTTTAGTTGAGGTAATTATTGAACACTAGTAGCTGGTAGTTGGATACATTCAGTTTGAAATTGAAGAAATATTTCATAGTAGGCATATCAAGTTTTGCTAGTTTTGAAAGTTTTAAGTAGGTATTTATCTAATGATTATATTAGAAAAGAACTGTTGAAGAATTTAAGTGCTACCAAATTTGGGTTTGCACTGTTCATTTATCAGCTGACAAAGCTTCTACTTTTTATTTTACTAAATTACAGCTAACTCTTTGGGATTTATGATAACTTATAAATATTTGGCTAATTTCATTCTAACTTTTAAAAATCACGTCTTCTAAATGACCTCCACCAACTTCAACACATTTTTAAATATTGGATAAAAAGTGGTCCATTACACGGTGCAGCAAACCTTCGTCTATTCCTTCAACTTCTTTACGAATTTTGACTTTCAGTTCCTCGATTGTACCTGGACGACTCGCAAACACTTTGGCTTTTAAATATCCCCACAGGAAAAAATCGGGTGCCGTTAAATCGGGGGACCTCGAAGGCCAAGGCAAATCTCCGAATCGAGAAATGAGTCGGCCATTAAACATTTCTCGCAGGACCCTCATTGAGTTTCTGGCGGTATGAGCTGTTGCCCCATCTTGCTGGAATAGTAAGGCATTGTTTAGTAATCCTCGTCTTTATAAATAAAAATATAAAATAATATAAATATAATAATAATAAATATAATAAAAATTTGCCTCGTCGGTCATAAGGAGACTGTGAATTGCTCCTTGATGTAAATCCAAAAATTATTGACAAAATGCTAACCTTGCTTCTTTATCTTGATTGCTAAGGTGCTGTGCCATTTGGTATTTATAGGGATGAAATTTTAAACCCCTATGAAGAATTCGATCTAAGCTTCCCTTCGATATTCCTAGAATAAGGGTTTGTCGATTAGCAGACCTTACAGGACTTCTCGTAAACGCAATTCTAACTCGTTCAATATTTTCTGGTGTACGAACTGTTCTTCGACGTCCAGGCTTCCTTAAATTTTTTACAAAACCATTTTCACGCCAATGACGAACCCATAACCTAACAGTTTTACAATTTGGCGCGTGACCCATTGTTGTTGTTTTTAAACTGACGCCGGAATCCACGCCTAACTTCTTCTATCGAATTGCTTCTTATGTAAGTTTCTACACAATACACACGTTGTTGGACTGAGTAATCCATGAAAGTTCAATAATTATTGCTGAAAACTAACAAACTTCTCGTAGAAAAATGACGTTCCACGAAATTATTAAATTAAAATTTATTTGTGACAGGAGCCTACTTGATTAATAATTTACTTAAATCCCAAAGACTACAGAAGATAATCCCACAGAGAACAACCTATTTAGTTATTTCATAGGGAATTTATTAGGGACTTAAAGCATGCCACATATTTCATTCGTATCCGTATCCGTATCGAACTGCGCATGTGCAGAACCGATACGGCGGTTCAGATACGATACGAGCTTCGTATCGTTACGGCTTCCGTATCTTAACTATATTCGTATCGTATCCACAGAAAAGTTTTATTTCTGTGCTGTGATCGTATCGAGTGAACATAACGTAATAATTTTTTGGGGGGATTATTGTTAATACCCTCCATATTACAATAAATATTCGAAATCAACAGCACAACAAATTTCGCTGTTGAACATACCACAGACCATAGTTGAGTAGGAGTAGGAATACTGTGAAGATACGATACGGATACGTAGAGAACAGCTTTACCTTATTTCTTCTCAGTATCGTAAGCCGATACGATACGGTTACCGTTACGATACGTACCAATTTTTTAAGCTCTGCTTTAAGTCCCTATTAATAATATAAAATGGGTAGTCTATTATGGGGAACCCAGTATAAAGAAAATTCGTATAAACATGTACCTATCTTAAGTTGAACTAGGTCAGAAACTAGGCCAAGCAGCATAGGATTTGTAGGCGACTTAATTCTCGGAAAGCTGGAAATAGTTTTATTTTTTTTGATTTGCATATAAAAAGGTTTTTTACGTGCACGTTATAAGTGACTGCACAAAGCAAAGACATGCGAATTACGTTTTGGTGCGTTTTATTTGCGTCGATTATAGATAAACCTCTATTTAACAAAACGTCACTGGATAATATATTGTACGGCCTTGAACTGATTTGATTCAGAAAATTCCGTTGATCACGCGCACGCCAAAATCAATGGTATGGACTTTTGAGTTTTAATGTATGGGTAATTCACAAGAAAAGAAAATTATATAAATACAACGTTAATTGAATTTGCTGCGTTTGGAAGTAGAAGCTGTCCAAAACTTTAAAAAACCACTTTTACATGGAAATCGAGATTAAAACGATTTCTAGCTTTCCAACAATTGGCACCTACACCCTCTTTTTGGGCCTATGTTGCTTGGCCTAAATCCAATAATTTCAGGCTTTTAGCAGCACTAGAAAATTATAAACTTTGCAGGCATTGAGACTGATTGGAAAAGCCCCAGCAATGAAGACTCATATAGACTGCATAAGTTCCAGAAAACTGATTAAGCTCCCAGGTTTCATAGACACCCATGTTCATGTCAGGGAACCCGGTGCGACACACAAAGAAGATTACTCTTCTTGCACAGCAGCTGCACTAGCTGGGGGAGTAACTCTTATATGCGCTATGCCTAACACCAACCCTGCTATCGTTGACGAAGAGTCTCTAATTTTAGTAAAGCGACTGGCAAAAGAGAATGCTAGGTGTGATTATGCATTATTTGCAGGTGCCTCATCAAATAATGCCGCGACTATTTCAGAGTTTGCTGGTGAAGTGGCAGGTTTGAAAATGTACCTGAACCAAACATTCACTACATTGCAGTTGAATGATATGAACGTTTGGAATAAGCATTTGACTAATTGGCCTAAAAGGGCCCCCATATGTGTTCATGCAGAGAAAGAAACTACTGCTGCTATTATATTGATGGCTAGTTTACAAAACAGGCCAATTCATGTTTGCCATGTCGCGAGAAAGGAAGAGATTCTTATTATCAAAGCTGCCAAAGACAAAGGTTTCAGAGTAACCTGTGAGGTTTGTCCACATCACTTGTTCTTGTCCACTGATGATGTTGATAGATTAGGACCACTGAAAAGTCAGGTATGAATATTAAATGAGTTTCTGATTTGTAGTTTTACATTCATTAATTTGTAGGTCCGTCCAATTTTAACATCTCCTGAAGATCAGCAAGTACTTTGGGAAAATCTACATGTCATTGACTGCTTTGCTACAGATCATGCTCCTCACACCATAGAAGAAAAAAATAGCGAAAAAGCACCGCCTGGCTTTCCTGGTCTCGAGACTATACTTTGCCTTCTACTTAATGCTGTCAACGAAGGAAAACTTACTATGGAAGATATTGTGAACAAATTTCACAAAAATCCGAAGAAGATATTCAATCTACCTGATCAACCAAACACTTATGTTGAGGTAGACATGGATGAAGAGTGGGTAATACCAGAAGTTATGACATATAGCAAAGCCAGGTGGACTCCATTTGCTGGGAAAAAAATTAAAGGTGCCGTTCATAGAGTAGTACTTCGCGGAGAAGTAGCTTACGTTGAGGGACAAGTCTTGGTACAACCGGGCTTTGGGCAGAACGTCAGAGAATGGGACAAACGCTTGCCCAATGTATCTTTGGAATTAAGTCGCCCACCTTCAGTGTTAGCTTTAGACCGTCCAATCTCTCCATCACCTTATAATCTCAGCAATTACATAAACGAGAAGATTGACTATGATAATGAAGGACTAGCTAGTGATACTTTCTCGAAAGCAGTATCTAGTTCAGTAGTTCATTTTGCTAATGCTGTTAATGATATACAAGAATTTCGACAAACTCTAATATCTCCTCTTCCTCCAAGAATCGGATCAGAGAGCTTTTCCACTTCAGAAAGACGAACAAGAACTGAAAGTCAGTCTAATACAGATATAGTCCATATTCCATCAGTCCCTATCCACAATACTCATGGATTAGCCAATAAACATATTTTGGGGGTTGATATGTTTACAAAAGAACATCTAAATTACATATTTCATTTAGCGCAGAGTTTTAGAGTTTATGTAGGTAAAGAAAGACCTTTAGATCATATCTTAAGAGGGAAAATCATGGCTTCTATTTTCTATGAGGTTAGCACCAGGACTAGCTGTAGTTTCTCAGCTGCTATGGAGAGACTTGGTGGAAGGGTCATCTACATGGATCAAACTAGTTCTTCAGTGAAAAAGGGAGAGACTCTGGAGGATTCTGTTGCTGTCATGGCTGGATATGCTGATGTGATAGTCCTGAGGCATCCTGCTCCTGGATCAGTCTTGGTAATAATAATTTATGTTAAAGTAATTCAAAGTATACGTTTAATCCACCGCACATATATACTTCACACGTGGATTAAAGCAGAATTAGTAGCCTCAAATAATTTTGTTTATCTTTGGTGTGAAAAGCTTAACTCGGTTTTAAACTAACGACAATAATATATTTTTATCTTAAACCCAAAGCATATATAATTTACAACATGCTTAATATCAGGGGAGTTAAATACACTGCTGGCCAATAGGTTGGAATAATTCAAATTTTTAGGGTAAGTTTCGATACATATATCTTCTGAACGATATGGAATATCAAAATACGGATTTCAGGACGTTTTTGGAAATTTCATCGACAAAAACTGGTCTGAATATCAATTTTCCATTATGCTCAAAAAAGGAATATACGGGGGTGTAAACTAAACCCCTAAAAATATCAAAATTTCATTCTTACCGAGAATTTAGGAAAACCAAAATCGAGTTAAATTTTTTATACCGGGGTAATCTATGGACAATTCGAAAAAACAAATTTGGCCGATTTTTGATATCTCGCTTATTTTTGAATATACGGCGTTTTTATTGAAATTAGGACAATTTTTTGGAAATGTATCTCTGACTTTTTAAAAACAAAGTAAGTAATGGATTTTTTTCTTATTTTCAAGTAAGCTTACATGCCTCTAGCTGCCTCAGTAGCTAGAATTGACATTTCTTATACAGGGTGCCTGCGAAAACATTTAATAAGCATGTGTCACGAAAAATCTGTATATTTAAATAAACTGTGTGCAGAACCCTGTATGATTAAAATGAACGATAATTTTAAAATTTTAAAACTGTGAAGGGAAACCTTAGAAACATATCTCGAAACGGTTTTTTATTTTTCTTGATCGGATGAGTATTATCATAATCACCAGCTAATCGTTACTACCGCATGTCTTTTAAATGTTTTATATAGGGATTTACCGTGTAATTACAACGAAACTGTAAATTATGATAATACTCATCCGATCAAGAAAAATAAAAAACCGTTTCGAGATATTTTTCTAAGGTTTCCCTTCACAGTTTTAAAATTTTAAAATTATCGTTCATTTTAATCATACAGGGTTCTGCACACAGTTTATTTAAATATACAGATTTTTCGTGACACATGCTTATTAAATGTTTTCGCAGGCACCCTGTATAAGAAATGTCAATTCTAGCTACTGAGGCAGCTAGAGACATGTAAGCTTACTTGAAAATAAGAAAAAAATCCATTACTTACTTTGTTTTTAAAAAGTCAGAGATACATTTCCAAAAAATTGTCCTAATTTCAATAAAAACGCCGTATATTCAAAAATAAGCGAGATATCAAAAATCGGCCAAATTTGTTTTTTCGAATTGGTCCATAGATTACCCCGGTATAAAAAATTTAACTCGATTTTGGTTTTCCTAAATTCTCGGTAAGAATGAAATTTTGATTTTTTTAGGGGTTTAGTTTACACCCCCGTATATTCCTTTTTTGAGCATAATGGAAAATTGATATTCAGACCAGTTTTTGTCGATGAAATTTCCAAAAACGTCCTGAAATCCGTATTTTGATATTCCATATCGTTCAGAAGATATATGTATCGAAACTTACCCTAAAAATTTGAATTATTCCAACCTATTGGCCAGCAGTGTATATTACAACTTCAGTAATATACCAGCCCTATGAATAGATACCTTATTGTCTTATCTACTGAAGTCAATTGAGAGATTTTGACTGTAGATTGAACTGTCACTTTTATCTATTTATATTTTATTTCCAGCAGATAATCCCGAGAGTATTTGTCTAGACTTTTTTTAACATTTTATTTCCTATTTGGGAAACATATCCTCCTGTTTCGCCAATATTTGCATACAAGATAAGTAGTATCTTAAGATTTTGGGTTTTTTTTGGATAAATCTCTGTCAACATCTCCTGGATTTCCTGAACCAATGAGTATACTAGGGGAATGAAGATTTCCCACTCCGTTTTGTACCGCATTGGAGCTGATGATCTGATTCATTTTTTGAAACATTGCCAGAAATTCTCGGGTATAATGGCGGGCTGACCAGGACTTGAATTTTCTTTCTTCTCCTGTATCCGTTGCTGACGTTGTAGCCGAATCCCACTTCTGATATTAGTTTAGTCATTCTGATATTAGTTTAATCACAAATAAACACCAAAATTGGACAACTCAAAAAGTGAAATATATGTACTAAAATTCGCCAACTTGAATAACAAACTTTATTTATTTCAAAATCTCAATATCGGTTTTTCGGTTGGAGTTGGGTATTACTACTTGTCAATAGGCGGGACGTCGCCAACAATATTAATAATAATAATAAAATAAACTTGTAATCGAAGAATAAAATTTTATTGTACAAATAAATACTAATAATATACGAACGTTAATTTCTACTAATTGTAAAACTAATACTGCTGTGCTCACGCCTCGTGGCCATTCTGGCTTCGCACAGAATTAGCTTTAGTCACCCGTCTAATATTACTGAATAGGGAATCGGTACGGTACACTTATGATAGATTTTAATCACAAAGTTATCCCATTTTATTATATACCTATCAAAATAAAGCCAAGCATAGTTTTCTTAATCTTGTGCTGTTTTAGTCTCATTTATAAAATCTATGTTCGATTAACTGATTATCACTGTAAGCAGTGGATTATGTATTGATATTAATTTCACATTTAAGACTCAAATATTCTTGGAAACATCACTGGAAAATTGCGAGGAATATGAGGAAACAATAACATCGATTGTAATACGATTTTGCACATTTCCGGCATTATCTTAATCCATGTGACATTGGATAAACATTAAACAAAATGATATAAATCTCTCTTATGGAAATACGATTTATGAATTGTGGCATAATATGTTATTTCCAAAAGTAGTTTAATGTAACCTTTAACTAGAAATTATAATTACCCAACAATTTCTGGTATTTTTACTAAATTAATATGGGATTAGATGATGCTAGCCTATTAAGTTACGTGAATCTATTAGTAATATTATATTTGTTGTCGTTATTTATATGCTTATTTGAATTAACAGTTGTTATTGTTGAGTATTTACTGTGTTATTCATTTAATGCACTTACGTAATATTAGGATTTTGTATAAAACCTTTGTCTTCGTTTTTACTCAAATATGAAAGTTGAAAAAGGTACATAGTACATGATTCTACTTTTTTAATTGTTTAAAGATACAATTAAAGAATATTAAAACAACAGCTGTATAACTCAGAAACTATAGTAAATATAATGAACTAATTGGATTCCTACTAAAAACCGTTTGCAAGACTTAACCATTTCTAATTTTAAATTTAATCCACCTGTAACATATTTGCCTAAACATAAAAATTAAGTGAAAATAGCATTATCACATTTCACCTTTTTAGACCAGGGCTGAAGCCTTTGAAAATGGTAAAAAGTGAAAAGAAATAATAGTAGGACCCATTGGAAAAGGAAGGGAATATAACAAAAATGAAAGGAAAAATAATTTACGGGCGATCTGAGGTCGGGAAGTGGAAGGGGGTGAGTTTTTAAGGGTAAAAAACGGTTTATCCATTTTCGGCAAAACTACAAATCTTAAAAAAAGTTAAATAGCAAAGTTGTAGGTAACAAAATTCTACAAGATCTACAACTTTTGTGTTTACACTTTTTTCACATAACCTCAAAATTTATGTGAAAAAATCAAATAACCAAGTTTTTGGTTTTTCATTTTTCTTTTACAAAAAAATTTTTTTTGTTAAGAAATTTGGTGAAAACTTACCTTTTTATGTCTCAAACACACTGTATTTTTTTTATTAAAAATATTTCATTTTTTCACCTTATTTTGCCTTAATATCGAAAAAGCACTCTAATTTTCAATCGAAAATTCTCGCGACAAAATATCTCCTTTTTTAAAAAAGTCGGTGGGCTTTTTGTTCGTTAAAATCTCTACTTTCTGATGGTGTAAAAAAATATGCATTACTATGGTAAATGTTCTCAGAAAATGCAAAGAAACGAAAAATGTAGGAAAAAATGTATTTAAAAATATAATGAATAACGTAATCAGTATAAAGTATCTAAATTCAATAGTACCTACGATTTACATGTATATTTATATATTATGAGATTTTCTATGACATAAATGTAATTAGAATTTAATAAACCAACTTTTTTACTGAGAAAAATTGCAGCAGTCATATTTTTTAGATGAAATCCCCTTAAATCATATCTTTAATATTTAGAACAACTATTTTCGCATGTTTTTTGCAATCTTTTATGTTTTATGGATTTGTAATTTTTTTTGTTTATCAATGTAACATGGAAACTTAAGTTTTCTGAGTAATTAAAGTGTAAATTAAAATTGTACATAATGATTAAAAAATAATTTTCGGATTCGTTTTTTTCATTTCTTTGCATTTTCTGAGAACATTTATCATAGTAATTTTTTTCACACCATCAAATTAGGGTGCTTTTTCGATATTAAGTCAAAATAAGGTGAAAAAATAAATATCTTAAATAAAAAAAATTACAGTGTGTTTGGGACATGAAAAGGTACGTTTTCGCCAGATTTCTTTAAAAAAATATATTTTTTGTAAAAGAAAAATAAAAAACCAAAAACTTGTTAATTTGAATTTCACATCAATTTTGAGGTTATGTGAAAAAAGTGTTAATACAAAAGTTTTAGATCTTTAGACCTACAACTTTCCCATTTAACTTTTTTCCATAGGACTTGTAGTTTTGCCGGAAATCGAGATAAACCATTTTTTACCCTTAAAAACTCACCCCCTCCACTTCCCGGCCTCAGATCGCCCGTAAATTATTTTTCCTTTCATTTTTGTTATATTCTCTTCCTTCTCCAATGGGTTTCATCATACTATTTTTTTTGGTTTCAAAAATTTTCGACCCTGGTCTATTTCTTTATTCCATTTCTTACACATTTTTGTAACAGAAAGCATCACATCACTGCCGTAAACCCTTAATAAACGCAGGAGACGGCATTGGGGAACACCCCAGTCAAGCCCTTCTTGACATATTCACTATCCGAGAAGAAATTGGGACAGTCAACGGCTTGACAATTACCCTCGTTGGTGATTTGAAGAACGGCCGTACAGTACATTCTTTGGCCAGGCTCTTGACCCTCTATAACGTTCAGCTACGTTATGTTAGTCCACCAAGCTTGAAAATGCCTTTGCATGTTACCAAATTCATACAATCGAAGGGTATTTCACAAGAAGACTACCGCAGTTTGGAGGAAGTTTTACCGGACACGGATGTTTTGTACATGACTAGGATCCAAAGGGAACGGTTTGATAGTCAGGAAGAGTATGATAAGGTAACTACTGAATTTTGTTTTACATTAAATGTGGGACACTGCAACATACTGGAACATTATTATTTTTAGGCTTGTGGGCATTTTGTGGTCACGCCAATGTTGATGACAAGGGCTAAGAGGAAAATGGTAGTACTTCATCCTTTGCCCAGGGTATTTGAAATCAGTCCAGAGTTTGACACAGATCCAAGAGCGGCATACTTCCGTCAAGCTGAATGCGGAATGTACGTTAGGATGGCCCTTCTGGCAATGGTGTTGGGAAAATGTTAAACATATTTTGCTATGTTAATATTATTCTATAAATATATTATTTTACACTAATTTCATTTTCTTGCTCAAGTACTACATCATTTTGAGACATATACGAATTGTTACATGTATAAATTATGAACCAGGATGATAAATAAAAATATTTATTTCAGATACATGTAGATCAGTCTTATAAAATTAAGACTAATTTCTATTAACATTGTATACAATTATTACAAAATATACATATACATAATATAAATAGATTCTATAAAATTTATTACAAAATTGGTCTAATATAATACAATACATTAGAGTCTGTATAAACTTCATACAAGTTCACTGATTGCCTAAAGGAACAATTATTGTTGTTACACATCTAATATTGACATTTCTCAATATTCACAATTATTATAAGTGGCAGTCATAGTGATGGTGACAATAAACATAGTGATATTAATTATTGCATATGATATTTCGGCTGTTTGTTAATTTATTATTACTTTTGAGGATTTTCAGTGTTTTTATTTTTTGTTAAGAATTTTTTGCTTTATTTTGGAATATATTCTAGTAGAGTGAAAATTGTTGTTGCCCAGCCGGGGATCGAATCCGGGACCCTTGGCTTTCCAGGCCAAAAAAAAATCAAAACAATTTATTTGTGACAAATTTTCCTAACCTACGTTTTACAATTTGTTTATTGTTTTTGTGCCTCAGGTGGCTTACAAGATGTTAAATTAATAAATGGAAAAAAAGGGGGAAAAGGGAACAACAAGAACAAGAGAGAGGAACAAGTTTACAAAAATGAATTTAAGGCTGGGATTTTGTAGAGTGAGAGGCAAATAGATGCGTTTATTTTGGTTAAGTATAAATAATTGAAAAATATCTAATCTATATCTATCTAATAAACATAATATCTGATTGTCAAATTAGGTGTATTCACTAGCTATTATCATAGTGATAATTATAATATGAGTTTTTTGTCCCAACATTTTCTTATAAATCTGTTCTGTGCGCTTGCAATGAAAATAATGTGATTTTAACAATAAAAATGCAAATTTTCATTTCTAGCGCACAGAACAGGCCTATAAGAATATTTTGGGACAAAAAACTTATATTATAATTATCACTATGATAATAGCTAGTGAATGCACCTAATTGATAATAGATAGTGAATGCATTCTTACATAATTGCCTACAATATATTTATTTTGTTTTTCCATTTTCAAATTGTGACGGATATTTAGCTGTTGTACATATTTATTTTTGTTTCTTGTGGGAAATATGGCTCCTGGCAAACCACCCACTAGAAAATGGGAACGCGCCGAAAGCAATACTCATGAGTGGTGTGGAAACTTGCATTCAATATCAGCTGTGGTGTTTTAAATATGGATAAAGAAAAAGGCCTATGCCCATGTGTAGCGCCGATTAACGCAGTTTTGCCAGTCAGTGAACTTCGTAAACATTTTATACAGACGTAGTGATAGTTCACGTGGGTATATAATAGTTAACATGATGACAAGTATATTTTAATTAATTATTATAGTGATCTGTAATATAGAGATGAAATGTATTATTTTAAGGCAAATACACATAAAGCAAAGGTGAATTTTTAAATGAGCATCAAATATATGTATGGCCAACAAAATACAGCATCTATTTAACATAACTTGGCATCTATTAAATTTTCATACATCAAATAAATAAACCGGCACACAAAGCCTTAGCCACAAAATAATTCTAAAATGACAAGGAAGTAAACAACATACATTATACATTCATCACCTGATATTCTACTCTAGCATTAAAAACATTAATTGAGCATCTAATTTTCATTCTAAGCACCATAAAACCCTGATGTGTTTCCAATTTTCATGTTGAGCACATTTCCTTGTTAACATCTAACCTTATCATTGGTACACCATAGCGGCTATTTGAACAATAACTCATAACACAACATGTGGAACAAACCTCAGACAAAAAAATCCAGCAATCTATATTTGCCGTTTATTTTTTTCTATCTGTTAAGGATGAAGCGAACTATGATTTTGGTACTTCACTGTATTTATAAAATTATGTGCAAACCAAAATAAAATTTAACAAAAATATTTATTTAAAAAAAAGTTGCCTATCAATGCTAAAATGCGTTACAAAAAAATATATTTCATACTGTTAGTCTATAGAAGATTTAGAACCATTTACTTTTATTTTCGAAATTGAAAATCGGATAAGGAACAATGATTATCTACAGCTCTGGCCGTTTTTCATGCATCTCTCTGTATAACCCATATAAACATGGTTTATCATTTTGTTACTCGCTAAGAAATTTTTTGTAGGTTATTTTTAGTTAATTTGTTCAAATAAGTTTGATGCACAAGTAACATTTTTTTAATGCTTCATCGTAAAAAAGAAGACAAGAAAATATGTTACAGATGTTTATTCTTACCTAATTTACCGCTCACCTTCCCTTGGCTATAAATTATGATTTTCAAATCGTTTTTAGATGCTTAAATAGTGAAATAGTTGCTCAGAATGCCATAAAACAGTTGGCTCAATTTTTTAGTGGCACAAAAATTGATGCTCATTCAATATTTTTGTATTCAATAGTTTTGTGCTACGCTAGATTTTATAGATTGTCAAATTGTTGTTCGATTAAATATTACCCTAAAAGAAACACTGGGCTCCTGACTAATTTTTTCTTGTTTAATATTGCTACTAAATTAGCAATGGAATTCCAAAATGTGTCCTGCGTGTAGATGAGAATGTATTGAAAATGAAACCAAACCATTATTGGTGTAAAATAGTCTATACTATCACATTACTTGATGTCGACGGTTCACACACTTGCATATTGTCTGCGATTGTAACTTGATCCTCTCGAATTGCTCTTCCTATACTTATTGGCAGTTTTAACTTCACCAATCTTTTGGGTTTCTTAGCAATAAAATTTTGCAGTTTCCTATAAACAATAGAATCATGAGTAACATCATCCCATTTCAGGTTTTTTTACCACAGTATAGCGAAAAACATTGGCTATAATAAACAATTTCGTGGATATTGAATTTGGAAAAGTTAAAGCAAATATATTTCTTGAATTTTTATATCATGGTTAATATTATAACAGACCAACCACTGATTGTGTAAAATACTAAGTATATTCCAAAGGTGATTAGATTATTGTCAATTTGGGGTCCTAGAGGAACCCAATCTTCATAATATATTTTTTTGAGAACAGGTGGACCGCAAAATTTGTATAATTTGATAATAGGTTTAGGAAACAGTTTAGCAGAAACGATGAAATTTGACAATTCATTATTTAACAATGAAAACATAATCAGATATACATCACTCATGGGGTTCTCTTAATTTACCTCCAAGAATAAGGAATTCCGATCCTCTTTAATTTTTTGGGGTACAAGAAGGCGCTAGCTCATATCATTTTGTCAAATGTCCCGAAAAATAAATAAATAATGAAAATCGCCATGTTTAAGAATGGCAATCGTCTGATTAAAAATAAAAAATAATTCAAGTTTCAAGTACACAACACAACAATGCAAACTATTTGTCAGCAATATTTTTGACATCAACGCCAACCCATAAAAATTAATAAACTAAAATGCATCATTTCTCAGGAGCTCCACCAATTTTTAACGGCCATATCGCGAACTCATACCAGAGATAGATTTATATCTCACTCATGCACATCCCAATTTAGTAACCTTGATCATAGACATATTAATTAATACATGATACTAAGACTACAAGATATGCTAACGCGCATGCGATCCCCTATCTCTCTCCCTCTGCTGACGTCATTCCGTGACAAATTTCAAATATTCAAATTTGACACATCTTTAAAATACATTATTTTAAAGTTTAAATTCGTTATTTTATAAGTTAAATACGTTATTTTAATGACTTTGGTCATTTGTGATTGTGATAAACAATGGTTTACTGTACAATGAAGGGTTATACCAGTAACAATAATAAAAAAAGTAAAAATTCTTCCAGTACATATCGATACTTTAGTTTTCCCACTGCAGCAGAGATTTGTAAATTATGGATGCAAAAGTGCTACCAAACGCATGATTTTAATATTAAAAATGCTAAAATATGGTGCATTTTTCCGATTATTATTTTCATGTTAAAGAAAAATTATTGCAATTGCCCAAAAATAAGCGGAAATTGAAAGATAATGCTGTACCTTCATGTCCTTGCCTTTTACTTTTTTCTTTAATTATGGATGACATAATTATATTAATAAATAATTAAGAGTATGAAATATATACGTTATAAACGAATATCGAATTTAATCAGCAATATAAATTTAACACTAAAAAATCCAAAAACCAAACAAACAACATCCGACATCTGCAAAATCAGAACAGCAACACGACATGGGAAGAAAATAAAAAATAACCGAAGGTAAATTGGCGCGTATGTTTAGGAAATGTGAATATTATTAGTTATTTTGTGACGGTTTTGATAATTAATTATATAAAATAATCTAATGTATATTTATATCTATATTTTAGTAATTTTTATATATAAGGTATTTATCCGTTCACTTACTTTAACTGTAAAGAACCCCGTGCAGTTATAGAAAAGTAAAGGTCAAATGCCGTAATTACTAATTAATGTACAGGTTCTTTACAAACAATCCTTCTACTAAGTGCTATTCAAGGATTATAGACGTGGATAGTCATTGATTCCAGTTCGTGCCGTAGTAGACCTTTAACGGCAAAGTACCAGCTCCCAGCTCTCCGACACTAGCTATTTGCCAGTGTTCGGGGTACAGGTCCTTTAATGAGCGGGAATATCATGTTGGTTGGGTTGTCTTGTTCTTTTTTGTACCTACCTATACAGGGCATTTAATAACTTGGGAGATTATTTTTTATTCATGATAATATATTATGCTAAAAGTAAATGCTTTACAAAAAATAAACCTAATGAAAGTGCTTGAATAACCGAGAAAAATTAAAATATAAAATGTTTCTCAAGTTCGTAAAGACCCTGTATACTTAAACAATGTCCAAAATAGTTATACGAGTCGAATAATAACGAAACTTTATAATAAAACCATCGTCTCCATATATCGCCATACATTTTTGTC
This sequence comes from Tetropium fuscum, assembly GCA_964058915.1. Classification (NCBI taxonomy): domain Eukaryota; kingdom Metazoa; phylum Arthropoda; class Insecta; order Coleoptera; family Cerambycidae; genus Tetropium; species Tetropium fuscum. Next base: position 171,356 of record CAXKVY010000823.1, on the reverse strand, counting down.
ACGGGGTGACGTCATGCGCAAGTTTGTTCAAAACGCGTTTCCCAAGTGATCATATCTTGTACTCTTAGTATCATGTAATTAATACGTCTATGCGCATAACCTATATTTTTAAGACTTGTTCTTGTTGTCCGTGTTGGTTCTGTTGGCGTTTGTTTATTCAAAGATTGTGCTTAAAATATTGGTGCTTTATTATATTTAATTTTCCCTAACGATGCAATGCATATATAATTTTCAAATGAAAACTAAATTTTGTGAACAAACTATTGAAACTTTTTTCCGTTGCAATTTCATTACAGCCAATGTAATTCAATCAAGCTATTTTGCACTTACTGTTGTCTGCAGTCGATGAAAACAGCTAACACAAATAGTATTGTTATTGTTAGTATTGCAGATATGACAAATATAACTACTGTGGTGATCTGGTTTGATTCTTCCTCTATAATGTCTGGCAAGCTTGAAGTCTGTGTCGATAGTTCATCTGGAAAAATAGATTGCATCAATTTCGAAATATATATATATATATATATATATATATATATATATATATATATATATATATATATATATATATATATATATATATATATGTATATATATATATATATATATATATATATATATATATATATATATATATATATATATATATATATATATATATATATATATATATATATATATATATATATGCGATTTAAGTAATATTATGGTGTAATTAATGGTGAAAGTAAGACATGAAAGGAGAGCATTTTAGCGGTTACCAATTACTATAGGCAAATTAGAATGTATTTGGTATTTCCAGAATTCCTATGCAAATTATTGCAAACTATTTTTGAATACGTTTTCATGAGGAATTTGTTTTATTGCATATTTCAAGATAATCAACTAATACATTAAGTCGGTAGGTATATATCGTAAAGGTATCTATAGTAAAGTATTTTTATATGGTATTATAGCGATATACACAAGAAAATAACGTCAGCAACACAGTACCTATGTTGATCTACTTTATAATCAATTAATCAACTGAAAATGTTAGAAACATGCATATCAGAAATATCCTGACGTATTATGAATAATACGTCCCTCTTCTGTGTTGCCAAGTAAACTGATTAAAGATGACAAATTAGCCTCGTGCGAAACTGTCCACGGTGAGGTATTTACGGGAGAACATTGGTTGATGTACTGTATAAATGTGTTTATCAAATAATCCAGAAGTAAAAATAAATAACAATGGAAAGGTACAGTTGTGGACAGTAAATATGAGGCAGCTCTTGAATATTGAATACGATTTTTGTGATATTTTAGTGTTGTAAAAGGAGCTTTAACCATATTTCAAATACCGTACCGATAATAAAACTAAGATAATTTTTATCATAATATAAATAAAAAATATTTACCACCTTTCATGGCTCTTTAGTAGGTCAGGTAAATTAAAAACCCACTTTAAGTTGTACAAATTTTGGTGCCTGATATTTCACTGTCCACAACTATACCTGCTTCAATTTGTCAATAATCACAATAGAACTTTATTTAGGACATCCTAATACTACAATATAACTCAATATGATTTATATAAATTGGAAATAATAGGGGACCTAGCACACTGCCTTGAGGAACACCATAGTTACTAAACTTATGCTATCAGTCGAGGATGATTCCCAAATGTATGCTCTTGCATTCTAAAGGATAGATAATCTTGCAGTCAGTCCAATACTTTACCTTCAATATCATATCGTTGAAGCTTCTCTATGATCCCGACCAATGAGTCAAATGCTCAATTCAAATCAGTGAATCCAGCAACAACATACATATTATTATCAATATCGTTTATAAACTTTGTAAACGAATGCTGCAAAGCAGTTTCACAAGTTTTCTTTCATATAAAAGAAATTGATACTATGGTATCACCTATAATCTAGGTACCTCCTATAAGCTAGGTACCTCCTACAATCTGGATGTAGCAAAAACTTATATGGCCTAGGCGTACCTACAATTTCCTTGGCTCCCTATTTTATATGAAATTACAGGCTTTTGAGTTGAATGCCTTAAAATGCCTAGCCCGCCGTTCTCAACGATTTTTATACCAGTCACCAGATGGTACAGCACATTCCAGACATTCGAAATAGGGCGTTACACTAAAGAAAACGTGTTCCATGGTACGTGCCCTCTTTCCTCTAAACAAATACGTCATCTTAATACTAAATAAATACATAAATACTGCAATTTTGTAGCTCTACGTTACCATAAACCAATATTTATCAATAATTGCAACAGTGCAGATTATTATTAAATTCAAGAATTGTAAGGAATATTCCCTCTGTATCCGCCACTGGCACTTAATTGTTTATCAGAGAGTGTAATTGTTTATCAGGATGACGGAGCGCGAGCTCCGTCATCCTGAGCTACAATCCTCCCATACCTAACCTGAATGCCACGCAGCCGTGCTCCAGCAAAGCCTGGCGAGAGGCAGGAAGTATCCCTCAATTACCCGACATGACACCCCCGGGGATAATATACATCGGCGAGGAAAGTCAAGAGCGCCAGAAGCCAGGCTCTGCCGGTGGGGCCCATCAGCCGGGACCGGAGGAGGCTGCCCAACTTGACATGTGACACACGTGGACACTGATCATATTTGCGGAGAGGGTGACGTGAAACGCGCGGGCCTACTCTTTACGAGGAGGTCTACATAGGGGTAAAGAGCGATGGTACCGCTCGGCCCCCTCTTATCGTGGTCACATCTATAGCCAAGAATATTGGCGCGCCGAAGATGAGTCGCCAGGCGGTCAACGTACCAGGTGCTCTTGAAAGGAATTAATTCTCCCGGAAGGTTCCGGCGAAGAAGATAATGATCGAATACCAGCCCTCGAACACACTATATAGATGATACTAAGAAAAATCTCGCGTTACATGTAGCTATAAATAGATGCAGTTAAGGGCCACCAGTGACGCGCCAGGAGATAAATTGACTGAAAATAAATGAATAATTGCTGTGATTAATTGCATTGTTGGTTATTAAATACATAAATAATTATAAATACATAATCTATTTAAATATATTAAATAATATAGATCATTATAAAATTGCTGTCTTATGTTTTTATACAATACATTTTTGATTTTTTTTACTATAATAACCATAAGAATAAACTAATCGTGTATTTTTTTGTAAATGCAGGGGGCTATAACCTATTCTAATTATTATATACCACATTATAAAAAAATATATATTTTTTTTTCTATTGCGAAACATTATTTTTGGGATACAATGATCCGAAGTGAAAATCCTAAAGGTGCGTATACACGGTCCCTGGTTTGGTAGACCACGGAACTGGTCCGTGGTCTGCCCTGGTCCGCCATTTGACGAACCGACAATGTCAAAACGGTTTGTGTGGTTCGTGGCCTGAAGAGAAATATCCCGGACCTTGAAAATTTAGTTCTATTCGACATGGATGCAAGGCAACAGGCGGTAGCAGCTGCTACTTTGTATATCATGTATTATGGATATTGTGTATGGATGTGGATTATTGTTGCAACAAAGGTGCAAAAAACGCAAGAAGAGATGGTGGGTGGCAACATATATATGCGAAATAGAAGCAGGAAATAGAAGCATCAACTGATTAATATTCCATGCACCGACGATGGTCCGTAATTTATCGAACCACCCCGAACCTTTATGGAACAGCACAGTCCATTCCTTTGTTCCCTGACATTTTACCGACAACCGTCTGCACCACGGATCACGAACCGCGAGCACAGCGATCCTCCTATGTTACACGGTCCGCGGTCCGAGGTTCGTCGAACCACGGACCGTGTAACCGAGCCTTAAGATGCATTTAAGCTGTTTCACCTTGAACCACCAATGTTGCCTGTGATATTTATGTTCTTATGGTTTGTCACATCTTGGATCAAATAGAGTATAACTCTATTTCCAGGGGGGTTGATAATGATAAAAAAGCCTTGATATTGAAAATTCCCAAGTTCACGCATTTTCCTGGCACTTGGCACTAAAAATACCGACTTTCACAAAAAAGTTTTGAAATTCCATGCCCTTTTCCGAGCCCTTTTCAAATAAAAAACATATATTACGTTTATTGAAATAAAATCAATGCGTTTCTATATATTTTTATAAGCATTACAAATAAACAAATAAAAAATGAAAACAAGAACAACTGAAATAAAAAAAATATTTGAGTAATTAATATTAGTCATTGAGAAACTAATCGTGATAATAGTTTTTTTAAATCCAAAGTAAATGGACAAGCCATACAAGGTTATACAGCAATTTATTTATATATTTATATTACAATAAATCATTAACAGTGGTATATCACGGTTAAGGATTTATTGTTTAATAATAAAAGGTAGGTAGGTACTATTTCAGTGTTGATTGAAATACTACACAATTGGAAATTAATCATCCTTTAATTCCTTTATTATCCTGAATATCCGGGAAGCGATCTTTGTGACAGCAAAATCGAGGTTTTCATTTACATTTCCTTATTTACATTATACCTACGAAGAAATAAGTATAACTTAGATTTCTTTAACATCATTCAATCTACATAATAGATTGTCACATTAAACCGGTATATTGACGGGGTAATATAATCACAGGCATGTGCACATCACGACTGATTCAGACCATAAATTATTTTAGAAATATTTAAAGAAAATTGACATTGATGAACAAATGATTGATGATGATCAAAGTTTCAAAAGCATCGGGGCAAAGTGGCATGGCATTTTAAAGACCAACCAGACAACCAAAATTGTAGTTTTGGTTGTCAACCACGGTAATTTTATATATACTTAGGTATTTGATATTTGTTGATATTTTCAAAACTGGGACCTATCAACAAAGCAAATAACAAGTGGAAGATATTAAAAATTGCGCAGCAGTTACATCCCGAGGGTTGAATTATCAATAGTAATCTGTCACAAGTGATTGGATTTTCGCTATGTCTGTAGATTTATTCCTAACGGAACTACTGTGCTGCTTGAAAACTAAGCAACTCATTTGAGTTTAGAAATAAAAGACAGACTTATAAGTAATATATAATCAAAGGTAATATATTCAATCACGGGTGGTATTTTATTACGACTATTTCACGAACAATGTGAAAGATCAAAGAATCCGGCAGAATGAGAGGAAGAACATTAATAATGATAAATTTAATCTAGGTAGGTACCCCAATATTTATTAAAACTATAAATAATTTGTTATAATTATTATTTATTACCTATAACGATAAGCATTTTTCTATGCACACGAACAAAATACATTAGGTAGATATACTACGACTTTAATTATAATAAATTATGCAATTGTAAAAATTTTGAATAGTGTGACCGCGTTATTATAGGTGGATACAATGTATTGTTGGTATTATTACTTGATCTATAGGAGTATTCTAAAAGTCACTTGTTCTAATGATGTTCGGCACTAAGATATAAATACGGTTTAATCGAGTTCGAACTTTTATGTCCAGTAATTTTCATAGCTTGTTGTTCACTAACGCCATATTGTAGTAACTGACTATTAACTGCAGTGGCACGATTAGAGTGAGTTTCAGTAGCTTCTCGGTTGCCATGGAAACGGAACGCTCTTTAAACGGGATTGCGGTCTAGCTCGACATGAGCCCTCGCCCACAGACGTACTCCACCACTCAAACGGTTGACGAGTGTAATATTATAATATTAAGATGGGGGCGTGTGATCTCATGAATTTTAACTTTAGTTCTCTGAATTTGACGGGCAAGGTAAACAATAAAAAAAACCGAACGCCCTGTGCCCATATTGAATTTAAGTCAAGTGAAACACGGTTATAAAAATCGAGGGGGGTTTACGCGAAAGTTTGACGCAAGTATTTATGAAAATCCGTTATGGTTGTGCAGATGCGAAGAGACAAATGCGTTTTTCTGTTTTGTTTGTTTACTGTTCGGTGGCGATGATAAGTGGACGAAAGAAGGGGCACTATACGTACCAACGTGATTTTTTGTAAGTACTTACAAAAAATGTTCGTTTTTCATTTCTACATCACATTGTTGTAAAATATACAGCGTGCTCCATTGGAAAAAATTGCGAAAATTCAATTTAAAAGTTCATCATTGAAAAATAATTTTTGGCCACCCTGTACATTTTTAGGAAATGAAAATGATTCAAAAACATTAATTAGATGTCTCGTAACTAGTATTTACATAAGTTTTTCTTAAAACCCATAATTGTGACTAGTGATTTTTTCAATATCCATCTGCAGATTGCATTATTTCAACAAAAAAAATTCATTATATCCAAGTGTTTGGGAGATAGTCAATAATAATATAGGAGTGAAAGCAGACTAGAAAGGGGCGTCAAAATGTACTATTATACATAGCAGCTGTATGTTCAAAAATAATTTTCATTTATAGACTTTTTTATTTAGTTTACTTCCATTTTCTTTTTATTTCTAGCTATCATAGAACTCGAGATATCGAAGTCCGACGCACTATTGCCCCACCCTGTATAGGTAGGTATGTACATAACACAGTACATTATATCAGATACATATCGAATGAGCTATCTATACCTTCAATCAACGGCTATACCTAATGTGCGTCTATTAAATTTAAAAGGTCAGAGCTCATGAAATCTGGATAGTAATAAATTATCATAATAACTTATTCGTAATCAATTTCAATATAAGCAGAATATCTAGCCTTCTATTTAATAGATGTGACGCCTCGTCATGTAGGGCATCAAACTATCTATCTAGGTATAAGTATGCCAATTATGTGAAGTAAAAAAATATTATTTTCTATCAAAAAAATACATTTTACCCCTCGTTTCCTAAATTGTATACTTCGGTATATATTAATTGTTTAGAATACCTTCTTTAGGCGTCTTTTGGGCCTTTTTCAAATGTAGATTTAATTTTTAATTACTAAATACTTATGATGCGACAAACAAAATGATAGTTTATTTATAAGATTACTATACTGTTCGATTAATATGATAGGATAAAATAGTCAAGAAACGAAACTGACATTGATAGAAAACAAATCAAATAAAAAAACATCAAAACAAATGTCACTATGAGAATGGTGAGTAGTTATAATAAATTCAATTATAAATGACCAAATAAACAAATCGTATACCTATCATTCTAAAGATCCTCAGTAAAGATGAAAGAACTTGTACAACTTCTAAATGATTCGTGTCCGTTTGTATATCCAGATATACAACTAGTAAGTGTTTTCCTTTAATTATTTTGTACCGAATTGCTACAAACCCAAAATTTCTTCGCACATAATAAATATGAATAGCAAAGCACTTAAACGCTAATAAATATATTCAGGGTGAACATAGGATTTTTAATTAATTCATAAGATCTAATAAATATTTGTTTTTTGGCCAAGCAAGCAATTTCTGTACCACTTTCTCTTCTAATGCTTATGAATTCTATCTATTATATATGTAATTCAATATTTTCTAGCATATAGCTAGAGAAAGTAGTAGTTTTAGTAGATTCTACAAGATTTTACGCATTTTAAAATCTAACATCTTCTAGATACATTTATACCTAATGCTTTCATATGTCAATATGTTCAAGTAGAAGAAGTATAAATAGTAGACTAGGTAGCTGTTTCCTATGAATGTGAGATCCGTCAAAACTAATGTCACATAAAAATGTCACTACGAGAATGGTGAGTATTAATGGTAAATTCAAGTATAAATGACCAATTAAACAAATCGTACATCATTCTGAAGATCCTCAATAATGGTGAAAGAACTTGTACAACTTCTAAATGAATGGTCTCCGTGTGTATATCCAGATATAGGTATAAATGGTAAGTGTTTTCCTTTAATTACTTCGCTATGTAACGAATTGCTACAATCCCAATATTTCTTCTCACATAATAAATATGAATAGCAAATAACTTAACGGTTAACATTTCTAAACCGCTGGGTAAACACAGACGAGGGTAAGTAGTGACGTTCAAAACTCGAATCTAGAACGCTTAGTTTTATAAACACTGGGCCTTGCAACACCGCACTAATAAAAAATGTAAATATTTGAACTAACTTACACAAAACACATCTGACATTAAATTTCCCTGATTTGTGCTAGTATAATGATATAATTTATAATTACATTGAGTCCGTCAACAGTAGTTAAAAGTTGTTATATCTCATGGTTAAGGAAAACATTGTAAATAAAACCCTTCTATTAAAATAGCATTTAATAAATTTCTTAATGTTATAGAATGTGTACCTAATGATAATGATGAGAATGTTGAGAATCATTATTATTTTAGCCTAGATTGGTTGATTAGATACTTACCTAATTTGCAGAAAGGAAACTTACTTCCATTACAACATTTGAGACAAATGTGAACAAATTTTTTTTAAAATCTATGAGAAATATTGAATCCTCCTCGAGGCATCTGTAACTCATAGTGGTGTAACGGTGTAACACACAGAAAACACGAAAATTAAATCCGAGTAAGTACCTAATTATCCAATGTAAGTACTGTCTGCAGTCAGCACCAGTTATTATGTCAGAATTTTGTTTTTGTCAAATTTGATATGGTATATTCTGTTTACTGTACAGAAATAGCTAATGGAGAGGGGCCCTACGTAACGCAGGACGACGCAGATCGAATCTATTCTTAAAGCACTGTGTTGGGTTGTATTATGGGTTTTCAAAAACCGAACTAATAAAATCATTATATTCATTCTTAGCTTTAGCACGCATTTATGGAGGGAGGGGGGTTTAACTATTTCCGTTAAGTAAATACGGTATAGTTAAGATTAATGCAATAACAAGTGAAAGTTGAAAGTGTACCTTATGACAACAAAGAAGAGCGGGCACTAGACCGCAGGGTACTGAAAGAACCAAGCGAACCAAGTTTGTAGGAAATCTAATTCCAAACAACTTTGGTTATTATCATTTTTCGTGTGAATTTGAAATCGCTACTTAAAATTTTTTCCGTGCGAAATCCTAATTTGATTGGGCTATTAGAAATAAAAAATAATCGTTTGTAAGTTACCCCACACGCGCCGACTACGAGCACAGGACCGTATTACGTATTTATACTAATTTGGTAAATTACGTAAAATAAGTACACTTAAAATCACACTTGCTTATTCACGCTATTCACTTTATTATTAAACGATAATACAAAACTACTTATAATAATAGCATATGATTCAACGAGCAATTAATGATAGCCATTATTAACGCAGGGTGACGTTTACGCCATCAAACAAATTCGAGGGCTGCAAATTGTCCTAGTCAATAATGGCCATTAATTGCAAGTTGAATACTATACTTTATCCACGACCATGATACGTTGTTTTATCATGAAAGAGTTGTTCTTCATTTCATAAAGCGTTTTTGGGAGAAATGTAACAATAAATAATTTCTATTTTAAAACGCATCAGTTGACACGATTCGGGGGTCATATAGCTTGCTATTAGTTTTCAGTAAAAATATTCGTGATGTTGTGAATGTACGTTGCCATGGAAACATATGTAAATCAAATGTATAAAGTGTTTTACAATGATTACAATTATTATTCTATATACACTATTGTATAATGGATCCATTGTAATGAAAATACGCACCTGAACGGACGAATGCGCACAAACTGATGGAATACTGCCCTGTTTCTTAATATATGATGGGTTCCTTTTATCTAACATGCAAAGTGCTTGGAGTGCTCTTCGCGTACTGTAATATTTTTTTTGTTTCTTATATTTAAAAGATATACTGTACTGGGATGCTATTTTAACTCAGTGGGGCACACACGGGGAAAAGGGAAAATAAATCCTCCGAGGCTCGGTCATACCACGTCCCAAAAACGCTAACACTAGCCGCCTCCGGTGCGATTAGATATTTTAATGCAGGTTTCCAGGTCCCTTAGGATTCAAGTTCTGGGTGACGTCGCGTCCTACTAAGAAGACGCGACGGCGACGCTACCTCGACTAAGCGGTGGTTATTAAAAAAGCGGTAGCGTCTGTCTCACTATAACTATTAACCACTAGGTTAATAATTATTTTAATTCCGATTTAACCACGGAAATACTGACCAAATTTACTACCCCTAAATTAGGTTTCCCCAAAATCCTCTAAATTTGGGCGCTTAAATTTGGTTGGTGTGGCAGTAGCGGTGAAAACGGAGCACGTAGTTAAAAATGCACGGACTTGGGGTAGTACCTATAGCCCTATAGTTATAATAGTTAAAATGGGGCGGGTCCGTCCAGAAAAACTAGTAAATACGATAAACTAATATAAGTATGTATATGTATTACTGTTAAGGATTTATATACTTACACTTTATAAACGCAGAAAATATGTGGTTTACAAATTACAATAAAACCAAACTACAATTATCATAGATTATCAGTTACTATCTGGACCTCGTTTATGACACACGAACAAGCCTATCATCTATTTTCCTACCCTAGTGAAATGTTCTTAGATTTGCCTATGAAGGAAAAATGTCATAATACTCCTAAATCTAAATGATTTCAATTTCGACTCTACTATTATTTTGTCAATTTGTTATTTATTATCAAACCTACACTAGTAACTAACAGTTACCTATTTTTCTAGGCTACCCTAGACAAAAGGTTCTATTTGCAAAATTTCAGGCAGTAAGTGAGTTACCCTGTTTAATGGGGACAATAGCCTCCGTCCTCTTACATTAAATCCTCCGTCTGCGACAGAGTTTCTCATTAGCAACGAAGCAAGTATATCAGAAAAATTAAACTCTTAAACATTGGACTCTAATTGTGGACCTTTGCAGGAGAAAATTAAGACTTTTCACCTGTACTCTCATAATAATGCTGTGTGCGTTAGCCCTTAATATTTAACACTTGTATTTGGCTAACCCTGCGATGCACAATAGAATCCCCGGCTCTCTGGTTGGGCTGAAAAGTCCACTTTTTGTGCTTTTGTTCATGCAATAACAACACGTTCACCGTTCACCCACTATAACCGTGATCTCACTTCCTGCTTGAATCTCCGCGATTTTAATACTCAAACCTAGCTTTCTCCACTCCTATATTGCGGACAGATCGAGTCAGATTCCCTATTAAATCTTCCTACCCACCAATTTACGCAAAAACTAAGCTATTCGATCGACGCGACGTTTAGGTACTGGAAAATCCTCCGTACCCCAAAAGCTGTACGTTACGCCGCCCGTTCAAGATTCCGTTTTTCCAATACCCTAGTAAGTACCGCCGTCTGAACATAACTGCCTTTTTTCGTGCCCTCTGCGGTTCCCTGCGAGGCCCTCGAGTGGCCTAAAAGTGCCACTGCCGCATTTTTTTGGCCCATGAAAGCGGATGCTGGAGGCTACCATCGCTTGATATTTTTCGTGGTGCCATTTTGCCGCGTTTGCAATCTTAGATCGTTTTCGTACGAATCGGTGTTATATATAAACAAATCATACCCCGGCCGTGTAAGGCCATTCTCCAGTAAAGCACACATTTTCTCACTCAAGTGTGTTGAAACACACTGGCATCTTAGACAAACCCCCGCGCGATTCAACACGATATTTGTGTTGGCATGCACTGGTATTTATCGCACTAACTGCTGACCGCCCCGCGTAAATCAACACACCTACGTCATCTTCGATGTTAGAAATCCTTCGCACTTTAGAAGTCGCTGCGTTTTGGAAAAAAATACCAATTTAAAACAGGCGACAGCCTTTATTTCCGAAAAAAGCTATGGGAAGAAATAGTAAAAAAAAATTAGGGTACAGCAACCTACTTCTATAGCCAGTAGAATAGAAAGAGGTTTACCAAAATCAGAAAGAAGCATACAAGCTGGACGACCTTCCAAATGGGAAAACAAACACAAAGGCAAAAAGCGCGAAGCTAACCTAATTAAAAATATTTTGGCAAATACATCTAATGCTAAGTTGCCTTAATTAACTTTTGTTATTTTTATAAATATCTTACCTATATAGGCAAGCATTTTGGGTAATTTTTGACTATCACTACATATCTCCGATTTTCATGAAATGCTTACCTATGTATTTTTGGTCGTAGATCATGAATATGAACAATTTTTTTGTAGGAAACGTTTCGTTTCCGAGTCATACTCATCAGTATGTGTGAGATTTCGTACCGCTCTTTCTCGATTACCACTTCTTTAATGGACACACTGTATACAAAAACACATTCTCCCTTCTTTCCACACATGATTCTCTACCAAAAAAAGAACGACAGAAAATTCGTTCATATTCGTGATCTACGACCAAAAATACATAGGTATGCAAAATTTCATGAAAATCGGAGATATGTAGTGATAGTAAAAAATTACCAAATTTTGAAACATAATTTATTAATAAAAATTCTTTTAGCCTTATACAAATATTTTTATTACCTACCATTTATATTTAAATGTAAATTTTTATATAAAAAAAAATGTAAGCATTTTCTAGTCTGCATATGTATGACAATACATATTATTTCGCGCTGATTTGCTCGGGGAATTGTCTAGAATATCGCAGCGTGCGTATGACAAATGCCAGTGTGTTTTAACACACTTGAGCGAGAATATGATTGGACAATGGCTTTTCGCGGTCCGGCCAATTCTTATCGACGCATGATATGTCTGTCTGTCCCTGACGCTTTGCCCGAGTCTTAATTTATAGTATACCGTGTGTCCCACAATTTCCTAATATACCGCCTTCAATTAGCAATTATTACAACATCTACATATAGCACCGTAAATTCTTTAAAAATAGCAAGTAATGGATATTCAAAAATTGTCTTAATCTTCTTAAGATAATCTTGCAAGAATAATTTATGACTACAATAATGAATAGGTAATTGCAGCGGTATTTAGATATAGTATTTTTGATCTGTGTAAAAGTGAAAGCGTGGCTATATACCCGTATCTCCATGTGTGCATTAATATGATGTTATAATAATTTTATATTTTGTCCAATTTTCTACAGACAGGCGTTGTTTTCAGATTCCTCAACTCAACATTACAGTAAATAAATTTATGTAAATTCGTAAACTATAGGCTTTACATACCTAGCGCGTTTAATATCCATATTTACTAAACAATTCGCAGAGAAATTAAAATAAGTTTATTGCGAAACGGTATTTACCTATAATATGACACATACTAGGTACTATCAATAACCAAGCATTAGACGATGGTGATGATTCAAGTATTTATTGTCGCTAGATTGTTATCGAAGCTGGTGTATGATACGAATAAATATTTCGCACGTTTTGTAAAACATTCGCACCAAATAAAAAAATAACTTTCTAATAATAACGCCTCTATAATAATATACAAAACTCGCTAGTATTTATTTTCCTTTGTATAAGGATACAAATGCTGGGTTTTACACACCAACACCAAAATATTTTTAAAATTGAGAACAGGCAGCTTTACTGTACTACAATACTAAAATTCTGCACAGGGCAGACCGACTACCTGACTTACCTCTGATCCAGGATACCTGATTATCCCCGAAGTCGAAGTTCTCAGCCATGCCGCAGCAAGAATTTAAACTGGCCACCACCGACAAATTATCACCTCACCATTTATTTATCCAACAGCACACACGTCTTAACAAAACTGCTTTCTAGCAAACTTTAAAAATTAATACAGCTGGTAGCGAAATCATCTCAGTTTAACTCGCGTATTTCTTAATTCATCCGTATCTTGCGGCCGCTACCACTACCTAGTACCACTTACTTTACTTTACCACTATTATGTATGTAAAGAGCCAGATAACAGAGAACCCGTTCGTTAGTGGTAGCATAGTAGGCGGCTATCTCTTTACTGGAAAACGCATAGGCGTCCCGGTGGCGACTGGAGGGGGGGATCAGCCGTCACCGTATCATTTTAAGGGGCGTAGTGATATTATAGGTATTATGCATGAGTGCTAGGCAAGCGCCTCGTGCCGTTTTTTAAGTGATAAGATGATTCTACAAATATAAATAATTGGTTCACAGTGGCGCCAACAGTGGGTAGTGTTACGTGAATTCAATTATTTACACAATTGCGAGTATATAGGCTGACAGCTGCTGCTGTTGAATAAAAAACTTCAAATTATTTATCCAGCTAATTTAATTTTGCGTTTTTATAATCAGAATAGTAATAAACTCTCGTTTAATCCGGGAATAAAACATTCTTCCAATCATTAACAGTCCAACGTTAATAATTTCTGGTAAATGTTCAACGTCTCTGCTCTATGGTGCGAGTAAGGGTTTCTTTGCTGGTCTTCTGATAAATTTATCAGTCCAGTAGGCGCCAAGTAGTTTCGCCATAAGTGTTTTACGTGACCGAAGCGGAACAAGAACATTGACAACTGAAACCGGGGGGTTAAGATAACTCCACGCGAGCTCTCAGGTGAATTTTTACAGATAATTTTATGGATTTTTTTTAATATATGTTTTTTTACAAATTTTTAATAGCCTGGTGAATATTTATGTTAATATAACATATTAACACCTATAAAAATAAATGTTGGAGATGGCGAAGGTAATAGACAGTAAAGACCATCAACAATGGCTCCATTAGTTAGAAGAAATAGAAAGTAAGTACCTACATGTAAGGTATGGTGAGGCAGATTAGGAAGGAGAAGATTTAGTAGAAGAGTGTGAACATGATTCAGGAACAGATCAAGATTGGGAGTATTTAGACGATTCTGAAACTGATATCATCAGTGACAGATGACAATTTATAGGTAAAGACAGTATAAAAAATGGAATAAAATGGTATAACCATGGAATTAAATGGTATACTTCCAGAACGAAGGCACATAATTTGATATCAATACCGTCAGGTCCAGTAAGTGGAATACGTACTGCTAAAACCGTTGTCCAGTTATTCGATTGTTTTTTTGATCAAAATATGATAGATATTATCACTAAATGTTGTTACATTTTATATTGTATTTTTTTATTTATATGCTTTACCAGAATAAATTTCATTTTTTCTAATTAAATTTTTTGAACTAACTTGCTATTTTGTGTTGGTGAGTAGTTCCTGTTAATACCAAACCAATTATTGTCCGTTTATTAACCATCGGACTGAAAATGTAAAATTAAGGATTCTTGTGAAAAATGTTCAGCTTGATTGAAGGAAAAATATCGGAGATGACGGGTAAGTAGAAATATTAATCATTAATCTCATTAGACTCCTCACACTTTTCACAACAGCGACAATGATACAGTCTAGTATTGTAACTGTAATTAGATTAGGGCACGGGCCCGTCTCTCCACCTCTGTCAAATGCCTGTTCAATTTGACATCAAAGAATAGGAGCATCGTCAGTGAAAAAGTATATACCCACTTCTTAACTTCTCTTAATCAACGTTTGAGATTATATTTAACTTGCGAAAGCCAATTTAAAGCGGATACAGCGTCCATCCGACGTAGGAAGATGGGAGTGATCATTTTATTTGTTAAATTGCAGATTTCTTAAACCTAGACCGACCCGCATGGAAGACAATGTAACGCTGAGGTTCTATAATGCCGTTGCTCAATATCCGTTGGGTTATAATGGCGATGTTGCCACGGTTCACATAAGTAGGTACAGGAAATTTGCACTACCAAATCTTAATTGCAATAATTGTTCACATAAAATGTGCCACCGATGGGTAGAACAGCGCCGTCTGGTGGCCAGAAGAGGAACTAATCGCGTCACTAGTTACGTGTATGAAAATGGAACTAGAACAGGTTTGGGACTCGGCTAAAAGGGGAAGGAATAATTGAAGGGACAGGAATATTTAATTTTTTGTTGGATGAAAATTTACTACCGATTGATAGTCTTTCGATTGATAGAACTTAACGGTATGTATGATAAATATACTTAAAGAAGATAAAATAGAGAAGTTTTAAAAGCAATTGTAAATTTTTTCACATTTTTTTAAAATTATAATACTGAAAATCGACACAATGGGACACACTAATACACTTAGGATTTTTTTCTATTTTTATTATATAAACCTATTAGTACGACATAAATAAGACCAAATTAATTACTACCTTAATTTTCAATAAGTAGTTTAGTTAAAAATTAAATAAACTGGTGGTAATGACGTCATTAGTCCCGGAAATTTTACATGCATTAAATTGTCATTAATACACAATTTTCGTGAAATAAACATAATCTGTATTATTTATCTAAGCCTTCTTATTATTATTAAACGAAAATAAATGGGAAATAAGATAAATATAGGTTTGAATTAATTCAATTTTAATGAATCCCAATTAGTTTAATGACGTCAGGGTGGAAATTTATTATTTTTTTGAGCAAACGGCTGAAAAAAAAATCTCAAAAAAATTCATAAACTTATTTCATCGACTACTATCTGATAACGTAGTTATTGAAAATTGATGTATTAATCCATATTTTATTGTTCTCATAGGCGACAGAACTATATAATTTATTTTTGATTGCAAGTTGTATTTCTGTTAAAGAAAAAAGAATTCAGGATATCAAAAAGTTAAATTTAGTGCGTAACACACAAATGATGAAAAATTGAGATTTTTTTTTAAAAGCACAAGTGGCAATATAAAGGAAGCTAGCATTATTCATATAAGTATGTTTGGTTCATATGGATTGCAAATATCCCGAAGTATCAGATGATTCAGATGCGACTGAATTTTCTGCGAGTAGGTACCAGGCTTTCATTTAATCCCGAAACCCACGTGAGATAATTACATTGAAAATCCTCATGCACGCCTGTGAATTGACCATGAAATCTATGAAGTGACATTTCATAGGGACTTTTATTTAGTTATTTACATGGTATATAACTTCTTAAAAAATACTAACATATAGAAATTGATTCACTATAGTGCTTACGTTTGATATGCAAACTAATGCGGTGCTCAGTGGTGGTGATGGTGGTTTCTTTCTTTTATTTTAAATTGTTATTGGCTAAATTGAGCACTAAGTTGTACACGCAGAATGAAAATTTTTTCAATATATTTTAAATACATTCAAAACTAAATCATTTTTTGACTTAAAGTTTGGCACATATATGAATATGACATAATAAGACATGGTTGCCTGGTTGCAAGACTTCACCTTAGTTGCGCATATGATACGACACTGAGCAGTAAAGCCAGTAAATCGCCGGCTTGTGATGCAAGTGTCTTCTAACTGAACGAGAAGGGAAACGATTTCTATGAGTCGAAGAGGGCTGGCGACCGATATGGTAAGCCGCGGACCCTATTAACAAGAAATTGTTATACAATTTTACACTAAATATCCTTGTATTGCATAGTGATGTGATTTACCGCTTCTGTAGTAATTGGTACGGGGTTTCTTTGTAAAATGCCGCACAATTGTTTGCTCTAGTTTGTATATCAAACGAAAACACTATAGTAAACAGAAATAAACTGATCACGTGGGTTTCGGGATTAAATGAAAGCCCTGTATTTTATAGTTGTTTCATAATTATTAATATCAATTTCTCGGCAATATTTCCAATACGTGACAAAAATAAATACCTGCTAAACACGTAAATCAATGGAACTTGTTTCTGATACCTGATTCTTTCTCGATACAGGAAATTAATTGTGCATTAGCAAAGCGATTGCGAAGGTATAGCGAAATCTGACTGTCTGGTACGACTGGTACCAGTGGTACCAGTCACAGTATAGTATACGTTACGTATACGCACATTAAATAATAATTAATGACTCATTCTACCTGCTGGCTGTTCGCTGCTGCGCTGTACTGGTAAAAACAAAAGGAGCGTTCCTTTCTCCGGTGACGTATCGACGTCGTGCATGTGACATCCATCTTCCGGGCCTTGCGGCGATGTTCAAAGGTTATTTGTTTTTATATCTATAATGTCTTTGTCAGATGTGCGACGACAGTACCAGCTCAACCAGCTGTAGTTGAGACTTAACACCCTCCAAATCCATGATACAATCTAATCGACCAATATATTTCGTCGTAGTAGTCGAATATTGGTATACCTAAATCCAAACCCTTACTGAAGACGATATACCTAGCATAAGTTTATTGTGCGGCAATCGGCAATGCTGTTGTACAAGTTAAGTTATCATGCTCTGCAGAAAAGTTGATTGACATGTTTATCAATGCACTCACAAGAACTGTCTAAAGACTTAAATGACAAGCATCCGGCCGGAGAACGACGATTTAGAAACTTGGCCAATATTCAACTTTCTCGTTCTCGTCCTATGAGATTGAAAATGGAAACCTTAAAACATGTGCATGTGCGTTTTACTATATGAATTATGAACATAGATATAACATAACTATGTTATAGATATAACATCCTTAATCTACCCTAAATTAGTCTGGATAACTTATGCTAATACATAAAGAGAAATTTTATTTATCACAAATATATAAAGGTTTAAAAATTGATGGGACTCGTGTGTGTTAAAGTTGAAAAGATTCACAATATGTCGATAAAGTATTTATCAACTGTTCCGACGCTCGCAGACTGAGAAAATTATGATGAATGGGGAATGGGCTTTCGAGATCGAAAAGGTATTTGTGTTAGATTGACTTTCCAAGTGCTTAAATGACACAGAAACAGAAATAAGTAAGCTGGACAAAGCTAAAGCTAAAGAATTTATGGAACCCGTTGAAAAACCTTTACGCTGAAAAGGGTTTCACAAGAAAAATCGATCTATTGCGTACATTGATATCATTGTGGTTGGATAATTGTGATTATTTGCAAAACTATGTAAACCAAGTAATTGAAGTATCTCAAAAACTATGTACTTATCTAGTTTTCAATGATCCCTCAAAACACATAGACATCAGATGCCATTTTATTCGAGAGGCTATTCAAGATATTCAAGAATTATAAATGTTAAATATCTACGAACAGATAAAACAGATGATATCATAACCACAGGCTTAAAGAATGTTAAACACTAAGTTTTTACCAGGTTTAGGATTAAAAAATTGTTTTGAGAAGTGGGGGTGTTGAAAATGTATAACAAAACTTTTTAATAACGCCACCTACTGACCATTTATTGTATCACAGTATCACTGTTGTCTGTTGGTGACACTTATGTTAGTTTCTCTACTTGACAACCATTCGAAGCTTATGTTTTATTTTCCGTTCCTACATTCTGTAATGACAATTTATTTAAACATATTCAGTTTGTTTATAAATATATGTATAAGAATCATGATGCTCTTTAAGTATTCCGGAAAGACACCAGACGATATTCAAGTGAAATTTGTACAGAAATGATAACAGGAAACACACGTCATATGACGATAACACCATTAAATCGTGCGGCGATCGTGAATATATTACGTGCAATTAACGGCAAAGTTCCATGAACTGTGAACAGATTTGTGGAGAAACAATTTTAAGAATATGCTTATTATGCTTTTCAGTTGCGTGTTACGACTCGTGGTATTTTGAAGAGATGGCGCACAAGGGCAAGTACGATGGCTCTGAAGGATAAACGTGAAAAATAACATTCCTATAGAGCTTTCCTTTAATATGCAAACTAATGGAATGCGGTACTCAGTGGCGCGCGCAATTATCCTAATATTTTTCTTTTATTTTAAATTGTTATTGGCTAAATTGAGCACTAAGTTGTTAAAGTTTTGCACATATATGAGTATGGCATAATAAGACATCTTTTGAAGTCACTCCACCCCCATGTACCCCTGAATGTACCCCATACAGGAGCATCTTCGAGACTATAAACAAGTCTCATTGTCTAATAGTGTCAGGACATATTTTCATCAGACTCAAACCCGAAATCTGAAAGATTGTTTCTTACTATGATGTATTCATTTTTTTTCTTTGATGGTATATAATTTTTTTATTATTTTGGGACTAGTAGGAAATATTTGCTTTTTAACTTAATTTTTTAAATTCAAGGCCTCTTGCTTTTCTATATTTAGCTTGAACTGCTCGATTCTGTTTTACTCATCTTGAATAGCGGTTTTTTACCTATTTTTTTATTGCAAATAATGCAGATGGCAGTTCTTTTATTATGTTTGTTATATGTGTATCCCATTTTAATGTTTAGTATCATTAATTTTTATTTTTGGTGAGAAGCCTTTGTTAAATGAAATAAACTGTGTTTTGTGTATTCACCCAGATAGCACAAAATTATTCTTGTAATATTCCCTTAATAAACATTTGGAAGATTAAGTTAATCCCAGAATAATCTATAAAGGCATTGGTTATTGCCGGAATATTCCTGGAATCAGAAAAGTAAACTCCTTTAAAAATTCCTAAAATATTCCCGAGGAATATTCTGCAATATTCTTGAATAATGAAAGAATATTTATAAGATGTTTGAAACAATCTTATAAACGTCTCTGGAATAATCCCAGATGTGCAATAGAATATTATTGAATAACCAAAGAGTAATATTAGGTATTTTATAAATACCCTGTATAACAAAATATACATTTGTTATTGTTATAATTTAATGTGTATAATTTAATAAGCGTAGTGTATAATTTATAATTAATTAATAAGTGTATAATTTAATAAGCGTATAATTTTAAAAGCTCATTTTGCGTCAACTCGTCAGTAGGTCTACATTTAATAGTCGTTTTGGTTTTGACCATTAGATAATTTTATTCTTAGATCCTTATTTATTAGTTAATATTGTTTAAATCATGAAAGCAGCATGATATATAGATTTAACAATGACAAATTCATAATAAAAATACAGGGACCTATAATAAAGGCAGATTGTACATATATTTTCTCATAGTTTGGAGATTTACTTTCACCATTCATATTTAATTCCATAATTTTAATTATAACGTTTAGAAGAACTTCTCAATCAACGATTGTAATTAGGTACGTGAAAGTACTTTCACCGCGTACTTATATGCAGGTATATGGTAAATATGAAAACAAAAAAATTGTAATTGTACTTGATAAGTCGCTTTATTTATCATCTTATATAATATAAAATTATAAAAAATAATCAAATATAATAGAACACCAAATTTCACGGAATAAATAAAAGTTGTGTCACGGGCTTTTCCCTTCCTCGCAGACCGCCCGTGGAGAGCGAGAAATCCAGCGCATACACTGTGTGTGCATACACTTTCATAAAATTTCCTTTTTGTTGTGCGCATTCGGTGGAGAACTGAGACCGGCCCCGTAAATGTCACCAAATGTCCGCGCTATGATTTATTAGTCGGCATCGCTTCGACAGGTCGGCGGACCTGCTAATTTCAAAGGGTCTACAAAGAATTCTACCGTCCGTGACACAACTGTTATTATTCCGTAAACTTTGATAATACATTCATTAATGGTTGTCGTATAAATATAGGTAGTTAGATGATTTTATTTGCAATACGTCGCCAATTACATGAAACACTTTTGGATTTAGCTAATTATTAATTATTTTGTTATAGTAAATTTGAGTAAATTATATAATTATTTTTGGATTTTTTTAAATAACAATGAAAAATATTTCATTATAAAATGAGTAGAATAATTATAATTATCGTTATTGTCATCAAAGCTTACCGTAACATTGTGTGCAACATTGAGGCGAAGGATCTTAGGTAAGAACGGTATATGAGAGTAAATAAATTATTTAAAAAATGTAATGCAATAATTAATCACTCGGTTATATTTTGTTGCATGACTAGCACCTGATTTTGGCTCAATATAATAAGAAGACTTACATGGATATTTTATTCATCTATACCCTTTGAAATACCTATAAGATTTGTAGGCGTCATAGGCGTATACAACTCCTACCAATGTTCCGACCATCTGAAACAAAAAGAAAAATCCCCATTACTGGAACACATATTTTTTGTTAAATATACAACAGGTATTTATCATGGAAAGATATCATGGAAAAAAAAAACCTAATACCTAGATAATAACTCCTAGAAAATTGTTGTACGTCGATAATATCCCTCCATAACTTTTTTTTTCTTTGGTACAGTAATAACACTCGGAGTAGTTTCCACAAACGCCAAAACACTTTCACTTCGCTCGACGCGCGTTTCGCCAACCAAGTTGGCATCATCCGGAGACGATTAAAACTAATCTTAAACTACAAAATCTACCATATTTATACTATTTTCATGGTGACGTCACTAATTATATCACCGTGAACTTTACGCGTGACTAATCACGCTTCAATGATCGGTTGCTAAGCAACGCGTAAAGCGGGCTATACGGTATAGATCCCTTGTCGCTATTCATACTACTTTTACATTTCACAATTTCTATGCTCTCAAATGCATCCAACTGTCAATTATTGGTCACATTTCTAACTAATCTTAAATTACTAATATCTATTCTATGGTTGTTGTCAAAAGCATGTTGTGCAACACTAGACTTATCTGTTCTTCCATATTTTAGATGAGCCATATGCTCTTTAAATCTGGTGTTAATTGATCGTCTCGTTTGTCCAACATATTTTCGATCACAATCATTACAACTAATTTCGTAAATCCCAGGCCTTTCATTTGGAACAATTCTATCCTTTGGATTGTCTAAAAGTTGTTGTAATTTATTACTCGACGAATGAATCGCTGTTATACCCACGTTTTTGAAGACCTGACTCAAACCACGAGTAAACCAGGGTTCGTACGGGATGGATACATATTTTGGAGTCTCTATATCCCGTTGAAAGGTCGTAGAATTACGAAGTGTGTCCTTAAATTTACGCTTTCTAATTAGTTTTCAACTATATCTCTAGGATAAGCATTACTCACAGCTATATCTTTAATTAATACTTTTTCTTTTTCAAACCTGTCATTACTGAGAGGGAAACTTAGTAAACGATGGATAAGAAAATTAAAACTCGCCATTTTATGTTGATAGCAGTGGTGAGAGTCATTAGGGATATATCTGATCGTACTGGTATCTTTTCTATATATATATATATATATATATATATATATATATATATATATATATATATATATATATATATATATATATAATTCTAACCTATTGTCACTATTTTTAATTACTAATACATCTAAAATGGAAGTTTTCCATTATTTCCTAGTTCATATGTAAACTGTACAGAAGTGAAGAAACGCCTATTTAATTGGGAAATGAAGTTTTCTACATCCGCAATCTTAGTGTCAAACACGGCAAAAATGTCATCCACATACCTCAGCCAAATCCTAGGAAAATACTCGAATTCTTCTTTTGCTTCAGTTTCAAAACGACTCATGAAGACATTAGCAATGAAAGGCGATAAACAGTTACCCATTGCGGTTCCTTCATGTTGTTCATAGAACTTGTCATTGAAACGGAAGCAATTTTGTTTCATACAAAGTTTTGTAAGGTTTATATATTCTTCTATTACTTCTTTTCTATAGTTGTTTAATTCGAGTAAATCCTCAAGATAGTCCAAGGTCTGTGGAATTGCTTCACTCGGAAATAATGAACAAACATCAAAGGATATCAAAATTTCTCCCTCTTGCAATTGAATATTCTTGACCTTATCAATGAAGTCATTCGAATTTTTAACTGAAAAACTAGGCTGTGCAATGGACAAACTATCAAATTCCTTAGTCAACCATTTTGATAAGTGGTAAGTCGGAGATCCAATAGACGATACTATTGGACGCACCGACTTCCCTGGCTTATGAACTTTTGGTAGACAATACAATCTAGGTACAGTAGGGTTAGATACACGTAACCTATTCTTAACAGGTGGAGTAATAAGGTTGTTACATGATTTGAGGACATTTTTTATTTCAGTGGTCATTCTTGGTAAAGGTTTTCTAGTAAGTTCTTTATAAGGACTAAGGACCATTACTAATTAGGTTGTTTACCCGTTCATAATAGTCCTCTTTATCTAAAATAACAACCTTATTACCTTTATCTGCTTTTAAATAAAAACAGCCTTTCTCGCGTAACTTTTGATAGTCTTTCTAGGATTCTTTGAGAATCACTTTTTATTGTCTACGTTATTCATTCTCGTCGAGCGAAGTGAAAGTGTTTTGGTGTTTGTGGAAACTACTCCGAATGTTATAGTTACATCAAAGGTTCCAGCCCTATCCAGTTGCAGTAATAACAACTATTTTATTTGATAGGTGATACCATTTGAAAGTTTTTAGGTCTCATAGAATTTTTATTAAATTAGGTACAAAAAAATATTTTTTAAATGTCCAAAATTATCTTGTCACCCATACTACAATACTTAACGAAGTGCTAGTAGGCACTGATTTTGTAGGTTGGCGATGTATAAAAATGTCACTGCTGTCAAGCAGTGACAACTTAAGTGTTAAAAAACACTCGGTCTATCACCAAAATATGTCGATGGAGAGCAAATGTCCACACCCCAAAAATAATCAGAATCGATTAATACTTATTCAAGTTTTTTACAAAATTAATTTTTTTTACAACCTTTGAGGTCATCTAGCGGCCAAACGAAGAGATTTAGGATACCGGCGACAAAGTTGTAGCCAGAGAATCAAAGAAACTTATTTACTTTGGTGATTTTTGACGTGACGGGCTGGTTCAACGACTTCAAAATTATAATTGCAACATCTTTTATGATTTATATGACAGATGACAGATGATATTTTAATGACAGATAATATACAAATAATATACTTACACGAGGGATTTCTCCCTTAATTTACAAACTTTTTTGTACCTTGCAATTTTTCGATGAAATGTACTGTTTTTGGTAAAGGAACCAGAATCCGACCATACTTTAGGTAAGAAACTACCATTATTTTTCGATAAACTATCGTCTGGTAAAAGTGGTAAAGTTCTGCTGTTCTAAATCCTCCACCCTGTTTAAGTAAGTAGGTAATCACAAAATAAATATTTTAATTTGTCTGCAACTTCGATATATTATTTTTTCTTATCATTCTCCACGATTTACTTTCAAACTACTTGCAACGAATACTGATATTTCCTCTAAACATCCATATAAATACTCCGAATATATAAAAATGCAATATCAAGAAGAATAAAAATGAAAATATTATTTATGTTCTTTCATTTATTTCACGCTACATTTCATATGGCAATCGTAAAATTCAATTACGTGCGATAGCGGCACAAAAGTATATCATTTGAATATTCACATTATCATATCTCAAAATTATTATGTTGATTGTTTGGAAATATTTTTGATTGATGGGTTGGAAATAATTGGAAGATATGCTTATTGGGTAACCTTTCGTTAAAAAACCTGTATATGTACTTACGTAAGCAGCACTCATGGCGGGGTATACTTGGAAATACGGAGTCACTAAATACATAGGTTGAAGGAATACGTTTACAGCATATCCTAGATAAGAGCACGACGATATGTAGCTGAATGCAGCTACACTGTTGAATGCTGTTTCCTAAAACATTAAAATATAACGTAAATAACAGGCAAAAGATTATAAAGGCCTTATAAGGTAAACACTCAAATTAAAATCCAACGACCAAAACTAAATGATAGTTGTCATAAGTGATTTAAAATTTTCGAATCGGCATTTTAAGTTTTTTCGGAACATTTCAAAAACTACCAGATATATCTTATATATCTTGACATATTTAAGATAGCTATACAATAACGCAACGTATTTGTGATTTAATTAACTTTGTATCTTTTTTCCATTTCCTCTACTCTAGAACATTGAAAATAAAACTGAAACTAGATACAGTACAATAGAAAAAGAGCTATTAGCTATATTGTGGGCGTGAAAAATGTTCCGTCCGTATATTTTTGGACGAATCTTTAAAATCCCGGTAAAGTAGAATCCCGGTAAAGTAGAATATATAAGACAAATATGTAGACATTCCTCCTACAAATACTGGAACACCATCGACACATACTTCCCAAGATATCCAAAATGATACACCCAAACATGAACTCCAAAATTCTAATAATCACCAAGATGAAATTTAAAACTCTTGTCATGGTTGGCTAATGATCAATTTCTTATACACATACGTCATGTTTCCTTCTATGAGAGACATTGTAATTGATTTTATTTACCATGCTTAACATTCACTATATAGATTAAGAAATTACCTCCTTGAAACCGTTAGATTGATATTAAGCACCATGAAATTTGTCACAATATAATAAACATTAGATTCTAAATTATTGTTAACGTCGTAAAAAACTCAACCAAATAATTTGTTATTGTATGAAACATTAAATGACCTATTTTACTTCTTAGATAAAAATATTTTTTTTTATAATAAAACTGTATAACAGATCATAATTATACAATATGAAACTTTTGTCTTATACTCACAAATAGAGATGACTTCAGTAAATTGAAGGACTTCTGGGAAAATACATAGCAAAACAGTAGCAGAAAACTAGTCATTAGACACCATGATGCAGTTGTTATAAATGATTGTAAAGATGCCCCCAAGGTTCCAGCATACTGTATTCCAAAATTCAGTGCCAAGCTTTGGCAGAAGAATCCCAATCCCTAAAAAAATTAAGTTGTATTGGCTGTTACATCAATAATTATATAGTTTTTTCTACAATGTGCCGTTGGGAAAAATCTATAGTCAAACGTCACGTCAATTCAAGTAACTGGTTTCATAGCAACGTGTGACGAAGTATCATTCAGTAAGTTAAGCTGTATTGAGAGCAAGAGGGATGGGCGAGAACCCAGATTACTTAGTCCTCAATATGGTGTATATTCCTTTTTGAAAGTTATTGGAACGGTGGTAAAAATGGTGTTAGCGGCTTCATTTTAACGGGTCTACTACACTATAAAATTTGCAGAGTACGGGATGGGCTTTTCCGCATGCGCAGCACCATAACCTGTTGTCCTTGCACGGTTACGATTTTTATTACAAAACTCAATATTTTTATTTTAATTGAAAGATTATGTTTCAAATCAAAGGAAAATTTTGTTATTCGAAAAAAACAGCGCGATTGTCGAGTCCGACACCTGCAATAGTGATATGTTTATTTATTACTTTTTAGTTGTTTGCTATAAATGCGTGTTTCTTAGTTTTTTTATATTAAAAAACTTATAAAAAGTTTCTAGTTTTATATCTAAATAAGAAACTTCATGTTTCAAGAGCAGGATTAACCAAATAGCTACTACAACTGCGATCAGTAAATTCTATATTGTGGCGAATGCACCAATTTGAGACACATTTTTAACAATATAATAATTTGGCAACTTTGTCCTCGCCAGGATCATCAAAATCCTGTTTTTTGATTAGGACAAAGTTGTAAAATTATTGCATTGTTATCAGTCCTTGATAAGTGTGCAGTTTAATCTGACGTTTTGAGTGGATGAAAATCTCGTTCAAAGATTCCGTTACAAGATATATACAAACTTCCAGGTGAATCTAATAAACGCGTGTTAAAGAAGTATGTTTCGTTATCTGCTGCGATTACGAAATATCACTTTATTTGTAAAAATTAGAAAATAGTATTTGATATAACAAGTGGGTAATCGGTGTTTTTTGTGCGGCGATTTATGAAACAACGAAATATTGAACGATTTCTGTTGACTATTAAGTTTTATTTCACACCGTTAAATAATATTTCTTTATTTCACGCTTTTTTATTATTCACTTGTGAATAATGCCATTGTCTTGATTCAGTGAAACTGTCAAATAAATGACATTTTAGGATATGGCGCTACAAAAATTAATTTATCTGAAATCGTCAAGCACGTCAACTGTCAAGTCAATTCAAGCAACTGGTTGCATAGCAACGTGTGACGAAGTACACAGTGTAGAATATATATTTTTTGTGTATGAATTAACGTGCCATTTCAAGGGTTTTCGTCTGAGCACTTTATTGCTTTGGGTGATAAAGAAGGCGCAATGTTGACTGAAATAAACATCATAGACGCTTAATGAATTTCAATGTTGTTATTCAATTGCAACACAACAATATAATGCATAATATATGGAGAGAAAAAGATTGACACACTTGACGAGGTTATTGTTATAAACCATGGTTACCATACTAATACAATAAATACTGAAGCTATTGAAGCTAATAATAAACCTCATATATTATTATTATAAAGTAATTAAATTATGGTTAAATACATACATAAAACATAGTATTGTCACCATATGTCGTTGCATGAATTTTTGATGGTAAATATTAGAGTAGCAACAGATCCGCATGTTTTAAAATCATAAAAATAATTTGTGAAATTGAATTAATTACAGTACGCGATTTTCCTTTTTTTATTGTTGGGGTCATAGGCCTGTTTCATTTAATAACGTCATTTTCGTTACGGTCGGTGCAAGAATGCTAGTTTATTATTTATTAGTCCGTTTGTGGCATTTTAGTTCCGACTGCGCCACGTATGTTTTTGGAATGAACGAGTAACTTTTTAAAAAGCACTATTGGTATTAACTCGAAGGTACGGACAAGACTGGCTTCTTACTGGCCATTACATATATTTCTAAGTTTATACAATGCAAGCAAAGCTACAGATAAGGCAAAGCAAAAGCGTATAGTCCAGGGACGTAACTATTGAAGCCATCTTTGAACATCGAATTTTTAAATAAAGAAATATCGCCGCGTCAAAAATTTCTAATGACCAATATTAAAGGAGTTTGTTTTTCACCTCCTTGTAACAATATCTCAGGGTTTCAAAAACTGTCATAAACTGCCAGAGGTACAAAAACAGTCACAAACTGTCAAATTTCAAATATATATATATATATATATATATATATATATATATATATATATATATATATATATATATATATATATATATATATATATATATATATATATATATATATATATATATATATATATATATATATATACATACATATTCTTGAAGAAAATACGGGATTTTCTTTCTCAGGTGAATAGTTTAGACGATATGAAAGAATGTTTTTTGAAAAATGTGAGGCAAAAATCTTATTTTCGAAAATTTTCACTTTTCTGGTGCGTGTGGCTAGAAAACGGTTACCAATTCGAAAGTATATAGAACGGTTGTAGAAAATTTCAAGAGCTTGCATTTCGTATAAGAAAATCTTTCCCTACGCGACGCACTGTATTCGATATATAAGCGAAAACCTTTGACCCTCTTTGCCCCCCCCTCATTCGGCTGACCTCCTAGACGTCAGGACTTTTAGCATGTTCACCTTCTAAGCACCCTGAACAAGTTTCTGAGGGATTGGCTTAGGTCCCTACTCACACAAATATGCAGTCGCGCCGTAAAATATAAGGTAAAAATAAATGAAAGAAATAAAATGCCCTATTTTTTCAAATTACCTAAACCTAAATTAAACATACGTATAACAGAAAATTAAAAAGTGATATGATGACAATGATGACATGTTTAAGTTCTCAAATCATGTCTCGCCTAATTGCTGCGGAAATTGCTGAAATAGCGGATAATAATTGGAGGTACTTACAATTTCCGCAAGTTTCAAAATTCCTGGTTCGGACCTTACTATACTAAACTGCAAACAAGTACAACATCGACAACAACAACAGCTGACGCCACTTTCACCACCACTATGCACTGTCACTATTGTAGGCCCTCTGGACCTTGGCGACATCATTTTTTTGGTTCGATGTATACTGGCTAGCTTTTCTAATGCTTAAACATTATAATACTGTATTTTACAAGGTACTAACCTTCCATCTGTTTGACTAGACAACGAATAAACTCACCAGGGGCAATGAGCTTCGTTGGGGTTAAAAGTTGCTATTTTTGGATTTGTTAAATTTACACTTATCCGGTTCACTCGGTTAATATGACATTCTCCTGTCTAAAAATAAACGGTATGAGCTCCGACGCCAGCGGGCACGTGCTCAAATTTGACTGGTGGACTAATTTATATACATACGTATCTACCTTGCCTAAGCTTATATAAGTAATATTTCCTTGAAAATCAGGCATTGGTGTCTTCTTTTTACTGTATTTTTAAGGAAACGTTAACCTCAAAATGGTGTTTTTGGATGCCTATATTTTTTGACCAAGGGTCAGGTCAAAAAGGTAGGTAGGCATCCAACAACACAATTTTGAACGTTTCTTTAAAAATACAGTAAAATGAAGACACCAATATATGATTTTCAAAGAAATATTACTTCTGTTAAGTCTTATTTAATCCTAGACAACACATATGATCAGTCATTTTTTATCACGTTTATATGGATAACAAAAGGTTTTTTTTATTATTTTGTGATTTATTTTAAAGTTTCAGGATGGTTGACTGAATTTATTTGAGTGAATGAATTTAATTTAAAAATGGTGGAAATTTTTAAATTAAATTCATTCACTCAAATAAATTCAGTCAACTTTTGTAATTGATATCGATTTTAAGATGAGTAGTTTCATGTTTTAATTTTTTCTCGGAAGATTTGAGGTTATGTGAAAAATAAATAATAGAAAATACTCAGGGGCATGAAATAATAAAACTATGCAATTAAGTACGGAGATTTTTTTGTTGGTTGCTGAATAACCCCTGGCCCCTCACCCCCCCTGGCTACGCCACTGGTCAGAATTATTTGCAGAACGTGTAATGTCCAAGACGAGAGTAGATACATAGTATAGTTATATATAGGGTCCGCCAATAAGCGCGCTCGATCTTTAAAATGAAATAAAGCAAGTTGTGTGAGAGCTATAAATGAAATTTATTTTTTGTTTGAAAGAGTATTCGAAGGCACTATGTATGGAAAATAATATCGATCAAATGTCCACCTCGGCTTCGCTGGGTGGCGCGCATACGAGAAGTCCAATTTTCAATGACTCTGGCGCACAAATCGGGCTGTATTTCATCGATGGCGTGGCGTATGTTGACTTTGAGGGCATCAGTGTTTTGTGGTTGGTTTGCGTAGACCTGTGATTTAAGAAAACCCCACAAGAAATAGTCTAGTAGGGTTAAATCGCACGATCTCGGTGGCCAGTTGATGTCGCCTCCGCGCGAGATAACCATTCCTCCGAAGCGCTCGTGCAGAAGATCCATTGTGGCGCGCGCTGTGTGGCTAGTAGCGCCGTCCTTCTGAAACCACATATCCTCGACATCCATATTGTCGATTTCATGCCAGAAAAAGTTCGTTATCATGGATCTGTATCGTTCGCCGTTTACCGTGATGGACACACCATCGTCGTTCTCGAAGAAATACGGCCCGATGATGCCTCCGGCCCAAAATCCACACCAAACAGTTACCTTTGCTGGGTGCATTGCGACCTGGTGGACCTCCTGTGGATTGTTCTCGGCCCAATAACGACAATTCTGCTTGTTGACATTCCCATTTAAGGACGATCAATTGCACCGTAAAATTGGCGGAGCGCGCGGAACGTTGCTCGAACCGATGAATGATTTTCGTAATAAGTTTTAACGATTTGCACATGTTGCTCGCGGCTGAATTGGTTCATGGTGATTTGTGAAGATACACTAAATAATAACAACTACGTTTGCCAACTCTACAACAAACAACATGGCCGCCATGAGCTGTCAAAGATCGAGCGTCCCTATTGGCGGACCCTTTACTATATATCTCCAAAGATAATAGTGAGAATAAGAAAAAACCGTAATTCTATCAATGTGAAATATTAGTGAAATATTTTCATAATGGAACTGCATTTGGCAACGGAAACAGTTAGATCTCTCGCCAAGCTTTGATATCATATAAATTGTGTAATGTAATAAATTCATGGGTTTAATTTAATTTAAAGTTTCTTTTCTTCTTTTCAGAACATTTAAATAAAAGCTTGTTTTAAAAAATGTATTTTTAATATTAATTTATTTTTAATTTTTTAGTTATCGCTGGACATGTTTCTAACTGTTCATTTCATTTAATTCGTCATTGTTGCCTATTAATTTAGTACAGTCTAGTTCTTCCATTAGACCTTCTAGTTATGTGACTCTACTTACTCTTATTTCTCACTCACTTATTTCAGCTTGAAGCTTACATGTGACTAACGAAACACATTTCCAGGTTTGATTCTGGAGCTTCTCTTATACAAGGTACAAACCAATGCTATTGATGCTCATATCGCCCATTACAAGTAATAGTAAGAAGCCAACCAAGGCGTAAGTACTTTTAAAATTCAGTTGCAATATTTGACCTGAACAATACGCCCCCAAATTGTAATCGGGGACTCCAAAAACCGCGGGATAACAATTTTAGGCGGACTTGTTTTCGATCGCCATCTTAGATCCGCCATCTTGAAGTTTTTTTATCGCCAGCAGTTGACTCTTGTCGGTCCCTACAACATTTGTTCGAGCACCGCCAAACTATCCCTAGCCTTTGCAGAGTTATAACTCTTTAATACTGGTATAACGGCCATCTTGCCCATTTCCGCCATTTTGCCCATTATTTTCCCTTGAACCCTTCCATTTGATATTCATGGGGTTTATGCACCCCCATGAAAAAACATAGTCCACCATCTTTGGGATTCCGCCATACTATATTTATAGTGATGTCATTTTATTTTCGTATTATTCTCAGTAAACCCTTTCATTTGATAGCCATATCATGGAAGTGCATAAGAAATAACTAGTCCGCCATCTTAGGCGGCCCGTCATATTAGATTTAGAATGACGTCACTTAGCTAACCATGCATTCATCTGAACTATACGTGCGTGCAAAATTTCAGCTCAATCGGCTGAGGATAATTACTTTAAAATTCAGTTGCACGATTTGACCTGAACAAACATACAGTCATAGATACATATATACATAGCAAGTTAAATAAAAGCTTGTAAAATATATATCACTTCCAACGATTGCTTGGATTTTAATAGGCCTAGCCTAGACGTCACCTAAATTTTTACGATAAACAAGGAATCGATGGGGTCGATATTGAATGTTAAATTAACTGTGGATAATGAAAAAACAATTAAAAATACCGTAACTTGGCCTGGCCGGCTTTGGCGAGAATGAAATAGGGTTGTAGACAGGGCCTGAAGAGGCTTCAAACACAACTAGAAACTACAGTGTTCCATTTAAAAATTATATTCTGTTACCCACCAAGCGTTTTTGAGATATCCTTCATTAACTTGACTCTCCGCGGATCATATTTTTTGTCTAGGCGGAATAAAGCAGTATATATATAAGTTTTTATATATAAGTTTGTTTGAGGTATGTTGCATTTGTTTCCAAAGCCTACGTCAATAATCTACTCTAGACAAATTGTCAAATGATTTGTCAAAAAATTTGAATTATTTGACTAATATATGTGCGATATAATTTAAATAAAATTTATGAATATTTTTTATTAAAATACATAGGTAAATAATAAATATATATTATTATTAAAACATGGCCTCATGGCAGTGAAAATATTTTCTAGCTGAAACTAAAAGAATTGATTGGGTTTTCACATTAAGTAATTTAATGCCTGTAATGATAATAATTTACCTTATATTAGGTATGCATATTTTTATAAAACTGCTTTTTATTAAACTCTTCTGATAGCACACAATCGCGAGCTATTATGCATTTGATCCAGTGATTCTCGGAACATTCACCCCCTGATTTTATATTACAGATCCTAAAGCAGTAGATGCAATAAGTTCCATGTGTCAAAAACATATCATGGATCATAACATGGTACAAACAGAATAGGATACGACGGGGGCTGTGAGAATAGTATGTTTCAAATGGTACAAACATTTATTAAAATATATATTGAAAAATAACAAAAATATAGCAAGTTATTAATATAGATAGTATTAATAAAATGTCACACAGTAAAAAAATAGGCAGACATTTAAGGCACGTTATATAGACATATATGGCAGCATTTTGACCGGTCAAACTATTCTCAAAATTACACCAATCTACTCTTAATATAACAGTAAATATATTAACTCCGACACATTGATTGGATTGACATGAAATTACTACCTACTACCTGTAATATATTAATTTAGAACATTTAAAGGTATTATAAACAGACAATATTAATCGCGAAGGTACCGTACAGAACACGAGGAAGACATGACTTAGTTATGACTTACTGAAATACAACTTGCCCATATTTAAAAAAATCGTTTTGTATATTAAAATTTGAAGATATATTCTCCTTACCAGTAACATAGCATAATATATTTATGCTTCTCAAAAATCTTATAGCCGTAACAATGGTAACATGTCGAATGTCGAAGGAGGTAAATTAATATTTTAAGTAACATTTGTAACAAAAACATGTAAAACTTATTAAACAAATTACAGTACATTAAAATACATTTTCTGTATGTATAACAGCAAAAATTAATAAATAATAAATAGTTGTATGTAATACTATAAAAATTACAATCCTCTGTAACTCCTTAGGGCGAAAATTGTGCTCAGCAGATATAAGGCGGAAATAACCAATCCAATCACCTAAAACAGAAAGGAGTGGCGGTCAGAATGTTTTATTATTTTTCCATGCAGAATTTAAAAATCAGGTTACACTAGGAAATAGATTTATAATATTATACAGGAAATCTACCAGAATAGCAGTCTTTGGCCTTTTGTTTATATTATATTCATCGAGTCAACGTAAGAAAAATATATGTTATTGTTCTTACGTTGACTATGTAATTTTTCTTACGTTTTTTTACGTTGTTAATACCTATTTTTCAAAATCAATATACTTTTAAAACATTTGAATTTGGTACGCAATATGCAATAGGGATCCAAATCTTTGGCATAGAAAATGTTTAATGCAAAAGTAAATATCATTTTTATATAATATTATATATTACTTTTTCCTCAAATATTCTATTGACAAAATTCACACACGAAATGGTCAGTTTCCGAACCTGAACAATCAATGTGGCATCATTGCTGACATACAATACTTTGGATCCATTTTCCCTTTTTCTATCTTCTTAAAAAAATCCCATCGTAGTAAAAACACGTGGCATCTCCTTCTTGTAGTCTGTACACCAGATCTTCCATATCACCATCTGAAGAATTGTAATTAAAATTTGGGGAATTTGATTCTGAATATGAGTCTTTTATTGCCGTATTTTTCTACTTTATCGGATGTACCTTGATGTCACTACGTGATGGTTGATCTACATCATTTGAGAAGTCTTCAGTAGGTCCCCTTTTCATTTTTATCAGACATTCACTATATGATGTTTGGTGTAACTTCAAAATCAATTAACATTTTACGCTTGACAGTTCTATCATTAAATTACCTCTTGGTCATCTTTATATGGAGATGTTATAATACACTGACGGACTGACTGACACTGACTTTGCTTGAAAGGGCGATTCTTGCGGATGATTATTTTGTAATTGGCTTTCATAAAAAATGTATTTTTTAAAATGTACAGCCTTTAAAAACCGATTATGATTTTGACACGAAATTTGATTGTCGCTGTGGAGTGAAATTTTATTTGTATTGACTGCTTAGGTTGGTCACGGTGTTTACCATTCTTTTTTCAATATTCTCTTTTTTGAATTACCTCACTAGCCCCTTCAGCAACGAAGATGCGACATTTTAGATGAAACGGTGTTATTAAGTTTGATATTCAACAAGGAGGCCATGGAGCTGAAAATGTCTAAAAAGTTCATCGTTTAAGAAATGTTTAGCGTTTTCGATTACGGACGCTGAAATAATTGTTACTTACAAGTACAAACAACATCAAAAAGAAATAACAAACAAATAATTATTCGACATTTTACAGTATGTATTATTATCAACAGTAAAACGACAGTACAGTATTATTATCAATAATAATTACAGTAAAACGACTGTAATTATTATTGATTAAAACAATAAACTTAAAAAATAAGTTTAATAATAACGAGTATTTCCTCCTCTGGCTGCTATAACAGCTTCCATACGCCTAGGCATGCTTTCAATCAAATTTGTGATAGTTATTTGAGGGATATTGTCCCATTCTTCTGTAAGAGCAATCCTCAATTCATTCAGATTCTCTGGGTTGCGCCTACTAAGACGTTGTCCCAATTCATCCCATAAATGCTCAATGGTATTCGTATCAGGGCTTTTAGCGGGCCATGGCATACGATTAATTCCGACATCGTTTAAAAATTGTGTTATCATCACTGCTGTATGCGGTCGTGCATTATCTTGCATTAAGAGGAATTCTTCGCCAATGTAAGGTGCAAATGGGACAACATGTTCATTCAAGATCTGTATGTATCTAACTGCATTTAGAGATTGCCGTGGTGGAAACACAAATAATTCTGTACGGACATCGCTGGTAATTCCACCCCATACTATTAGTGAACCACCGCCAAAACTCTCCCTTTCACTGAACATACCATCCTCGTATCTTTCTCCACGCCTTCTCCAAACCCTCCGACGCCCGTCTACTGATCTCAACATGAATCTTGATTCGTCAGTGAATAAAACTTGAATACATTGCAACTCATTCCAAACAAGATGAATTCGAGCAAAATCCAAACGAGATACTCGATGTCGTCGAAGTAACGCACGAGGATGAGTTGTGTCAGATCGAACTATTTGTCGGAGATTCAGGAATCTCGGTTTTATCGTATTCCAATAGCAGGTCTTCTTGCGATAAAACCGAGACTCCTGAATCTCCGACAAATAGTTCGATCTGACACAGCTGTTCCTCGTGCGTTTCTTAAATTTCGGTTTGTGATCACAGCTGTTTGATAGGGATTCCTCGATATTTGCAGACCAATAAATCGATCGTCAATATTTTGCATAATCCTGGAACTACCCGAACCTGGACGTCTGCTGTATTGGCCCGTTTCTCGGTAGCGCTGGGTCGCTCTTCGGACAGTTGTTTCTGGTAGACCAACAATACGAGCTGCATATCTTTGACTCCTTCCATCTTCTACCAAAGCCACAACTCTAGCTACTTGAATTGGACTAATTTGCACTGCCATTTTCTTTTAGAACTTTAACTGAATTATTTTTTTTTCACGAGAATTTCAACTGAATCTTTTGACGTTTCAGTGTTAACCGTTACCATAGCCTCTTGTTAAATATCAAACTTAATAACACCGTTTCATCTAAAATGTCGCATCCTCGTTGCTGAATGGGCTAGAGAGGTGAATCAAAAAAGAGAATATTGAAAAAATAATGGTAAACACCGTGACCAACCTAAGAATTCAAGACAAATAAAATTTCACTCCACAGCGACATTCAAATTTCGTGTCAAAATCATAATCGGTTTTTAAAGGCTGTACATATTAAAAAATACATTTTTTAGGGAAAGCCAATTACAAAATAGTCATCCACAAGAATCGCCCTTTCAAACAAAAAAAATATCAAAATCGATAGGCTGGTTTAAAAGTTATTGAACATCAAATTTGGGACAAAATCTAGGTGCGCCACTTTTTATGTCCGATAGTTTATGTATGTTGCTTTTAATAAATATAGGCACAAGTTAAATTTGCTGGTGTCAATGCATTCACATACTGCTGCAAAATATTGGGTCTCATTTCTAATATTCAAGGCTTTCTCTTGCCCAACGTCGCAAAATTGTCCCTCTTACAGCCGATCTGGCATTAATGACACCAAGAATAATGTCAACCATTTTCGTTCAGCAGTTTCATTCCCTTTGTTTCCCAACAGTTCAATTTGAGGGAATACTCTGTTTTGTCTGTGGGCCAGATGAAGAAGAATCCAGAAAAAAGAAATACTGTAACTATTGTGGAAATTATGGTCGGAATGCCTCATTTTTAAGAGCAGTTGAAACACGAGGTGACGAATTGACGCTTAAAATGGAAGAACTTAGTTCCCTTTGTCCTATTTTATTTATTTATTTATTTATTTGGTGTCAATAACAAATAATGTTTTACACAGGTCAACATATATATTCTAAAATACATAGACAACTATAATAGATAAAACATGTTTTACAGCACATCTCTAAAATAGATATAAAATGTCTTTGGAGAATACAAAGTTTAGGTAAAAAAAATTAAAACATAAATTACAATTAACATACAATTAAAATTACAAAAATTCTTCCACATTATAGAATACTTCAGAAAGCAGTAATTTTTTTAATTCAGTTTTGAAGCTATTTAAGGAAAGATCCCTAATTATTTGTGGTAATTTATTATAAAATTTGGGGCCATAGAAATTTATTTTTTACTGGAATTTTACTGGCCATTTTTACTGGAATTTAATCTCAAATAAGGGCATCTTATATCCTCAGTACTCAGTACTATGTTGAGCATATTTAAAAAATGGATAGAGGAGTAAGTTCACAATATTTTTTAAAAATTTTAAAAAGTTTGTATCTCGGCAACTATTGAGCTCACGTAGAGGGTCTACGTACTTTGGTTTCAGATTGTAGCAAGTTTCTAAATCTAAAAATTCATTAAAAAGTATTGAATCGTTATTATCGAAAAACTATTTTTGTCAAAGTTGCGTTCGACTTCCGAGGTCGAAAACTTCACTAGAATATTCACTGGTCTATTATCATAGACAACTCAATAAAAAATCGGAACTACACTACTAAATTTGACGTAAGTTTCGATGTATGAGGTTACTGCATTGTATATAAATTTATATTATTCTTAAAATTGGTAGACCTATAGGTAATACTTACACCAGCTGCAAAATAAGGTTCGAAATCTTGTGAGTAGTTCCCCTTCCTGTGGTTAACCTCAATGACAAGGGTCAGAGCAGCTGCGAGATATAGAATGAAAGCAAATCCATGGAACACAACCTCCTAAAATTGAAAATACGTTCAATATCTATAATAGTATAAGTACGAAAGAAAGGACTATAGTGCGCTTACCATTAGTCTTGAAGGTAAGAAGAGAGATAAATATAGAAATTATATGATAACTATATAATTATCAATTATCAATATATAATTATTATTAATATCAATACAAAACATGTCCAGGCAGTTCTTAATACAGTGTAAAAACTATAAAAGGGCTACTAGGTATATTATCATTGGTTTTCTATAACTGTTATTTTTTTTTCGGTTTATTCCGTGTGTATAAATTCTCACAATAATGCTTATTAATGCTTATTAGAATGAGTTTCACACAAAGAATAAAATTAGGCTTGTACCATAATTGCATTATACAAAAACAAAATAACATGGTGATTAACCTAAAGAAGGTGAAGATGAAGTCATCAATTACAATAGGTTGTTATTTAAAAATAAGTACTTACGTAAATGGTTTTGGAAATGATGGAAGCTGTAGATATTGATATCAGGCATGCGGTCAGTAGTAGGAATGTGCCTATGAGAAAGGTGACTGACATCAAGAGGAAGAATACTTCTGGGGTCTGACTGTAGCGCTGATAGTGGTTGAAGTAGTAACTGACCAACCCCACCGCTACAATTCCCAGAATCTAAAAAAATATGTATTCATATTACTTTACCTTGAAGTTCGAAAACACCCTGTATATGTTAAAGAGCGGAGCTAAAGAGAACACGTCAGGCATAAAATTGACCTTTGTAAAATGTTCACCTCTTACGAGATACAGCCGCTCCAAAAAAATGGTATGTCGGTTCTAATTTGAAAATCAAAAAAGATATAAGATGTGTCAAATTCTACACACATTTCTTATTAAGGCATGTGCAACTCGTCAACAATTTTTCGAAAATGTATGCCCCTTGGAAGGGGTGGAAATAAGAATCCCCTAAGTTATCCCCCACATCTTATTTTTTTGACAAATATTGAGCATTCAAAAATACGTTATCTGGTTTATTTTGAAACTCTCTTGGACCTTTTTGCTTTAAAACTAACCGTTTATTAACAAAAAAATAATATTGATTACCATTCTCATTCCCAAACATTTGTAACAAAAAAAACGTTGCACAAGCATAAGTAGGAAATTTGTGTAAAATTTGCCTGTTGTACCTTTTCTGGTTTTTAAATTACAGCCGTTATTCCAGATTTTTTTGGAAACTTTGAAGGGCTGTATCTTGTAGGGGGTGAACATTTTACTAAAGTAATTTTTATGCATAACGGCTTTCAAATGCTGTAAAGTTTTTCAAAATCGTTAGGTCGTTTTGAATTTGCAGGCGTTCAAAGTTACCCAAATTTTCCTAGGTGCGATTTTTTTTATCTTTTTGAACACTCTTATAGAAAGTGTTGAAATAAACTTTTGTTTATTTCGCTCCTAAATGCTGTGCGTGTCAGGGAAAGTTGATATATATACTAATTACTAATCTATCGTGCTGACGGAAAAAAATCAAAACATTTCTCTAATATATTTGTAGATTTCCCCCGCTTTAATATTCTACCAAAGATGCCACCCACTGAAAAATAATGTATACGTTCTATTTTAAGAGTCTTATGTAAACAAAGATTATACTACAGTATTTAGAATGGAATGATGTCGCTAAAATGGAAACATCATGTGGATGGAAAGATTAACTACTATTATATTACTTCAAAGAAACATTTTCATATATTTCTAGTAAAGTCAATCGCTAGGAAGTCAAAAGTCAACTTCCATTCCAAAAATAATTTCCAATCGAACGATTTGTTGGTTAAACATAATTTTGAAAATTTGCCAAATCTAATAATTATTGCACTAACTGACGATTCTCAAAACTGTTAATATAATTGAAGAGTAACTTTTAATTACATACTTTAGTTGCATAGTGCAACTATTAGTTGCATACTTCGTTTATATATCTACAATTTGTTTCCAAAAGTAAATGGACCATCACAATAATTATTGAATCGATTGTAGGTAGAGATCAATGTCGATTCATAATACCACAAATTTGCATTATACGTATTATATTATGGCTATATTTGGCGGTCATCGAAAGGGGACTAGGTCAGAAAATGACCCAACCTGCTAGATATGCTTGATGATATGACTGCCAACGGCGACGTTACGTCATGGTAACCTCACGGTTGTGTAACAGTTACATACGTTTACACAACGCGTCGAGATACAACGCTAGATAGTATTTAAATTCTGTGTATTCACTGAGTGAGAGATCCTTCACTATTATGATTGATGACCAATCTCGATATATATATACCATATATATATCGACCAATATATAGACCAATCTATATATATATACGTTAGGAGTACCTAAGCACTTATTAGTCGGAGAACGAGCAATGTCTAAAATGTACCCTCTATAACAGTCGAACACCAAACCACCTAAGAAAATGTATTCTTATGTAAATCGTTCTGGCGGGTCCGATTTTGAGTTCGCCAGGCAATCAAGAATTGCAAAACTGGAAAAAATGAATTTCTGAAAACTCTCAAATTTTAGGGAGTTTTTTAAATGTTTTCTTATCACCCTATATCTCCCTTAGTTTAGTCCGATTAACATGAAATTTTTAGAATGGCCAATTTAGATTTCTCATCATGAGTGACATAACATAACATCAAAAAAATTTATTCTCTATTGCCTGCAGTAAATGTTGTGATTATTATTTTGGTTCAACAATATAAAAAGCCAGTTAAAATCCTTGCCAGAACAAAACAGTGTCAAAAATTCAAATGATATAGATACTTAACTGATCAAAATTTTTCTTGTGAGCCAATCAAAAATTTTCTTGTGAGGATTTATTTAATAAAAATTCCTATTTTAACAGCAAATAATATTTGTTCTAAATCTACTAGTTTCTTATATACAAGATTAAATGTCACGCAATCAAAGAGAGTAAATTAAAAAGAAAATTAAATGGATGGAAGAAGCAAACGTCAGTTTTTGATTGTTGATATATTGATTGAGATGGATCTTCTGTTTGGCGATGGATTTCTTCTGAAACAAGACAATTATTACAGAGTTCACACGGCGCAATTTTTTTCGGGAGCTCGGATCATGGCAACTCCGATCATGGCCTGTCATGAGTCCCGATCTTAATGCAATCGAACATGTATGAAACATCTTGGACAGACGTGTTACAAAGCGCCCTATTATAGTAGGAGGCCCTAGCATTTAGCTTGCACCAAAATGCTGAAGGTTGGCAACCCATATGGTGTTAATAAGGGCAACATCCTGTCCACAAGAATCCATTTTGTCATCTTAGGTTTTTCATTTAATGATTATTTTGACAGCAAAGCAAAAAAGTTTTCTTGTTGCAGCACCAGTTTGAATAGATTAGCTCTTGTGTAGGATGACGCCAAAGAACCCAGCCAGCGGACCAAAATGATGCTCTTCTGGAAGAATGGCAGAATCTGGTCAGGAATTTCTGAGAAACTGTTTAATAATAAACTAAGGGGGCATGTTTAATAAATAAATCCTCACAAGAAAAAAAAATTTGCTTATTTAATAAGAAAATTAGAAGCATTCACACGCGTTTGAGAAAGCTTCTCATTAATTAATTTAATTATTTAATAATCCGAAATCCTAATTATTGTTACCCAGTGTAGAGACACCAGTCTTAAGAATACCATAGGTACTATATAGTGAGAATTTTGTACGATCACGCCGTATTTATTAAGTAGGTCAATGCGATGGAGTTGAAAACAACTACACTTGGAACCTTTTTTAAAAGAGGTGCGTTGTCACGTAAGCCGCATTGTTAAAAGTAGCGTTTAGCATTTAATTCCATGAAAACAACATCTATTTGCTGTTTGGTTTTGTGCGTTTCATTGTGCATTGATTTTAGTTTATATTAATTATCTACGCCGGGACCTCCGGGGTTCTAAAAATCATTCCCTACGTATTTCTCGATATGGCAGGATACACATATACAGAATGTGTAAGTTAGATAGAGTAAGTAAGATCGGACGTGAATCAGCGAATCCCGCATACAACAGAGTAGTTAGTTAAGGCGTCGTCCCTGCTGCTTGTAGTGTTTGTTGATTATACTCGTAAAACGTACGTTTTTCCTTAGTAAAAAGCTCTATTTCAAAGTTGTAATAAAGTTGAAATATTATGTAATTGAATGTGT
Organism: Tetropium fuscum; assembly: GCA_964058915.1. Classification (NCBI taxonomy): domain Eukaryota; kingdom Metazoa; phylum Arthropoda; class Insecta; order Coleoptera; family Cerambycidae; genus Tetropium; species Tetropium fuscum. The sequence goes on along the minus strand of CAXKVY010000823.1, from coordinate 128,652 downwards.
AAGACTCCTCAAATGTATTTAGTTCTTGGTGACAATTCTTAAAGTCGGTAAAGCCAGTAAAATAGACATTGGAAGGCGGTTTGTTTTTGTTGTGTAACGTGACTTATCGTTATCTGTCGAATGGCCAATGCCGGTATAGTGGAAGCGAGACCTGCGTTTTATGTGTAAATTTTAAAAGTATGTTTCTTGTGTTATAAAAAACGTGTTAGTTAAAAATATACTTCACTGCTTTAGGTAGGTGTCAAAGTGCAAACAAAATAATACCCAGGTGTTTTAAAAAGTAAAATCTTAATTTCTTCCATTATGGCTTCTAAATGTTGCGTACCTAAGTGCTCAAGCAATTACGATAGTACCAATACGTATGTGTCCCCGTGTTTTCTTTTCCAAAAGATGAGGAAATTAAACAAATATTGATTAAAGCCATTCATAGATAGTCGTCCTACAAAACATTCAGTAGTCTGTATTAGGTATTTTTCAGAGTCGCGTATTATAAAAATAGATAGAATGACTCGGTGGTGATCTTGGAGGTTCCTAGAGAGAAACCAAAACTTACAAAGAACGCTATTCCTTCAACATTTCCGAATCAACCGTCGAAAGGCGACATGAGTTAGCAAATCGGGATCAGACTACTTTTCAGGAATGGGTTCGCAGTGATAACGTATTACATTTCGACAACTTTTTAATTAAATTTAGGGAGAAAAATTTGTTCCATTTCCTTTTTAAAATTTCAGAGATATTTTATTTCTATATTTCCGTGACAGAAGTCCTTGAATCAGAAAAAAAATTAAAAGTTTTAAGTCTTCTTAGAGTAAAGTTGGCCAAGTTTGATACATTTTCCTTAAAAGAGTTTTCATTTAATGACAAAGACGAAAAATATGGTTCTTCGTTTGACATGTCTGAAAATATGATTTCTTTTCAGAAATAATTTCGGGTTGATAATTTTAAAATTAGGAAAGTTCTACATACTTTTCTAATTTTAAAATTAGGAAAGTTCTACATACTTTTCTAATTTTAAAATTATCAATTAGAAATGAATGAAAAATGTATTTTATGTAACAAAACACTTAAATCAATATTAATTAAAACTAGTCATATTCTTTCCAATATATTCCTTAATAATTATTCAAAAATAATCAACAATGAAATTGACAGTCAAAATGATAATAGATCAAACAGAAAATTAATGAAATTTCATAGTTAGAGCTTCGTTTTGCAATCGGTTTTAGTGGAGCTAGGGCTATTGGCGAGCTTAAGAGCCAACGCGTCTATTAGGGTACCTCTGATGATGTGGAAACCCCCTTTCAAGTTATTTTATCATAAGTAACAGTTTGTTTTGAAATATATTCAGTTTTACTCATAAAAACCTCTATATATTGTATATTACGTTATGCCGTGACGGCACCGTTATCGTAACAGAACAAATTCTTGTCCCCGGTCTGTCTTACGGAGGTCTCGTCTACGCCAATGCCTACCTATACGTCGCTTCGCATCCACGATCTAGGTTACATTCAGTTAAAAAAAATAATACATATAAATGCTGAGGTGTTATGGAGGGATAACCCTCAATGAAAACACTGACGTCAATTCGTCGTCTATTTTAAAACAGAACATATTTCGTATATTCCTTACCAATTGAGCCAGTTTCAAAAGACCGGGCCATGATTTTAGGTAGCCTGTATTGATGATTATGGCGGAGGTGGTGGTGGTTGTCGTAGTCCTGGTCACTGTTACCGTGTGCGACATCTTGAGTTGTTATTAGTCTGAAAATAAGACAATAATATACATACAAGTAGAGTAAGTAAACCACTTTTAAGTTTTACAAAAATAAAATTATATTGAAATTCCCATCAAAGTGGTAGCAAAGATTTGTTTTTACATTTTAGTTTGCACATACAAACTTAGTAGTCTAAACAAGACCTTATCCATTTATGGAGAGATCAAAGTACTGACGTAATCTAATGGGATGCAAAGATGTTCTTGCATTTTGTGGCGAGGTGCAAATATTGTGACATTTGACTAGTATCATCACGTTAAATCATCATTTAGCTTTTTCTTTGACCATTTTTCGTTAGGACCAAATAAGTAATAAATTACTTGAATAGTATGGCAATGAATATAGCAGGGGAGCCCACGATGCTAAATGGTTTACTCGAGCGACGACGACGTGGGGACCTATTGGAAGATTAGATGGTAAAAAGAAAACGAAGTTGATGTATACCCTTTTACCGGTGAGGGTAGCGTCTGCAGACTTTCAAAAATGTACAAAAAACAATATTCTAACAAATATTTTATTGTTTTTGATAATATATCTCTAAACCATAAATTAGTATATATATGTACAGTTCATTCAATATGTATGTATAGTTAGCTGACTCCATATAAGATACTGCGCAGTTGCCACATGTAATTCTCAATTTTCTCAGTATTCAATTAAAATATCAAATTCCACAATACTATATTAAAGTTGCATATATTATTTATGAATGTTATTAAATAATAATTGTGCACACAATAATATATTATAGGCCAAGATGTTACGTTTTTACATTTATTTTCGTCTACTTTAAATATGACAATTACGTAAACATCTATTTTTATAGTTAAAGGCGGCAACGCCGATCCACGACCTTTCTAATAACGAATATTCGAGCAGTATATCTCTTTTTAACTTATTGGAATCGTATCTCTCGGATCGGGATCGGATTCTCGGATTGAATAGGATCAGGTTAGCATATCTTACAGTGGCGTGTTCGCGGGAATTGCGAATATATTATTTATATACCTACCTATGTAGGTATACATCGCTACGAGAGTTGAAATAAAAGAGTATGGCGGTTAGCAAACATGTTTGTTCGTCTCGTATGAAACCTGAAAAACGTAGATTTCCACCAGGCCTCGCTTTATTTACGAGATAGGATAGGCATATTAAAAAAATTTAAGGAAAATATTATTTGACGGCAAAAATGGATAGTGGGTGTTAGAACAAAGCCAACTTTAACGAAAAAAAAGTTGATTTATGGGCTGCTCGAAGTAGGTACTGACGTGTACTGAGGTAGGATTTACAAAATTGAAAACGCTCTTTGGTTTATTACATAAGTAGGTACCTATTGTCCATTGACTTTATTTTTATGTAGGTACCTACCATCCTATCACAAATTAATAATTTACATCAGTGGGCAAAATTAAAAGTTCTATAGACTGTTTATAAAATTATAACCGCGTACCTACCTAGCCACAAAAGAAAGGAAAATTTTCAATGACTGTAAAATACTTCAAAGTCAGTTTCTAATTTTAATTGGCTGTAAAGAGTGTGTGTATTGGAAATCGCTTTGCGATGAGAAGCTGGTAGGTAGGTATGTATTACATTTATAATGATTTTTAAAAATGTGTTGAATTTAGTCTCGGTTTAGTTATGTAGGTACCTATTAACAACCAAGCTCTGATCTTTGTCAAAGCTTGTCTGTTAATAATCTTTGTCTTTGTAGAGTGTTAACGATTTGGTAGATTAGGTAGGTACCTACTTACACAATAAATATGATTGTATTTCAATCGCAAGTATATTTATTTTATTTTTCCGTTTTAAAGTTTATTTTTCTCGACTACTTAGCTGTTTTGTACATATTTATTTTTGTTACTTGTGGGAAATATGGCTACTGGCGAACCACTAAAAATGGTAACGCGCTGAAAGGAATACTTCATGAGTGGTGTGGAAACTTGCATTCAATATTAGCTGTGGTGTTGAAAATATGCATATAAAAACCTTCTACTTTCACCCCCCTAAGAAAAAAAAATTCTACGCCAATGAAAAACATTGTGTAGGTCAGGGTTGCCGGTCGTTCAACTATACATACATATTGTACGACCTGTAAATAAGAATACGATATAAAGAAATATTTTTCTAAGAAAGACCTTCTAAATAAGGTAATACCATTTTAATTGTTAATTGTTTTTTAACGATTGGTATGAGGGTGGTAAATTTTACACGGGATGGGTTGCACCAGCAGTCGTTTTAACTTCATTCTATCAAAGTGAATGTGTGTCGTTTTTAATCGTCAATTGTAATTGAGAAATAGTTTTACATAATCATAAACAGATAAATAAGGATGGAATTAAAATGCTAAACAATAATTTTTAAGTTTACACTCGTCTTATAAAACATTTTAATTCAACAGAAATTCGAACAAAAAAATAAATGTGATGACTTTTAAATTAAAATTTGCCGATAATATAAAATACAATATTACATTACAACATATAACAAAAGTTTGCAAGCCACTATTACAATCAAATAATAGTTTTAGTTATAGAAAATACCTAAAGAAACAAGAAACATATTAAATGATAGCATTAAAGTGTTTCCTGAAATTTATGATACTAAAATATCTTGAATAAATTTTAAGAAATAATTAAAAATAATAGCCTTATAAAGCATCATCTATATAAACGAATAAATTGTTCATTTCCTCTTCCTCATATGAAACAATGTTGATACCTAATCACAAATTGTACCATATCACTAATTAAAGGAATCTCGAAGGCTCACGAGCCAACATAGATTTTAAAATGCCGACGTGAGATATGGTGAAAATGAGATATGGTACCCATTTTGTACTTCCTGTATTATTTGATTAGAATATGACTTATTTTTACTGTACTACTTTATTTACATATTTCAAAGTATTAACGCAAACAACAATATGTGAAACAAACGCTATGAAATATTTACAACTTAGCCATGAATCAAAGTGTTCTGTTTTCTCAAAGTGTTCACATTGCACATCACATATACACTTTCTTACTAGGAAAACGTTTTCTTTGACAACACTGTGCAATTCTTCAGGAGTAATACTGGCAAATGCGTCTCCTATCCGATTCTAATATTTCAAGTGTTTCTCGTGGCGATGTGTACTTTTTATTTTATGCAGCCCCACAAAAAAAGTCGCGTGGCGTACGGTCCGGTGAACGAGGAAGACATCGAATTACCATATGTGCATTGTGGTGTGGGGCACCGTCTGCTGAAACTAAAGGCTTCTATTTTCCTCCAGCGGTATGCCTTCCAGAATTCCTCAATTGGATTCCGAGTACGACAATTCGAGAACCAACTATCCCAGCCCAAACATTTACGCCAGATCTCTCTTGGAAATTCCGTTGGTTCACTCTATGTTCGTTTTCTACTGACCAGTATGTAGTGTTTTGCCTTGTGGGCATGCCATTTCTGGTAAACCTGGATTCATCTCAATGCATGATTGAAAATGTCAAAGCATTATTGTAATTATTGTTACGCATAAATGAATTATAGTATTCCAGTCTTCGGTCCAAATCGCCGACATACAAATATTGGTGTAATTAGTATTTGAACGAGCGAAACCCGTATTTTTTCAATATGCGCCTAGCTGAATTGTGGCTAATATCCAGCTCTTGGCCGATTTCCCTTGTGGATGCTGTGGGATTCAGATTCACGAATGCTAAATTTGTCTTGTTCTGCATGAGGCTCTTCACGCATCTTTCTAATTAAGAAAATTATGTATAGCCTCGATGAATCATAACGTCAGAGTATTAGGCTTCTGCAGCGGTTTTGTCACATTGTCCATAATTTATTACAATATCGTTTTGCTCACTTCTTAAAAATATAACTATCACCGATTAGCGATTTTAAAGTAGAATTAAATTTAATATATCAAACTCCAAAGGTATGTTGATAATAACCCAACCCAAGACATACCCTACTTATTATTGTTTGCTATATTTTAGTCTGCCATGGCATACTCCATGCATTTTCATATATTGCAACAGGAAAATATGTAATTGTAAATAAAGCCGTGGGTAAATATCGTGTCGTTATACATCGTTAAATTCGTATTAAAAAATAGATTTAGCTGTATAGTTTTCGTTTGATATACAAACTAGAACAAAGAAAACCCGTACCAATTACTATAAGAATCGGTAAATCACATCACTGTGCAATACAAAAGAATATTGAAAATACAATTTCATATAACAATTTTTGAGTAATTTGGAAAAAGTGGCAAAATTTTATCAACTTTGGACTCTCATGTAACATAAATCAACAACAAAATCCTACAATACGTATACTTTTTTCATTATTTATGACTACTAGAACAATTTTAGGTGCGTCGCGGCACACTCGATTGAATATTTAATTCACCGAACTGAACAATCATATGCCGAATAAACTTTCCTATACCTTTTTCAGGTTAAACTTCCTTTTTACTAGACTAATGGTTCCTCCATGTTAAGAGATCAGCCTGGCCATCCAGACGGATGCCGAAGCAAACGGCGCCTTCTTATATGTTAAATAAAACTAAAAAATACATGTAAGAAAAATGTTCCAAAAAATATTACATATTAGATACTATAAATATGTAACTAAGATAAGATAACTACTCATTTACTGCAAATTAAAAGTAAAATTAGTTATTTTCAAATGACAGAATATATTATTATTATCCTAATTAATATTTTAAAGAAATTATGGTACTGGTACTTTTTTTGGGTACGTGATAGGTATAGGCATTGTTTTATAGAAAAAAAGGAGACAAAATTTCCTTTCAAATGCTGGGTGGCTCAAAATGACTGGTTTTCGAAATATGGCCACTCGAACATAGTTTCTTTTTCGATTTTTATCCTTCTTATACCGATATTGCTTTCATTCTCTTTGTGTTGAAAAAAATATTATTTTGCTCAATGAAAAAAGGTATGTTAAGTTTATTGGTTGGTAATACGTAACTATAAACAAATATATGTAACCATGGTGCTATTATATTTCTGCAATAACATTCAAACTGCATATCGATATCATCATCTATATCTTCAATAATATCGTCTTCTGCAATATCGGCTACTTATCACAATTGATGCCTATACATTATTTGCAAAATACGGAACAGGTAAATTGTGATTTTCTGCAACCACAGTCTCCATGGCAACATGTAGTGCAACCACAATCATACAATGTTACTGCTACTTTTCCTACACTTGATTTTCAAAGATATACATTTTGATACTGTTCGGGCAACAATAACTGCATTTTTTTACAGTGATGCGTCTTCTTTTCTGCATTGTAAAATACGCACACTTGCATCCTCATCCACTAGCACTGTGTCAATATTATTACTTTCCTTGATTTTTTTTTATCAAATATGCGAAATTTTTTTTTTATTGCTTTCATTGATAGAAAGTTATCGGGTTAGGAAAATGGTTTGAAATAATCTTTAATTTGAACTCCTGGGCCAATTTGATTAGTTCGACCAATATGCACTCTTCGTACCAATATTTGAGCGCCTAGGATAATCGTCAAAAACTATAGTGCAATATTTGTAAAAAGTTTGTAAATGATTAATAAATTTCGTACTTATTTCTGCAAATGTCTCGTTAGCGTTCCAAATGATTTTTTGCAACAAGTATCGACCATCAATAACATGATAATTATTATTGATAGAAGTATCTTCAATGGGTGTGAAAAATCATATGTCTGATTTTTATTTTTCCTCATGTTAGATCCGGCGCTAATTAAAAGTTGTAACACTTTTCGAATTCTGCATTAGAAGGCTTGAATAAAACATTCTTCTAAATAGTGCTTCCGAATCGACAACCACAACGTCATCCTCATTGGTTTCCCCAAACTAAAAATGAGAATGAAAACAATATCTGTATAAGAGGTACAAAAATCGCAAAAAAATATGTTCGAGCGGCCATGTTTCGGTCAATTTTTAACCCAAAAAAATTGTCGGTCCAGCATTTTAAAGGAAAATTTGTTTACTATAAAGCAATGCCTATACCTATCTCGTACCCAAAAAAAGTTATAGGCAAAAAAGCAAAAAAAGAATAAAAATCGAAATTTTTACTGTTTCTTCTTTTTTGTTTTCAACATTTTCAGCATAAAAAAATGTTTTAATTTTTTTTAAATAAGCCATTTCCCATAACCATAAGTCATAAGTGTATTTTCATTCCAATTGTCACCCTTTAATTTATTAACACTGCGGGTTTTCTTCTTAAATGACCCATTGACCGATTCCTGTAATAAAAACCCATTAACGTCTTAGTTTCTTATTGCTCTGTTTTTTAAAACATAATCATCAATAGCCTATCATGAAAACGATATAATAGGTTTGTTTACATGCAGAATGGGGTCATGCATTCGGGCGCCGAATAAATAATAACATTGGCATTTATAAAAAAAGTATTTTAATCTCAATATTATAAGTTTATACCGCAAATAAAATCAAAGAAATGATAATGTTTATACGATTTGTTTTCCATGAAATTGTTATAATTTTAGACTTGTCAATACAGTAAGATGATGTCGATGGTGATAAGATAAGTTGACGATAAGTGCTTGTAACCAAATTTGTTGTCATCAAACAGAAACATAATGCGATTTCAATATCTGTGGGTATGTATTTAGTTTCTCTAGGAAGTGGGGAACATTTTAAAATTAAAGTGAATGATCTCGGGGAAGCGCACAAAATTAATTCTGGACATTTTTAGATCGGATAATCCATCCTCGAGATATCAGCATATGAAATATGGGCATTTGAAAGTACCTACTTGAAAATCGGGTAGTGACGGGTTTTTAAAGCAGATCATTGCTATTAAATTGGGATTTTCGAGACAAAAAATAAAACTATCTATGACTCCGGATTTTTTCCGTAAAAGCTCCTGCCTGAGGGGGGGAATAGGTAAACTAGGGGTATGGGGAAGGGGAGATATACAAATTATTCCCCTATATCTTCGACTGTAATTTGGTGATTTCCGCTTACTTTGCGCGAAAATGCTTACTCATTACAAAACAAAACTCTTAAATCCGTTTTTAACCGAAGTTGTGAGTGAAAACGAATTTTAATATTTTTATATTTCTCGCCATGAGGGGAGGATATGGGAAAAGTTATTTTTACCTAATGAGATCGGCTTTTTGTTCATAAACTAAAGAAAAATGAACTAGACCAGTGTTGTCATAGCGGGCGAAGGGACAAGGATAAGGACTTCTCACCGGGCTCATTTCAAAGGACAAGGTTATATAATATACTCCCGAGAAAACGAATTTCCATGTGATTGCATGGCGAATTTCCCCACTTCCTTCCATGGTAGTGTCACCAAAGTGCCGGGAGATAGGGGAGAACATCCTCTATAAAACTACAAAAAAGAAAATTCCGCAAAAAAAACACATTGGAAGCCAGATCTACTCCACTAATTATTTTCGAAATGGAGAAATTATTAAATTAAAAAAATATATTTTTTTAGTTGCTATATTTTTTAATTCTTTAATGTACCTAATTTATTTGTAATACTAATAATTATTTATTTTAAAGGTACAAAATTATGCCACAAATTAGCGTTTGATGTGTGCAAGAAGACTAGAACAAGGAGACCGCGCTCGCGTAAAGATAAACTTAACGGCGGTATCGCGCACAATTGCACCTTAACCTGAAAAAGCACATTGACTGGGAAAGCCCGAAGGCTGACGAAGACTCCCGAAGCTAGGTAAGGCGCAGCTCATAGCGCCGCTAATCCCCTAGCGGATTTCGACGTCATTTGTGCCGTTCTCTGATACCTATTTTATGCGAGCTCGGTCTCCTTGTTCTAGCCTTCTTGGTGTGTGTTAATTTGACGTTTATCTGTCACTCTGCCTACTTGAAAACATCGTGAAACTATGGATTATTTTAGTGATTGTTTCTCGTTCTTTACTGCCGATTTAGAAGAAAAAAACAAGAAATTTTAATTAACAGTGAGAAATAAGCTTGATAGTCAACAGAAATCGTTCAATATTTTTTGTTTTCTTATTGGTTTATATGGAGATAGCAATAGAATTTAGTTATTACGAGAAGGTATATAACTGTTATTTAAAGTATATTTATAAAATTTTATTGTTTTATAATTTCGAATGGCGATATACAAAATTTTGTATATAACTCGATTAAAATATATTTTTGTACTCGCGTGGTTAATAGCACTCGCCTTCGGCTCGTACCCCTCTTGCAAAAAAAATTCCGCTTGTTATATAATATAACCGTTGATTACAATAGTCTTTGACTGATTACTATGCGGACGTCATATAACTGTGCTCCTAAAACAATTTTGCTAATAATTGCAGAAATTGAGTGCAATGGATTTGTATTTAACCGAGTACGTATTTATTGCCATGCATTGGCGTATGGCGCATCTATCCATATATGATAACTATATCTTATAAATATTTACTTGGTAAATATATGAATTCTTAGAGAACAGGTAATATTATCAAACCAACATGTTAATGGACGTGCGAGAATTTATAAATATAGAAATGATTTTACCTGACCTTGAAATAATTTACGTACAAAATTTGCATTAATTAAAATACTGATTAATATTGTGTAGGTACTATACTTACTACACAGTGAATAGCGAATAAATACTACAGTCGTAACGTTTAGTAAATATATATGCACCGCAGTCTATAGGAATCTATATCACCACAGACAATACTGTATTAATTTCAAATTATACGATGGCCGATCGATCAATGACATTGTCTAAAATTTAAAAAAATATCAGCAAAGATACTTTTTATTGGAAATCTAAAAATGCATATTACTAATTACACAAAAAAATAAAATAGAAATGTCAATGTCCTGTACATTATACTGTTAGAAGCTTATAAAGGGATAATATAGATACTTTTTAAGGTGTGTTTGTATTGAGATAAACAAATCTTTCTTCCTTAGATAACAGTAGCAATTACTATAATTTTCTGATCATGAGAGACTCTCTATCAGCATTGAGCGTACTTATTCTTTAAATAATAATAATAATAATAATGCATTTATTGCTCAACAGAAAAAAAACATATAAAGGACAAAACAAATAGAAACTGATAATATAAGAATACTAGGTAGGTAGTGTACAGGAAAAATGAAAATACAATATAGAATAATAAAAATAGTTTATGAAGGATAAAAAGAAGAAAAGTTATATCTAAAATTCGAAATTATTGAAGTAAACAGACTCAATAACAGGTCATTAATATTATAATACAATATATTTATTTTATTTTCGGGCGGTTCATAAATTGGTGATTGTTGTCTTCCAATATATCTCTACATCTCTACTATAACAATTATTTAGATTATTATTAACCATAAGTTGATGAGACTATTATTATCAACTCAAAATATGGGACTGCCGTTAAAGGTGTAAACTATGTCTTCACAGACGCATCAAAGAACAAAGAAGGAAGGAGCAGGCTGTGGTATATATTCCAGAAGCCTGCAATTTCAATGTAAGTGGGCTAAATGCCAGTGTATTACAAACAGAACTGGGGGACACAACCATAGCCGCGGGAGAGATTGCGCATAGGCAAATAACGGCAAGATAATCATAATCTTCACAGATAGTAGACAATCACTACTGGCCCTGAAATAATATAAAATAACTAAAAGGTCAACATGGGAATGTTACCAAGACCATGTGAGAGCCTGTCAGATGGATAACATCTCCCAATGTTGAGTCAAAGGTCACTCACAGTGCAACGGCAATAAAGAAGCTGACAAACTAAACTGACCAAGATGGCAGCCAGCCTGAGAATTATTGGCCCTGGTCCTTCGAGTACATTACCAATTGCAGGGAAACTACTAATGATCAAGGAAAACACCCATAAGAAATTTGAGAAGATGCAACAAGTAGCTGTCGTCTGGCTGAGATATTCCAGCGAAGAGACAGCTAGGAATTATCTTACAATGTCTAGGGGAAACCTGCGATTCCCAATAGGAATCCCAACTGCACACTGCCGGATAAGGAAGCAACAGGAAGTGACACCCATCTGTAGGGGATATGAACCAGAAGATGAGACGGTCGAGCACGTACTTTGTGAATGTCCTGCCATATCATCAACCAGATGATCCATTTTGGGAGAACGTTTTGGAGAACAATTGAGGGACTGGAAGGCCAATTTGAGGGACATTTCCCTCAAATTCAAGGGCAACATCAACACCTTTTTTACGACATTGATTTACGAGGTTGATGGCTTAGGCGAGACGTTTCCCCCACGGATGATGTACAAGGGGCCCAATGGCCAATGGGCATAGGTGCAGCAGATTTCTGATCCGCACTCCGTAGTAGAGATTATAGATCAACACTATAGTCTCTTAAAGATCTTATTTTAAGAGAATTTGGTTTTCCTATCTTATCAGGATTATCCTATCTATACAGTGAACAGCTATTGACCCTGTATGTAGCATAATGTACACAAAATGTAGCTTGTAACCTGCTTTAATGCTGGTCGATTTTTTCTAGGGGAGAGCCAGGACACTCCCATCTACAAAATAATCACATTTACTGGCGTCAAGTTACTGGATATACTTTCCTTTAATTTTTGGCAGGTGACTTACTATAGGGATATCATAGGGATAGGGATACTTTTTACTTATTATAGGGATGCTTTTATTGCTTTTGGAGGTAATAATTATACCGTATACCTAATATTAAAGCTGTATTGGATTCTGTCATCTCTATATTTTATAAGTTATTATTTTTCAATCAATAATTTTGTTAGCACTGTAATCTTATTCATTATAAATTTTCCAAAATAGCGCTTCCATTGCGTCTTTGCATTGAAGTACCTACATAAAATCCGTGAGATCCGTGTTATGTAATTTTGAAATATTTGTTTCGTAAAAAAGGGATTTATTTAACACAGAAAATTATTTCGCGTCTATATGGTAAGTCCTACCTACATAAATATATATCATTACCTACTTTAAAATACATATGTTCTTTTAAAACTAAAATATGACTGAGTTGAATCATGTTTTTGTTTATAACGATTTAATTTCATTACATAAAATATAAAATCGTAATCGATAAAAATATAAAACTAAAAATACAAACTATAAAGATATAAAACAATTGGCAGCAATAACAACCTAAAATAAATAAATGCTCGTTATTTAATAATATTTGATAACATAATAACATTTTTTTATTTAGAAATTATAAATAGTTACCACTTAGATATTAGGATTCATTATTATTAATATTGTTACATAAAGCACTAGAAGTAGAACTTTTGTATTTGACCAAACACACTATCAAACACACTAAATGGCAGATATTTGGGTTTGGGTAGGGAAATACGTAATACACTTTTAGCCAAATTGAATAATTTATCTTGAATGTACCTATCTGTGTTAAAATAGGTAGTTTCTAGAACCATCATTTTATACGGCACTATTTTTGAGCAGTTATGTAGTAGAATTAATGTTTAAAGCCACCCACTATTATATTTATACGCGCACTCATTTCAAAACAAATTTCAGACGCTAAAAAAACTTGCGCGGTGATATCACAAGTCAAATCGAATTTTCAAAGGTATTATTTCACCTGATTGGCTTCTAGTTAACCAAAAAGCATAATTAAATGAAAAATCACTTACATTTTCCACAGTTGCGTTTAACCAACACTTAGCGAAGAACTGTCAGTTACAAAAATAGCTCTTGAGTAAACCGTGAGCACTAAGCAATTCTTAAAGGTGACTCACCGCGTCCCGATCGATATGCGTTCGCAGTATTATTTATCACGGCTCCCTGACAAACTGGTAGTCGTGCAGCGCTTTATTTTGTTTAAATAATAGTAAGTTAAAAAACCGTGTGCGATCAAAAGTAAATGCCTGTTTCCTTACCTGTTGGAGTTGATAATACGTATGGTGGGCGTAACTCGGCGGAGAGCGTCAACGAAGTCCCACGACTGTCCGAAAACAGTTCAAAACACACTGAAATGAGCGCAGTTCTGTTGAATCGCTTGGCCCATTTTCCACATTTTCGCCTACGGAATGTGATTGGCCTTTATTTATTCCTGCGATATTGGTTTATCGTTTATATACACTACTGCTGCCTCGTGATGTTTACGCCGATTTCTTGGGGATTTTGCCGTATTAGTTAAAATGATTTTTGTAGGAGCGAGTTCGATCTATTCCGTCCACCAATTTTGATTTTGTGACATAGTATATCAAGATAAATATATTTACTCATTGTTATAAAATTAAGTGCAGCTACTTCCTGCTTCTCTTCCATTTCAATTACATTGCGTGCTTGATTACTGCCCTATTTTTAAAATGGGATTCATTAGGTATAACACTTTAAACATTTTGTTTAACCTTCCTGTTCCAGTACCTCATCAGTTTTTATTTAAATCTTATACAGATTCTCTCTATATTTGTCGGTTTTCCTCCCTTTCTTGTACGTTAAGCGTGCTTCTCACTAGGCGTAGATATTAGTTGATCAACAAAAATTGCAAGCGATTTGTGTTCACATGGTATACACGATAATGGGACCGAATTAATAGTTGCCTCAAAATGGCGCCAAGCAAAGTTGTGCAAGGCTGTCTCCGTGAAATTAAAAATATTTTAGTTGGCGAATTAAGAATAATTTTCTCTTGCAGCTGATGAAGTTCTAAAAACTTGAAGGTTGGCATCAGTCCAATTCAAACTGTTTCTACAGGGTCATGTTGCTCCCGTGCACTTTTATCATACAAAATAAGTAAGTACATCAAAAAAGTGTTCTGTGGAATTAGAATAGATATGAAATAATCAATTATTCATAGTTTCAATAATAGTTTTAAGAAGAATCGTACACAGCAAACGTAAACCGAACAATGCAAAAAGGGAACGTGGATTTAACAAACGCTTGCACTTGCAGTCATACGATTATAAAAACAGTTTAAACCAAATATTGCAGAGCCTACGCTCAAAATCAATTCAAAATCCGCAATATTAGTGTCAAACACGGCAAAAATGTCATCCACATATCTCAGCGAAATCCTGAGAAAATACTCGAATTCTTCTTTCGCTTTATGACTCATGAAGACACCAGCAATGAAAGGCGATAAACAGTTACCCATTGCGGTTCCTTCATATTGTTCATAGAACTTGTCATTGAAACGAAAGCAATTTTGTTTCATACAAAGTTTTGTAAGGTTTACATATTCTTCTATTACTTCTTTTCTATAGTTGTTTAATTCGAGTAAATCCCCAAGATAGTCCAAGGTCTGTGGAATCGGTACACTCGTAAATAATGAACAAACATCAAAGGAAATCAAGATTTCACCCTCTTGCAATTGGATATTCTTGACCTTATCAATGAAATCATTGATATTTTAACTAAAAAACTAGGCTGTGCAATGGGCAAACTTTCAAATTCCTTAGTCAACTATTTTGATAAGTGGTAAGTCGGAGATCTAATAGACGATACTATTGGACGCACCGACTTTCCTGGCATATGAATTTTTGGTAGACAATACAGTCTAAGTACGGTAGGGTTAGATACATGTAACCTGTTCATAACAGGTGGAGTAATAAGGTTGTTATATGATTTGAGAACATTTTTTATTTCAGTGGTAATTCTTGGTAAAGGGTTTCTAGTAAGTTCTTTATAAGGACCATTACTAATTAGGTTGTCTACCCGTTCATAATAGTCCTCTTTATATAAAATAACAACCAGCAGAATTTAAAAGCAGATAAAGGTAATAACTTTATCTGCTTTTAAATAAAAACAGTCTTTCTCGCGCAACCTTTTCATAACCTTTCTATGCTTCTTGAGCATGACTTTCTATTGTCCACGTTATTAATTATATTTCTAGAAATTTTATTCCTGCAAGCTACTCTAACGAGTCAAATGAATCAGGCAGATATTGAATTGAATTTTCAATCCGTGCCACGACATCATCCAAGATCTCATCAGAAGGCAAAAGGGGCTACAGCAAAGTTTAAACCCTTGTTTAGAAGGACAAGTTCTTCTTTATCAAAAGAGTGTGATGAGTGATTTTCCACAATGTTAACAACCTCTTGAGGAACATTTTTTGGTACATTACTAGTAAATCTTTTTAATTTTCAGACAGACAGGCAAACAAACAAATAAATAAATAACCACTGATCTAATTAATAATGATAAATGTTGGTAAATGGAAAGATATTGCCTTAACTTCGTTTTAATCACAGATTATTTTAAAACTTTTATATTTTTTTAACTTATATATTGTTAGTCACCATTGACTTGTTAGACTACTGAGCCTTGCGGCACGCCACTTATTTCTTCGCATTTCTGAGATAAAATAGAGAATATCTACATAAAAATACACCATAAATTTTCGTCTCCAACATTTCCTTTATTTTGCAATTACCTACATAATAATATTTGGAATATTTTGATTATTATACAAGTTTAGATAAACTTAGATGACAGTAATATGTATTTGGTGCCAAGAAAACCATCATAACCGGTGTTTATTTTTTCTACTAAAGTGTTTCTACTACTCTATGACGACTCTACTATGATGTCCGGTGTAGTAAGTACCTACTCTGTCAGATTTCTTAATATTTATCCCTCATAGTATAAATATTGTTAAATATTCTCTTCACTTAGATAATCAAACAATTCAAAGATAAACAAGTTTTCTTATGTCAATATCGACAACCACCGATCGAATGTTAAAAAAATCATATACATATTAACAGTTTACTTGTTACACTGACTTAATACACGACCAATTTATTTGACAAAAAAATTGTAACAACTCTCATTTCGCATAGCAATGGTTATGTGAATCGCTGACACCTTCTTATAAAGCTCAGGTCATGGTATCTTTAACTTGTCAACTATTTAACACCCAAGCATAGTTAACGGGATTGTCATCCGGTGAGTACGATGGATGGATATATGGATGCATTGAATAGAGGAAACTAAATCAAGTGATCTTTGAGTGGCAGATGGTGAAATTATTGGTTGTAAAATTCGCTTCGGCTATGTATTTATCCGCTCTGCATATGTATGAATGCCTATATTTTCTATCGGTATAATAACAATAATGTCCATAATAATAAAACGGACTGAAATATCGAGATCTTCTCTTCGAACTCCGCAGGCTTTATCCAGGTCATTCTGTTTGTTTAGCTTATGGTTTTGGTGATAGGTGTTCTCGGGGGTGCGAGAAACACACTACTCTCTGATCTTAAGATAATTTCGGCTTGCCATCAAGAGGTAGAACACTTTAGCGGGAAGCAGGCAGAAGGTCATTCTCGGATCACTCCGTCTGCTCAGGGCACATGAGACATGAGGGCAGGACCCAGTGACTGCTCACTTCACCTTCACAGCCGTGAAGAGTGGTCACTACTTATGCCAGCGCGCCTCCTCAATGGAGTCGGAGGCTTGAGGCGGTCTGACCGGAAAAAAGATGTAGTAAAAAAAATTAGTTTCTAAAATTGGTAGAAATAATGAGGAGAGCATAAGTATTATTAAACCGAAAAGTTCCACCCCGAAACAAAAAATTTTACCATATAAAATTCTCCATCAAAAGGCCAAGAACATTTTTTCTTAAAATTGATAATAATTTGGGAAATGAGGCTCAAATGTTGTGACACAATTCAACGGTTCCTTTTCCAAAGGAAAGGTTAATGCAATCAGTGCTTTTATAGAGTTGACTTACCTACAAGACCTACGATTCACGTCATGAAAACTTTTAATAATGAAAAAACCCATCATGAAGAAAAGAAATTGCAGACATGTCCTAGCTTTATACATCTCTACTTCCGTAGAAAAGGTATAGTTGTATACATATTGTTGTCTTTTAAAAACTTGTTGGTAAAGCGAACAATACTGTAACGTTATATTCTGCTGTTAAACTTCTGATTTCTGCTGCTGTCACGTTTTGTTTATCGAATTCAAACATGGAAAAACGTTACGCTAGAAGCTACTGATTGGGGATGGAAAAAAATCGGCAGTTGAAGAAGAGCAGGATTACGTTCTTCCACAATGTGTTACCATTGCATGAATGTCGATTCTATGGAAGACGACAAATATCAATAATTAACGTAGGTAACCGGTAAGCTTCTGATAATATAATTAGTAAATTAGCGGATTAGGCCTAAAGGGGACCCCACGTAAACACGTACTCTACCGCTGAAGTGGCGTGAGAATAAGTACATAACAATAAGTAGAATATTCACGCTTCTTTAAAACTTAATAATAATAATATTTTATAGGGTTGAGAGGGTCGAAACGGTACATTTATTATAATATTAAGTGGAATTTAGAAGCTTCTGCTTCAGCGTTAAGCGTATGCGCAACTAAGTGGGTGCAAATCTTCTACAAAATAAAAAATAGCACCCCCAAATTGAAATAGGGGTGAAGCACACTATTTAGGGGGTGGGAACCTTTCGGTTTAGTAATTCTTATGCTATCCTTAACATTTCCTAGGAAAAATAGGGCCGTCATACTGACGTCTTTTTGATAGGTAGGTACTTATTGGTCGACGACGTCATATGACCAAAACATGAAGTCCTTTTGACGATATATTTCAGTTGCATTATTTTGCATATGGTGTACGAGGTCACCATTCACGACAAATTATTCAAATTGAGTCTATTTTTCGATAATAGTACACAAATAACAAATATAGTTTGCGGTGCACCCTCTTATTTTAATAATGTGCTGTTGTAAATCTACTCGAATATAACGAGTCCCTATTTGCAGCCCAATGGCTTCTGCTAATTTCCCAAATTTCTGCTAGTAAATTGGTTGGCAAATGCAGGGAGGAGAATTTTGAGATTCCATAGCCGGTTTTAGCCATAAACACTCAGTAAACCAAATACACTGGTCATTTTAAAATAAATGACGTCGTACTGCATATTTATTTAAACTAAATATGTAGTACGACGTCATTTAGGTACTACAATACTGGTCACGGTTAGGCTATAGATTACGTCATTATGACGACAGTAAGGTCACAATCAGGGCGTCATTTAAGGGACGTTATCAGGCTGTGACATTTTGACGTCAAATTAAGGTACGCCAGACGACTTTTACGTCATAATTTTTCATCAGCTACGAATTTTGTCCGCTATAAATCTTTACTTTACTGAACTATAAAGTATTTTTATTCAATTAATGCCTTATAAGCTTAATTGAAAACGATCGATCTAACAAAAAATTGTATACTCCCTATAAAATTTTATTGAAATAAGTTTCTATACTCGATTCCGATTGGTCGATTAGTTCTCGGGCCATGGGCAATCATATAGAGGGGTTGCGAGTATCTCACGTGCGCTTAGATTTGATTACAAAAAAATCTATATACTATCATGTGTAGGTATTTCGGCGGCCATTTGAAAGTGCACGACTCTTATATCAGATTCGTTATATTTGATCTTTGTAAAACTGACTTTGAAATTTGAGGTTCATGCGATGTGTCATTACGACATTCACAATTGTCTAATTATTACTTATCAAAATTAAAAATTGTATTATTATTTTATCAAAAAAATTCCAAATTAACAAAGAACGTCCCAAAAATGTTCAAAATAAACTAAATTATAAAAATTAAGTAACTTAAACCTACAAAACTCCAACGCGAGTATGTCTGTATAAAATTAATATTTCGTCCAGGCCCTATTTGAGTCTATTACACCTTGCAATCGACGTCTCATTGATGAAACAAGTGTCCTCGTGTCATCTACGTTGATATTGTCCCAAGCATTTTCAATTGCACAATTCTTCGGCATTTGCTGGGCGGAAATGTCTATTACCAGGTCTATTATAAATATTCTTAACAATCATCGACCATGCATTTTCAATTGGGTTTAGGTCCCTGGGTTTAGGTGGGTTTAATTGGGTTTAGGTCATTTGGGTTTAGGGTCATAAACGTGCTACCTTGGACCTCAAAGTCGCCCGTTTATGTTGTGTTCATTAATCCAGTTAGTTACAATTCTTGATGTATTAATTGAGCAATTATCTTGCTGGAAAATAAAATTCTGAGGATACAACATAGTGACGGACGGCAGCATAATATTGTCCAATATGCGTATGTAACTCTGTCCGGTAAGGCGCTCTCCTATCCTCCAGCATAGAGACCCTTTAATGAGAGTCTGGTCAAGGCAGCCATTTTTCGTGATATTTTATATCACAATTTTATATCAATATTCTGATTTCTACACATGCACAAATATTTGAAGCTTTCCTTTGAGTTTTTCACAATGATGCATAGTATATTTACTTTGAAAGTCTCAATTTTGCGAATATAAATATCCAACTAATGTCAAAATCTAAGTGATAGTTAATTCTGATTGGTGCCGCCATTTTAGTTCACAAAATAGCGGCACCAATCAGAAAGTGGCAACGCCTTGGCCAGACTCTCATTAAAGGGTCTCTACTCCAGCAAACACCGGGACCTAGGGAACTTATCCATGCCCAAACATTGATGGAAAAACGTCCACTCCGGTCGGTAGGTTTAATATACCTCTCTTCATACCTCGAATTCTGAGGTCGGTAGACGCGGATGGAACCATCATGACATGAGTGAAAGACCTTTTCGTCGGAAAATATGACATTATTCCAAAAGTCGTCGAGCCTACCGACAAACTGGTCGCAAAATTAAGACGTTGTTCTTTATGTCTTGGCTCCAAAAACACCTTCTTTGCTGCCTCATAATTTGAATAATAACTCTGAACCCTTCACCCGCCGCCTTGCAGACCTCACAGATCCAGGAAACTCCGTTTCGAAATAGGCCGTCACTGCTGTTTCAAAGGGATTCGTTCTAAGATGGTATAGGAAGAGGTTGTCTTGCTCCACAGTGCTTATTTTACGAAGCCCTCCGCCGTGGACGTAGCGAACGTTTCCTACTGCATTCCATTTTTGTTTGAGTTTGAATATACAACTATTACTAACATTTAGCTCATCTGCAACTACCTGTAATGACCAATCATTTTCAAGCAATGTAACAGCTCGCATTTTTTTAAGGTTCAGTTAACCGCGGCATTTTAAAACTTGAAAACTAATAAAGTGGTTTGTAAATTACGGAGTTAATTACTGACATTTGTTTGAAGTTTCAAATAAGTGTCAAAATGAAATATAAAAAGATCACATTACAATATCAAAAAAAATCGTGCACTTTCAAATGGCCGCCAGCGTACTACCATGAGTAGATTTTTTTATCTGATATTGCAGTAAGATAAGTACAGCGTCTTGAGCTCATTATACGGAATAATTTTAGTGAGTATAAATTTGTTTGTGAAGCAAACCGTTTTCAAGAAAAGCAAAGGTGGTTTTTGGGGGTGTAACGACCACTTTACCGTTTACTGTATAACTTTTTCGATTTTAAAAAGTCTTACTTTGGCGAGTATAATCCCCAAATGGCTAAACGTTATAATTTATTTTTCTATTTATCCATATCTATGCTAATGTGATCGGGACAATAAGTTATATGTCTAAAATAAATAGGTCTTGTTTTATTTGGAACCTGTCAACACACTTTTTACAGTGTATTGTGTACAAAATTTTTATTTTTGAAATATCCTCCATTCTAGGGTACATTTGGTATATTTATTAGAGTTACAAGTGGAACATCTCTACTAAATCATGTCTGCCTCACATCTCCGTCTAAGGATATGTCTACCTCTTAATAATCGCCTCATATTGCATGTCATCTGCGCATTAAGCCAATGGTCGGGTCTTGATAATAAGATCAGCAATTTTACAAAACAATTATTTATTTTAAATAAAATATACAGTAGTATTAGGTACGATGTTATTTCATATTTGTGATAAAATCTGAAAACTTAAACATAATATTATTTCATAAAAATGCGTGAATTATAAATATTTAAAAACACTAGGATATAAACATGAACTAACATAGGACAACATGAAGAAATACATACATATGTATAGACAGATGTAGGTAACAGTTTTGAAGGATTCCTAAGATTGGAAATACTCCTACAACCACATTACATAACAGACAGGGGAAGTAAAAAATGTAAATGCTATATGAAATTAAATAATTGAACAACCTTTAGAGAACAAGATTTTTGAAACGTCGTATTTTCAAAAAACAAAGGTACATACAGACGGTTTCAAAATTAGCAAAGAACCATCACAACCATACACACAAAATAGTTGCATTTGCACAACTTGCAACAAAAACAGCATTTATTCAAACTGTATAGTACAAAATACGTATATTCCCTTGCAACTTAATGACATAAAAATAATGCGTCGTTACTTCCTGAATTTCTGAAAAAAACACTACGATAATCGAAGAACACTATATATTCAGTTCTTTTTTAGTTCAATTTTAATACACCAGACACACGAAAATAGAATAACATAAAGCACCGCATTCTATACTACAAAAAATGAAGTATATAACTTCCGAAAAAATTGGAATTTAGTTGGATGCTATTTGGTAAAATCACAAATGTTTCTATCAGAAATTAGGAAGATCTTACTAATATATTTATAATATGATATGAAAAATAGTAGCTATAAGCACAATAGAGTTACACAATACAACAATTAGTATATAAATGCAGAAAAATGAAGTACACTTACACGTAATAAAAATAAATAAAATTTTGTCCTACGCTCTATAAAAATCAATTCAATGAAACGCTACAGCTATGGAACCTATGACGCAACGTTAAAATTGCAGATCTTTTGCTAAAATATTATGTGAGACAGGCCAAAAAAATAGCTCCTTGTACTTAAATTGTATACATAATTGACTGTGTTGTCTGTTCCGACTTAAAACTAATTGCTCAGTGTTTAGACTATACAGTACGCATTTTCCCCTTAAATGTGCATCATATGCATTGAATAAATTAGTTCGTTGTCCTGCTGGATTTCCATTCGACGTGTAGGAGATATGCAGCGAATGAATACACGGCAGCATTCAACATACCGAACACCTGGAAAAAACAAACATTTAGCATGAACCCAGCAAATACGTTTAAAAAAATAAACAATCTTATTTAAGACCTCGCGAGAAAAAGCGCAGTACAGATTGTGGAATAAAGAACGACAATTTCCTACTCATATAGTAGATATAGTTTCGAGTCCTAGTAATAACTTATATGTATATACCGGGTGTAACAGGATCATGGTACACTACTCCTCTTTCTCCTTTAGTTTTGAAAATTATTAATTGAAATTTGGGATATCCTATATATAGGGTCTTTCATTAAGAATGATAGGATTTTAATTTTAAATAAAACAACAAAGGTTTGACATATCAACTTAATTCTTGCTTTATTTTGAAGCTTAGATAATGCGATAAGGAAGCGAAGGAAGCGAAGAGATCTGTTGTCAAAACTATTCTTATTAACCCGTATCATGAACTGCCTCGATGAAGCGGTCAAGCGGGTTATTCGGGAAAAGATGCGGCGACGCTGGCAACAAAACCGGGATGTCGGCGCGAAGCTGGAGATGATGAGACTTCAACTGGCCATACGCACTGCCATAAGCATCACTAACGCCAAAATTGGGGGGGGGGGCAAATTAGCGGCTTTAAACCCGCAGGATAGATAACTTTGGAAGATAATTAGGAGACTAAAAAACACCCGGAATGCCATGCCTGCCCCCCCGAGAGCAATATTTATATATGGATATACACGATACACACACCTATACGATCCAATATGAAATGAAAGTCCGAAAATTTTTGATCCGTAAAAATGCGATGTTTTTGATCCGTTTTTTTTACTATAACTCCCTTAATTTGGAAGCTACAAGGTCCATTCAATAACCATTTTACAGGTAATTTCAAGAACTACAAGATCGTATACATTGTCAATATGCCCAAAACTTGCATATTCAAAAGCTAACGGATTAAAAGGCTCTGGAGGAGTGGTGGTCCGCTCACTAAGATGTAATCTTCTAATACTTATGTCTCCATTAATTTTTATCCTACATAAATAGAAACAATCCAAAAATCTTTGTTTAGAAAAAACCTACGTTTTGTACTATATCATTTTTTTCATATTTTTTTTAGTTTTAGAGTTATTTGGAAAATAAAGTATTTTTTTAAGAAATTTGAAAAATACGTTTTTTAATTTCTTCATAACTTTTTTCGAAAAATACGCAGTCCAACCCGGCCAAAATGGCTTCAGTGATTGTGATACCACTGCTGCATTCTTCGGAATGGGGAAAATGAGTTTCTCACCGTGTTTCATACAAGATTTTTTCTAATTTTGACCAATTTTATATTTTATGAGAAGAAAACTGATTTTTATACGTTTAAAAACAATCTAGGAGGTTGTAACGGTGTGGAAGCTTGTCATTTTCATAGCTTGTCGGGTCTAAATAACCTACTATGAATTGAGCTTCACAAAACCAGTTGCGTAAAATTTTACTTATCGTAACTGGTTTTGAAAAGTAAGACGTTTCCTAACGTCAAAGGGTTTTGAAATGTGCCACTTTTAATGTCAAAATTAGAAAAAAAGCTTTCCAAATCACTTAAAAAAAAACAAAAGTAACATACAAAATAAATTTTTATTAAAAGGGTTTGCCCACCAATTTGAAAGGTATTATTATTTAATCATATTATTTATATTACTGGCATACCCTAATAATTAACTAGCAAATATATTTCAGTCATTTACACAATCATCTCTTAATAAAATGGACCATAAACAAGTAGTCTTATTTATTTTGTTTACTCAGCCACCACCTCAAAATACAAACGAAATTTCCTATGGTCTGATAGATTTGTTTGTCACATGTTTTACAGTTGTTGTACACCGGTTTTTGTTTTGAATTTGCTATAAATATGTAATAATTATTTATATTTACCGCTGCCGCGATGTAAGGTCCATGTGAATGTGCAACGCCTACTATGAATTGCACTATAAAGGCTATGATGTAAAATGCTGCCCAAACTCCTGTATTCATTAGTTCCTGAAAAGAATAAAGTTATGTTATATGTATGTCCTAATAATAATAATAATAATAATATAATAATATTAATTAATATATGTATCTACCCCTGTTGTAACCATTCTAACCGATGATTATCCCGGAGTCTCAAAGACTTTTGGTATAGAGGATGTGGCATATTATTATTTGGCTGACATGAGGTCTTGTCTTGGTAAATGCTAATTACTATTCTTCGCAGGAATGAGGGAAACTTCCCTGGAAATAGACTATATGTTGCAACGCAACACAATTTTACATATTATGTTATTGTTATGCATCACGTAAAATTAGGGTGTTCGCATAAGGAGTTCGTTACTATTAATAATAGGTACAATTTGAAGTACGATGTCGAATACTGATTTTCCAAGATCACACAAATTCATCCCTCCAAGTTCCCCCCAAAAACGTCAAAATGACCGAATATTATAATAAAAAAGTACACTCTACACGCATCTCGCTAACGATGGTAGCAGTATCGGGGGAAGCTGCCATAGCGAAACATTTAATTGATGGACAGTTTTTGTGGAACATGATAACATCGTTAGCGAAATCTGCGTCGCGGAAACTACTGTACAACACATAATCAAGTATTCTAATGAACGGTATCATAATATGCTGTCTTGTGTGATTATATCACTTATATTAACGAAAATAGTCGATGCAAGCATCTGAAATCTATTTATTTTCCGGAATTATGGCCAAGATTGAAACCGGATACGTATAATTACTTACATGAGTACAGATAACTGAATTTTAATTACGTTAATTACTGATTTGAAACATAGTTGACTTATATAGACTATCCCTATTTCTGGATATTTTCTAAAATAATTCTTAGCTGCGATTTGTAGCTTTGGTATCTGAAACAACTTTCTCATCCACACACATTGACTTGTAACACATTTATTCTATTTCTATTTTCGTTAATTTTCAGTTCCATAATTGACTTACAATTTATACAATCCCTTATGTTTATACCATTTTGTAATTTTACAACAAATTGGTATGCCACACGGCCGTAGAATTAATGTCCACTAGTGCGTTCTAGAACGTTCTACTTACCGTTAATATCCAATTTATAGGCAGGTGGTTAAGTGCTTCTCTAATTCCCAGTAAATAAATAAAAATCCATATTAAGGTAGCGATAAAACTCGTCGTGGCAACAAACAGGAAAAAATGTGTGGCTCCTGCCCATGCAGGAGATGCTAACGACATACATAGTATACCCAAGATCTGAAAAGAAAAGTAAACGTTAAAATGCGTGATATTATCAAAGCACGAATTAATCTAGGTTTGTTATAGTGTTTAAATTGTCTCTTATATGACACATATTTGTAGCGCATATTTTGCAGTAATGACTTATTAATGATTGATTTTTCTTATTTTCTCTATTTATCGTACTACAAGAACATAACGGAACGACTATAATCAAAGGACGTATATGCTTGAAATACAAGCATAGATGCGATAACTGGACAGTTGCTCTAAACCGCAACAAATATTTTTAATGGTATCAACCATAATTCCTACGGAAATAAGTTTACATTTCTCATAAGAAATATACCGGTATTTATTTAAAAGATTTAAGATAAAGGCCATAATGTTGTTAATTTAGATAATACAGACTTATAGAATTAACATATTGAGCGCCAATTAATTTGGCGATTTAACAGGTTGGGCGCCAATTAATTTGAATTTATAACGTTGACATGTGCTCTTTATATCATCTTCGTGCGGCGTACACTACTTTAATGTTGCTAAGAAATAAATCATATCCACTTAGTTCGGAACAACGGTTGTAGGCAAAGGTATATACAATGTAAATTAAGATCTGAAATCGAAGGTGTATGTATGGACACCAGATCTATGAAAGGAACTTGTACACATAATGTCCTATTTCTTTGTACGCTCTTCCACCACTTTGCCACGCCACTGCTAGACATTTAACTGTTTAATAGGTCACGATAATTAATAATAATCAGATAAACATTATTACGTAACGGTTAACTTCAGTAAACACAACTAAAACAGTTTATAATTATTCCGTACTAGAGGGGAAATATGATTTGGCTGTTCACGATAAAATGCTTCATACTTCAGAGCTTGGGCATTTGTTTCGCACAAAGAAACAAACGGGTATACAAATTTTCCTTTCCGAATAATTTGGATTGTACACCAATGTCATGGTGGATGGCTTCGTCAACAAGGTGGATGACCCCCTTTGCCATTACAGGTGCGGTGTTGTACTCTCTTCATTGCGCTGGTACTCGACGGATCGTCGGAAGTATTTGGTTGGTGCATGGCGGAAATAACCTTAATAAACGCATGCCTGTCATGGAGAAATGTGCATGAAGGCCCCTTATGGTTTTACCGCTTCGAGTAGGTACGCCAAACTTGTTAATCTAGAGCAGTGTTCTCAAACTTGAAAAGTTTTACATTAATTTCACCGGTTCCCGAATCTTGCTAATTAACTCGAGGCAGGCCGACCTACATTTTGGGAAACCCTGATCTAGATCAATATACTACTGACCTATATATTGAAATTTTTGTTACTGCTGACCTATATCCTATATATTCAAATACTAGTTTGTTTTTATGTGTAGTAATATTGTATTAAATTTAGGTCTTAAATAAGTTGTGCAATCACACTACTGAAAATTTGATCCGATAGAAAATATTTTCTTTATTAATTTAAATATCTGTGAATTAGGGTTGTGATTCGACATTTCTTATGGTATATCTGGTGAGTTCTCCAGTATATCTTCGGAGTCCAATGTCCAGTGCCAATAAAACTAACACCGGACCCTCTTGAAAACACCCATTTTCCAATAAAAAAATAATTTTTAAAATTGATCTATAAATGACGAGAGTTAACCAACATACCAAACCAACGAGGTAACCAACATACAAAAAAAATACAGTCGAATTGAGAACCTTTCTGAAGTCTTGAAATCTTGAACCTTTCTGAAATCTTTCTGAAGTCGGTTACAAATAAAACCAGCTCCTCCGCCATATTCGCAAACTAACATACTGGGTGTTTGTAATAAGAGTCAACCAAATCTAGTGGGTGTTTGAGTTGCAGCTATGTAAGTATACTTAGCGTTGGTATTGTAATAATATAATAAAACTAAACTAAACAGTTTAATGTAGGCGAGAGATCTAGATCTAGCTAGAGGCCATTTGCTACCCATCAGACATCAGAAATGCCTAATGATAGTTAATCCTAGCAGGCATCTAGCAATCTACCTGCATCTAGCATCTACCTGGAATGAATTGTATCTATATATCCGATTTGGTAGCTACGGTCCATTCATCATTTATTTCATCAGGCGTATACTTAGCCGGCATAGACACTGATTGAGTTGCTTTGGTTCATTCATCCTTTCTTTTACCTACTGATGAGAGCCAAGTATCTGGAAACTAGTTTAATCGATAATTTGGCTCACACTGTATATTTTAATACTTGCTATTCTACTATTAACCTAAATAAACAGTTGTTAATATATAAACTGATAACTAATAAAATAACAAAATAAAATTATTTCAACATCTCGCCACTTCAACACGACGAGGCCGAAGTTTCTGTGCTTTTTCGTCTTGTAGCTGTTTGGTCTCTACCCTCTTTTAGGTACTTTGGCCTGTTAAAAAACATACAGCTGAATTGAGAACCTCCTCTTTCTGAAGTCGGTTAAAAATAAAACCAGGTCCTCCGCCATATTCGCAAACTAACCTACTGGGTGTTTGGAATAAGAGCCAACCAAATCTAGTGGGTGTTTGAGTTGCAGATATGTAAGTATACCTAGCTATAACACAATGTAAACAAACAAAACAGTAAAACAAAAATGGAGAAAATTGTATCATCATTTGTCTCTTTAAATTTGAAGTATCTAAATTGTAGATGGCATTAGAATGATATCGCATTTTCTATGCCCTCGAGGTAGCCCACATTTAGTCCCCACATGAACGTTACTGGATATTTTCTATCCGGTTTCTGATCTTTACCAACCGACTGAATGACTATAACATGGTCTACTTTAAGCATTAAAGAAGCTTGTCTGGTTTAATGCTAATTATCTATACGATTATATAAACATAATTAACATCGACATGTGAGTTGGATAATCTACTTTGAGTCTATTAATGTTTTCAGATTTTATCAGAAGATAAATTAGTGATTTAACATGTTAAATATCACAAAAGAGGATCCGATCTTGTGACAAATATTTCACTAATATATCTTGATGTAATTATTGTAATTGAACCCAGATTGCTTTGATACATCCAGCTTCTTAAACAGCTCATGTATATACCTAAATTAGCCACATTATTCAAGAAAAACTGTAGCGACAGCGGCATATTTATAATGTCATATATTTCAAATAACTTTGCTCAGTAGAAACGATAATAGTATACAGCAAATACTAATAGGAACAGCTCTTACTGTCTATTTCACTCCACGTGTAACAGAAGCTTCTTTCGAAGCCAAGTGATACAGTGTGAAGTTGTAGGCTATGGAGGTTTTCGGGGTCTTGGTCAAAATTGAGAAATCAA
Organism: Tetropium fuscum; assembly: GCA_964058915.1. Lineage (NCBI taxonomy): Eukaryota > Metazoa > Arthropoda > Insecta > Coleoptera > Cerambycidae > Tetropium > Tetropium fuscum. The sequence continues at coordinate 99,367 of CAXKVY010000823.1, read as the reverse complement.
AATGGTGGCGCCAAGATGATTGCCTTTTATTTTATTTCCTTACAGACAACAATACCTCAAAATATTAGTTGTCTTCAACTATAGTCTATTTGGAAATGGAAGAGAGTAATCCCATCACCCAGAGCTCATCAAATATTAATTGTAGGTGCATATAAATGATTCGTTTCGAAACACTCATACTCGTTTACTTTAATATTTATATGCACCAGGACATTTGAGAGGATTGATCCATTGAGGATTTGCATATTTAATGAGCGTTTATTACTCTCTTCCATTTCCAAAGAGACCATAGAAAGTCATTAATAGCTAGAATTCCAAACGTGGTGGATTGTTACAAACAGTATAATATAGTGCCGCTCCAAGTTTATATATAGAATATTAGATGATAAACATGTCGTTTTGTTGGATTTGTTGTCATGCTTTTACCACCTCCGTTACTGATTAGAGCCATATTGCATGTTGACATACATAATATATTATGCATGCTACCGCGTAATATTTGTTTTTATGGGACGCGTTATTAAATTTAATTGCTATATACAAATTAGCTATACAGTGTAAAAGTTGGAATACATTCAAAATGATCGACTTGCAAAACTCCCGGATACCTCGATTTTATGAGGTTCTTAATCATCTTCGTTTGTATTTATGTTCTTATAGGTTTTTGTTTTGAGTATCTCAGAAACAGGCATTTAATTACAGATAATTCATAATACAAATAATTAATTACGGATAATTACAGACAGATAATTCACATCTTTTTCATACGTCGATTTTATGGGGCTTATTATGATGATTTTTAAGAGACTCATCTTCGTTTCTATTTATGTTTTTATAAATTTTTCTTTTTGAGATAATGACATTTAATTACAGATAATTCATAATATACAAATAATCACAGACAGATAATTCACATTTTTTGATACGTTTATTATATGAGGCTTATGATGGCATGGCGATTTTTAAGAGGCTCATCTACAGACAATTCATAATAGAGATAATTAATTACAGATACTTCACATATTTTTGATATGTCGATTTTATGAGGGTTATGAAGGCGATTTTTAAGAGGCTCATCTTCGTTTGTATTTATATGTGTATAGGTTTTTGTTTTTGTTTTTGAGATAATGACATTTAATTACAGACAGAAAATTCACATTTTTTGATACGTCAATTTTATGAGGAGATTTTTAAGAGGCACATCTTCGTTTGTATTGAGGGTTTATAAATTTTTGTCTCTCACAATTAATTACAGATAATTTATAATACAGATAATTAATTAATAACAGATAATTACAGACAGGTAATTCACATTTTTTTCAATGAATTCCTTTTTTGTTTCGTATCTGATGCAGTTTCATCTGTTCTTTCTAGTGGTAAAAATGTTTAGCTAGATTACACAATAATATTTGCGAGTATATTGCAACAACATCCTAGCCATTATTAATTCTAAATATGTAATCAAATAACAAAATGATCAAAAATAACTAAAATACTTAAATTATTAGCATTAGGGCTGGGTGTCCCTCAATTACTTTCGTTGAATAATAATCGCAAGACACCATTCGAACTCGCGTTCCTCAAACTCTTACTAGTTACTTATAATTCTATCTAATTTCAGTTCTAAGTATATCCTTTAATTCACAAGAAAAATGCAGAGGTTAGATCAGCCAGCTTGATATCCATCAAGCTGGCTATCATTTATTAGATTAACATTTTTTCTCAAAATGAGTGTACCAAAATGAGTTTGAATCTCTATATCGGGAATTTTGAGATCACTCATCAACAAATTTTGTCAAAATCAATATTTAAGATGGCGTCTACAAGATGGCGGACAAATCTCAACCGCATCTTAACTAACGTTAATAATATCATCCTTATCCCAACCTAATACTAATTCGTAACCTAGTGGATATTTTTTAAGTTCTAGCTGAAGACTTTGTTTTTTACATTATACCGTTTACATTCATTTACATGTTTTTTACATTACATATTACCAAATATGTCAAGATATACTATGGATTGTTTCACATTGTATTATTCATCACTAGTTTAATATATTATACTAAATGTCATAATGTATCATTTTGTGCGATTTAGTAAACAGCAAATTAAAAACTGCTGTTTCAATATTTGGGAGTTGCTGTGCTATTCAATAGCACAGCAAGTGTAACTGTGCACAGTGTACCTGTGCTATTCAATATTTATTGTTATTAACTGTCAATCACTAACGATAATTACTATTAATAAACATATTATACTAGTAGGTGTTTTGTCTATTTTACAAGAAAATTGTTGTGGTCGGTAAATAAAACGGATAGTTCATGGTATAAAGGAAAAAGCCTGCATAATTTGATTTATAACTGCTTACACATACCTAGGTACCGTGTTATTTTTGCGTTATGCGATAATTTCCAGCATAATATATTGCGTTCAAGATTAATTCTATTAATATAGAAATTATACAATTCATAGGAAAGCCTCATCAAAGATCTGTTATACAGTTATACTGGAACAATTCAATTTTCAATTTTTTATTATATATTTATTTATTTGGTAGGAATTTCTAATCGATTAGGTAAATTAATTCCAATTCCATTATACAATAATATACTATCCACTTCTACTTGCATAAATGCCATTTATTCCCATTTGCATACAGATCTAGTATGCAATGCCTAAATGTATGCAATATCTAAAGTAAATCACTGTTTGCAATATAAATAATCCACGGTTAACTTGACCTACAAACATAATAAAACTAATAAAAACAAAACTGGGCCAATAGTACAAAAGTGAATACACAATTTAAATATTCAAAAAATTGTATACGTGCCTTATTTAAGAATCTATGATAATAAAACAGGACCGGCTCTAGGAATATTCACTAGAATATTCAATAGTTATAATATTTTATGTTATCCTAAATTGTAAGTACTACTGAACAATAATCGCGCCTTCTGGGTAAAAATGTTCATAACGGGTTACACCGATGAGTTATTTACCTAATAGGTGCGGGAAGTGATACTTTACCGCACGCTGCTTGTAGGTGCAATCGAGTGCGGAAAAGACATACACGCGAAAGATATAATATTTTTCCTACGAGCTTTTATTAAACTAAAATAAATATATACAGGGTGTTCGGCGCATGGACCGACAAATTTTTTTGGAGGATAGGTGGGATCACAACAAACATTTAACCCTTCGGAGGATTTGCTCTAACTATAATAGTTACGAAGATATAAATTTTTTTGTCCCCTACTACATAGTATCTTCAATTTTGACTACAAATTCACGGAACTTTAAACATGTAGTATAGCATTGAAAAGGGAACGAACTAGAGAAGTTTTTTAAATAAAAGTAAGCTCTGAAAAGCTTTTGGTTTTTTTTTAATTAATTAAGAAATTGAGATTGTTTCATACATTTACTAACTCTCGAAAGTTTGAAAGCTTAATAGTAACAATAGTATATTAGAGAGAATAATACAAGTAATTTTTTATTATTCGCACCACAAAAAAAAAGTTATGATTTTTTAAATACGAAATTTTGTGAAATTTTCATTTTTAGACAAAAAAAATTATATCTTAAGTTAAAAGTTAAGCTTCCCATGTGTACTACTTCCAGCTTAAGTTAAAAGATTAAAAGTTAAGCTTCCCATGTGTACTACTGTGTTTCGGTTTAGTCTCAAACTTCCTACGCCAGGAGTTAAAAAAATGTTAGTTCATTACAAACAATAAAAATATACAGAATTGAATACCAAAAAAAAAATTTTCAAAAAATAATGATTTTCAATTTATTATAAATGTTTTAAAACAATGGTAATATATATTTTGACCGCATAAGTGCGTAAATTGCTTCTTTCTGCACGCTCATAGGAAAAAAATGTAACGATATATTTTGATTTTTACTGATACATCTGTGTCATTTGGCACCACCGCATATAAAACACAGGTATCATTTGAAAGACGAATTTTGACAACTGATCTTGATTTCATTAACAGGCTTTTTAACGGATAAAACGGTTTTCAATTTAACAATAATAATGCATCACTGTCATCCATACAACATGAAACTATTAGCGGTATAATTACACATTATACGCTGAATACTGTACAAAGAATCAACTATATGCATTATTGTTTTAGATACCTATTTTATTTTTTAAATACATTTATTTTTACATATGTCAGATTCATTGTTATTAACTGTATCTTATACACAGCACATAATAAAATGTTTCAAAATCGGTTTTCAAAAGTGGTTTTGCTTGAAAAATTACAAAAAAAATACTGATTAGTCGTTCGAAAGGGGGAGCAATTTTTGCCCAACATTTATTTCAAAGATGGCTTTTATGATAATGTCCAAATTCTATATTAACAATCAAATTGTTGAATTATTGTTGTTCACGAGGTTAATATTTAACTATATTTATCATTTCTTAATATAAAAAATGCCAATAAAATTATGATTTAAATACACAGACACCTTGGGGCCAGTTTGGCCCTGTCTGACCGCAACAGCTCCGGTAAACTAGCCGGGACACCGTATTCCGTTATACGGTCTGAGCTTACGATCGGAATTATTAACACGTTAACGGCACAGAAATATTCTGCATATACATGAGACCAAATAGAAACCAATGATTGTATATTCATTATCTCTTCAGCAGACTAACTGTTCCATGTACGATTATTTGTAGGTACATATCGACTACCAGCGGGATTTTTACGCCTAATCTGAACATCTGGATAACCAATCTTAAATGAGCGTGACTACTCTGCTACACACATTCATAATAAAGAATATCACAGATATACATTTACATATAATCAACTGAAAAACTGTACCTGCTATGTTTAGTTCATCAGACATTACATGTGCCACTCACCAAGACAGAAAACGTATGATTATCCAAAAGTTTCTAAATTTTAATACCACGTGGAGACAGATTACTAAAACAAAATCTCATTTGCAACCCATTTGGAGGAATATTAGAAAAAATTGAAAAAACTCCCTATAACTTTTTCAAAGAAAAATGATGCAAACTATAAGATATGGCAAGTGCGAACATATTTTCAACTATAACAATTTACAACTTTAACGTGTGGGAAATCCGCTTTCCTCCCAGGTTTGTATACTATTTTATCTACAATCTTATCTTATGTATTAATTGTTATTTCGAAAATTCGAAAAAAATTCCAATTTTCACCCTGGAATATCTTTATTAGCTTTTAAGTTCTTTGCTATTCATATTTGTTTTGCGAAAATAAATCTTGGGTTTGTAGCAATTCATTACATAGAGAAATAAGCTAATAGATGAATAATAAGGAAGACACACTTACCAGTTGTATATCTGGACATATATACGGAATGAACCACTTTGAAGTTGTACAAGTACTTTCACCTTCATTGATGATCTTCAGAGTGATGTACAATTTGTTTTATTGATCACTTATAGGTACTTGAATTTAAAATATTAAATATTATTTGACTAAGCAAGCAATTTCTATATCACTCTCTCTTTAAATGCCTCAGAATTCTATTGTATATGTAATTCAATATTTTCTAGCATATAGCTAGGAAAAGTAGTTTTAATAGATTCTACAAGATTTTATGCATATTAAAGTTTACCATCTTCTGGATAACTATAGGGTCCGCCAATAGGGACGCTCGATCTTTGACAGCTCATGGCGGCCATGTTGTTTGTGGTAGAGTTGTCAAACGTAGTTGTTATTATTCAGTGTATCTTCACAAATCACCATGAACCAATTCAGTCGCGAGCAACATGTGCAAATCGTTAAAACTTATTACGAAAATCATTCATCGGTTCGAGCAACGTTCCGCGCGCTCCGCCAATTTTACGGTGCAATTGATCGTCCTGCTGAGTCGACTATCCGTCGTTTGATTAACAAATTCGAGGCAACCGGTTCGGTGAACAATCAGCCAACAAGCAATGCACCCAGCAAAGGTAACTGTTTGGTGTGGATTTTGGGCCGGAGGCATCATCGGGCCGTATTTCTTCGAGAACGACGATGGTGTGTCCATCACGGTAAACGGCGAACGATACAGATCCATGATAACGAACTTTTTCTGGCATGAAATCGACAATATGGATGTCGAGGATATGTGGTTTCAGCAGGACGGCGCTACGAGCCACACAGCGCGCGCCACAATGCTCGCGCGGAGGCGACATCAACTGGCCACCGAGATCGTGCGATTTAACCCCACTAGACTATTTCTTGTGGGGTTTTCTTAAATCACAGCAAACCAACCACAAAACACTGATGCCCTCAAAGTCAACATACGCCACGCCATCGATGAAATACAGCCCGATTTGTGCGCCAGAGTCATTGAAAATTGGACTTCTCGTATGCGCGCCACCCAGCGAAGCCGAGGTGGACATTTGACCGATATTATTTTCCATACATAATGCCTTCGAATACTCTTTCAAACAAAAAATAAATTTCATTTATACCTCTCACACAACTTGCTTTATTTCATTTTAAAGATCGAGCGCGCTTATTGGCGGACCCTTTATATGTACTGCTTTTATATATAATATGTTCAAATATAACAAATAATATAAATAGTAGAATAGGTTTGTGTTTTCTGTGAATTTCAGTTCCGTGGAAAATAATGTCACAAAATGTCACTGAAAGTGATGAAGTAAAAACTTGAAAATGAGCAATATTAGTTACTCAAAGATGAACATTTTAAATTTTCGATACTTAAATATGTACCTACCAAATTTACAAAAAGGAAAAATGTTCCGTTCACCAGATACGTCTCATCGGCCATTGAGTTGTTTGCACATAGCTATACCTAAATATATCAGTGCTAAACAATTCTTAACAAATATAAGGAACAGATAACAAACATACTTAGGTTCGTTAGGGTTAGTTATCTGAACGGTGACTATTTTTAATGTGTCACTGACTCTTGAAAGTGCTCGAGTTAAATCAGTTTTGAATAAAGTCTGCCACGCGAGGGTTGAACAACGGAAATAATGGGGAATAAAAAATTCGATGCCGGTCTCTATTAATGAATTAATTACAAAGGTTTCGGTCTTATTTTTATACCATATACGGCGTACAATATGTATGTGTAGTTGAAAGACCGGAAACCCTGACCTACACAATGTTTTTCATTGGCGTAGACATTTTTTTTTTCATAGGGGGGTGAAAGTAGAAGGTTTTTATATGCATATTTTCAACATCACAGATAATGAATGCAAGTTTCCACACCACTCATGAAGTATTGCTTTCAGCGCGTTACCATTTCTTAGTGGGTGGCTCGCTAGTAGCCAGATTTCCCACAAGAAACAAAAATAATATGTACAACACAGCTAAGTAGCCGTGAAAAATAAACTTTAAAACGGAAAAATAAAATAAATATACTTGCAATACTTGCAATTGAAATACAGTCACATTTATTGTGGAAGTAGGTACCTACCTAACCTACCAAATCGTCAACACTCAACGCCGATTTACTTTGACTCAATGCTTTGATAAAGATCAGAGCTTGTTAGTTAATAGGTACCTACATAACTAAACCGAGACTAAAGACAACACATTTTTAAAAATAATTACAAATGCAATACATACCTATCTACCAGCTTCTCATCGCAAAGCGATTTCCAATACACACACTTTTTACAGCCAATCAAAATTAGAAACTGACCTTGAGGTATTTTACCGTTATTGTAAATTTTCATTTCATTCGTGGCTAGGTAGGTACACGGTTTTAATTTTATAAACAGTCTATAGAATTTTTAATTTTGCCCACTGATGTAAACTATTAATTTGTGATTTAGGATGGTAAGTACCTACATAAAAATAAAGTCAATGAACAATAGGTACCTACTTATGTAATAAACCAGAGAGCGTTTCCAGTTTTCGTAAATCCCAATAAAACGCCTAACTTATATCGTTGTATTTATAACCTAGCGGCCTCAAGCACTGGGATATTTTTTGGATAAAATTATTTGAGAAATGTCTTAAGTGGAGGAGGTACCTATTAGTACCTACCTCAGTACACGTCAGTGCCTACTTCGAGCAGCCCATAAATGAACTTTTTTTTTTAAGTCGGCTCTGCTCAACCCCACTATCAAATAATATTTTTCTTACATTTTTTAACATACCTATCCTATCTCGTAAATAAAGCGAGGTCTGGTGGAAATCTGCGATTTTCAGGTTTCATACGAAACGAACAAAAATTTTTGCTAACCGCCATACTTTTCTAACTTAATTTTGCCATATTTTTGCTAACCGCCATTTTTTTATTTCGACTCTCGTAGCGGTGTATACCTACATAGGTAGGTATATAAATAATATATAGGTAGGTAAACGTCTTGCTTCGCCGTTTTGACTTTTTGTATAAGCTCCAGGATAATAACAATTTAAAAAACGGGACTTAAAATTTACCTACCAACACTAGGAGGTACTTAGGTACCTCTGAAAATACATAAATACCTAAGTATCTGTACTGAAAATAAATAATTAGTTTATTTTTTGTTACAGGACTTTTTTGTTTCGTCAGAGGTACCACCTACCTACACCGCTCAGGTAATAAAAATAACCGTATTATATTGTATCCCAATAACATTTAAACAGCACTATATATATATATATATATATATATATATATATATATATATATATATATATATATATATATATATATATATATATATATATATATATATATATATATATATATATATATATATATATATATATATATATATATATATATATATATATATATATATATATATATATATATATATATATATATATATATATATATATATATATATATATATATATATATATATATATATATATATATATATATATATATATATATATATATATATATATATATATATATATATATATATATATATATATATATATATATATATATATATATATATATATATATATATATATATATATATATATATATATATATATATATATATATATATATATATATATATATATATATATATATATATATATATATATATATATATATATATATATATATATATATATATATATATATATATATATATATATATATATATATATATATATATATATATATATATATATATATATATATATATATATATATATATATATATATATATATATATATATATATATATATATATATATATATATATATATATATATATATATATATATATATATATATATATATATATATATATATATATATATATATATATATATATATATATATATATATATATATATATATATATATATATATATATATATATATATATATATATATATATATATATATATATATATATATATATATATATATATATATATATATATATATATATATATATAAGAGATCCGAACGTTCCGAGAGTCCATATATATATATATATATATATATATATATATATATATATATATATGTATATATATATATATATATATATATATATATATATATATATATATATATATATATATATATATATATATATATATATATATATATATATATATATATATATATATATATATATATATATATATATATATATATATATATATATAAGAGATCCGAACGTTCCGAGAGTCCATAGGGACTGTCAAACTAACACAGACGGCGCGTCATTCCAATGAGTTAAAAAGAGATACACTGCTCGATTATCCAGTATTCCGTCTACGGTAGAGCGGCGTTGCCGCTTTTAACTATGAAAATAAATGTTTAGGGAATTTCCATAATTTAAAGTAGACGAAAATAAATGTAAAAATGGCTAACATCTTGAGCTATAATATATTATTGTATGCACAATAATTCTTTCATGACATTCATAAATAATATATATAATATTTATATAGTATTGTGAAATATGATAGTTTAATTGAATATTGAGAAATTTGAGAATAACATGTGGCAACTGCGCGGTATCTTATATGCCGTCAGTTAACTACACATACATATTGAATGAACTTTAGTTACTTACATAAAGAGGCCGAATTTCCATTATGCTCTGAGCTCGACAGAAGCTTCTGTTTTATATTTCCCTCCTCTTTCACCCTTCCCCGTCTGAAGTGGCTGTAACTCTCTGTGGCGGACATGATCATGTGGATGCAAGTAGTGTAGGTATATATAGACATCTTTAATATATGCGATTGAGGATATACTAGATCGGGTTATTTTAATTTGTAAAGTAATAAAATTTTAATAAAGCAATATAACCCGAGATGTATTTCTTTAATTAAATCTAAAGTTAAATATGCTTCTCTCGCCTGATTCCTTATCGAAATATGCGCATCAATCATTTTGTAATCCCTATGAATCGATGTCGATAAATTCTACCCATGAGGCTTTAATTTATTATAATAATAATAAATTGTGTTTATTAAAAATTTTATAGGTAAAATACTAATAGAATTTTTGTGAAAAGGCCGAGTCTTACACTAGGCTACTCAACTCAACCTTAAAAGAAAATACAGATCTGATTATAATTTAAAATCGTGAGTACCTACTTATGTAGTAATTATGTGCTATGTGCCACTAGGCATATTAGAGCCTACTGTAAATGTGAAGCTTTAATACATAAATTGACATAAATAGAAATCAATATATATAATACAAATCAATAATATCAAAATAAAAAATAATATCAAATAATATTTTAACTACAATTCAGATAAAATCAAATATAAAACTAAAAACTGGAACATACACTACAAAATTTTGCATATACATATATGGCTATATAATAAAAATATAATACAAAATAGATGATTACAAGAATTTTTCTGTAGTGAGAGAAAAAAGATTTTCCTTGTACCTATATTACAAACTCAAAAAAATATTAACTACTATTTTTTAGCAATGATATCTTGTGTCTAAAAGTTCCTAGAAAGTTAAGACACCTCGATATAGACACTAGTGTTCTAAATTTAGATGCGCCACTTGGTCCGAATATATCTCCTGAATATAGCACCCGTCCATAAATGTACTATTATCCGCCCATTACGCCATAATTTCAAAACAAACGTAGGCTTTTATTAGTTATTATTCATTTATTTCTCGCAGCTCGTACCACGTTTTGTTACATGTGTAAATAAATAATAATTAGTCCAGTGAAAACAAGATAAAATAACACAGTGTAAAATAACAAATCTATTTGTAAACAGTTTAAATTACGGTGGAATGGATATGATATGAGGTAGAAGTTTATTATAGCCGAATAGTTGACACCAAAATAAACTTAATGTAAACAGAGAGATCAGTCAGAAAATACCGCACTGAAACAGATACTCCTAATATTTATTATCTACATTGATTTATATAATAACCGTTGATTGAAGGAGTTACACTTGTCAATCAACGCAATAACTAAATAAAATTGGCAGCAGAGACAATAATTAATGCGTTTAGTTGACCTAACAAGAATGTCCCTAATTCAGATAAACATCGCAAAAATTACCTACACTATAAGTAAATTTGTTGAGGGCTCAAACAACTAAATATTCGGATATAAAAACATTTTATGTAAACAGCCCTATAAAGTAGCTGATCGTATTTAAAACTTTTCAGTAAAATTTATACCGACAGATATGAATATTAAGCAACTAATTTCAATAATGCCACCTTTTCTTTCTGATCTGTTACTTCAAACAAAAAAGAAAAGACTAGAACCTAGCGAAAGACTAGGACCTAAGATATTGGTTGTTCAATGGATGTATGGCTAATCTCTAATATGTAGATTTCTGTAGTTGTGGAGCCCTTACAGGAGTAAAATTTATAAACACAGTTTTTGAAATATTTAGGTATACATATTTTCTTTAAACCAAAACATACAAGCAAAGAAGAGTGTTATCATCAGCAAACGTTGTTTTTATAACTTAAAATATAATTTAAAAAAGTTTTTATAAACATTAAGCGCTCGTAAATCATTTACAAAAATTATGCATAGTGAAGGACCCAAAATGGGTCCCTATGGTATACCTATGTGTACATCTAAGATCTAGTCCCTTTTATTTCTACTATTTGATCGCTTCTACTCTTTTAGTCATGTAAGAAATCAGCCAGTCGTTTATTTTTCCTCTAAAATCATATCTACCATAGAAGTATTATGTACCCTCTCTAATACTACATTACTAGGTACCGTGCTTTAAGTAATTCAGCTATATTACGACAATTTCGAAAAAACAGGTGCTGGTGGCGAGTTGGATAAATATAATTTATTTAGCAGGATCTCAAAATATACTAATGTACCAATTTCTCATCTCCTTCCCATTTTTCCCAGGTAACCCATAACCCATGCTTAATCGCCTTGTTGCCTGGCCTACTATTGGCTCCAAAAACATCCACATGGACGGATGTACTTCATCTTTATAGAAGGTAAATTATGTAAGTTAATAGTGTTTAGCTTATAATAGTATTTAGTGTTTTGTAATTAGTAATAGTGTTTAGCTATATAATAGTGTTTAGCTATATATACTTGATTATGAACTATGGTCATTGAGAACAATATATTTAAGCTAAACAATTCACCATTCAGGCATTCAGCCACAAATTAATTAGACAGAATTTAAACAGAATTATCCAGGTTGTACGATTAAAATGAAAGCAGTAGTGTCAGCATAACAGGATATCTATCAACAGGATATGTGATACTCTCTATAAAACCGAATAAGATATCTCGATATAGCGCATTACATAGATTTTTTTGGTGAGGTAATCGTGTTTATCAGAATTGTTTGTAAATTGGTTTCTGTTGGTATAGATATCTCAGTATTTTAAATAAAAAATGCCTATAAACGTTAGAATGTTTTTATCATTAAAAGTTTTCCTACATGATCGTCTATATCCCAGATTGTATGAATAGGCTTACCAGATGAAAACTTGTCCACTCAGGCAAAAGCCTTTTAAGAAAATTCAGACAAAATCCGGCCGTAATTTTTTTTGGCAAAGTAACAATTTTCACATTATCTACTGACTGATGATGGTTACCATTATACCATTTTGATTTTGCCAATAATATAGGAGCAAAAAAAATACAAAACTCAAAAAACTTACAAAGTAAGCTAACTATAATCTATAACTGAATCACTTTACTTTTATACTTTTCGCTGCTTTGTATTTTATTTAAAAGAGCCTCGGTCACAGAATAACCACCACAGATCATACACGTAACCACGGGTTACTCTGTACCTAGGCCTACAGCTGCCGCGCATGTGTCAGATGATGTCAGATTAGGCAAGCGATTGGAACACTGACGTCGCGTCGCTTTATTGCGCTAAAGTTGAATTTATCGACAATTTTTAAATAACTAAATTTTTTAAAACTTGTGTATTATTTTTTCTACAATCGCCTCAATAGTAGGCTTTTGTGCTTTCAATTCTCATCGCAAAGTACGCCATTTCGGATGTTGACATAATTGTCATCCATTGCCGCTTTAAAGCGGCAATAGTGTCAATTCCCGCTCGCTTCTTTATTATAAAGTCCTTAGCAGGCGCTTGTCAGTCAAAAATGACACATGAGAAATGTAGCTTACAAAAAAACTTAGAAAAATCGGTTCATATATAAACATATGTCAAATACATACAAGAACACACTATATTAAGCGATTGTAGAAAAAATGTTGTATGTATTACGAGCACAAACTGCCATTGCCGCTTTTGAAAGAATACCGATAAATTTCTTTCGCAAGCGGCAATGCAGTACTTTGCGCTCTTAACACACAAATAACTATTGTATTTTGCATAATTTATATTTATAAAGGGAACTACTTTAACATCCGGAGGTTTACGAAAAATCCACCCGGACCCACCCGGACGCAGTAAAAACCCGCACTAGTCCGGATTAATCCAGACGTCTGATAACCCTATATATGGGCCGAATAATTCTTTTCTGACCAAGAAATACTGTTTTATCTCTACAGCTAGTCCATACAGTTTTATTATAACTTATTGCCGTGTCATGTAATTTTTCAACGTTAGAATCGCGAAGTATTGCTTATTTACTTGACCTATATTAGAGTACCTATATTAAAAAAAAACTAGACAATATACAACCACAGCTTTTAAAAAAAATTAACTACAGCCAATATACAATCACAGCCAAAAAAAAACCAGGGACTGTACCCCTAAAATTAATAATAAGCCAGCAACAGATAGCCATAGAGCAGAGATAGTTTATATAAAAGCATAAAAGCATAAAATCCACAGTAAAGTACCTAAAGAAGGTAAAGAGCTAGGTAAAAGCAAATGACGAATGTGTGTGAGAGTATATTATGGAGTTGATCAGGGCCGTGCGGTGAGATTTTCAGGAAGGGAAGCAATTTTAGAAACCCTTTCCATTTTCAGAAAGTAAACATGACCAACATGAACAAAAACAATTTACTAATATTTTCACACCCTGTTAACCATTTAAATTTTTCATAATGTTTTTCCGGATGAAAAAACCTAATACATTTTTTCATATGTTCAATTTTGCGTAGACGGTTTTGTCCTTCCTTATAAATATACAGGGTGTATAAAAATCCTTTTATTATTAAGACATGCACCACACATTCAAGTTGACGGTGTCCATATCCGTATTATTGTCTTCCATTTCGCTGCTTCACATGAGACGCAGTCCGAATAACGTCTCACACATGGATAGCCGTTAAAACTTAAATGTTAATAATAACAAAGAACCTACTCCAACGATAGCTTCATCGCCTACATAAAGCACGCGATTGGCCTTACAGCGCGCGCCGATGCAGTTCAATATCGTCTCGACGCAAAGAACCTACTCCAACGACAGCTTCCGCGCCCTCATATGCAGGCTACTGGCTCAGCCGATGCATTCAGCAGCCGATGCATCAGAATAGCTAGCGGCCGGCATATGTTCTATTGAATTTTCTACTACTGTGACTCGATCGAGTCAAAGCCGAATTTTTTGTTATGGGGGAAGCTCTGCTTCCCTTGCTTGCATGGACTGCACGCACCTAGAGTTGATATACCCATTCCAACTTAAACATTCATCTAAAATGATTCCAAGAATCTTGTAGTGGTTGCTTATGGTGAATATTTATATTTAAATTTAAGTTCGTTATCTTAAGTCTGGCCAAAATTAGCCCTAGCCCTAGCCCTAGCCCTTAGGTATAGCCAAAATTTACCCCGTGCTATACTTCTTTACTAATCTGCTAATAAACAAATAATCTTGGAGGATAATATTGAAAATAAGATCTAAAATACTTTTTATACAAACGACTGGGCTAAGATTACTCAGTGACCATCGAATAATATTGACCTTATAAAATGTTTACCACCGCCCACATGACAGATGCAAGAGCTAACGTCATTAGAATAACAGGCAGCAGCGCGGCCGGCCGGCGGCGGACTGCGGTGAGCGGAAGGTAGGCTAAACGCTAAACTGGAGAGAATGATGAGTGAGGTTGTGACATAAGGCAAAAAAAGTAAAATCGTGTATGGTCAGGAGAGTGTGACGACATGGTTAGTAAGCATACCCGCCTAAATTTTTATTCATTATCCATATTTGGAGAGATTACCGTATTTTTTACTACTCACGTATTTGTAGAAACCTCTCCAATTATTACAGTACTTCATCGTACAGTAAGTACCTAGTTAAGGTAGTTTGTATGTTGTACCGTTCATGGTCTTGATGGGAAGTTTTAAATTTATATAAGGCATGTGGATATTATTAATCACAATATTTTATGTTTTTTATATTTTAACTATTTTGCTTGATAGTAATGTTATTTAGAAATTAACAAATACCTACTACCAAAGCTACTACTTACTTTACTTATTAAAAATCATCTACAATTACGTAAGTACCTAATTCAATATTTATATTATAGAAATATGTTCTTATTCTGAACTGATCATGACAATATTTTCAATAACTTCCTTCATTTTTTTAACGAAGAAGCTTTTACGTCAAGAATTACTGTATAATGAGAAGTCGTTACTTTTGAAATATCTTGATGTAGTTTTGTTATATCCACATACTTTCCATTGAATTTCAATTCTATTTAATATTATGTTCCATTATTTCATAATATAGTGGACCATATAGATAAATCTACCAGGACATTGAAAGAGATTCAATGATAGTAGACTACAGTTTGTTCATGAAACATTATGGCACAGGTATTAAAGCTAACTAAACATTATGGCTCAAAGAGTTAATTAGGGTTAATTAAAGAAAGAGATAAGTTAAGAAATTATGGACAATATTAATGTTTTTTTTCATTAATAATAACTGTCTAATAATAACAATAATAACTGTCTCGAAAACTAGGAGTTACGCACTAAGAGCACTAAGAGTTGCTTGAGTATATATTTATGACAAATCTATCGCACATGGGCAGCAACACTGTTATAAGTCCGAAAATTTAATATTTCAGGTTTTTGGCGCATCATGTGTAAACATATCTATAATTTATACAGCAACAGTGACATAAAAGTACGTAAAAGTAAGACAGACTTTTTACCGTTGTGAGAATAATTTTTCGCGAACATTGTCATACGTTAGTTAGTTAAGACAGTTTTGCTGCTTAATTTGTTTATTATTTTAAGGATTCATCACTTCGTTTTCAGTTTTAAGTTTTAAACCTGTATCATATATATCTAAAAAAAAACCTAAATATTGATTTTTTTGGGGATTATTATTTTAGTTAAAACCCATCGTGCCAAAGAAAAAGAGTAATTTATTTTTATGTAAAACTACCAGTAGCAGCTCCTCGAGGTGGGCAGGGTGGGCAGTGCCCACCCTAGGATTTAAGGTATAAATATAAAAAGAAAAAACAATATTCAAAAAAATGTTTCAATTATCATGTAGAATGTTCAATATGTTTTAACACAATAGCATAACAGATTTTTCTAAGTCTTAAGTAAGATTATAAATAAAAAGTAAAAAGTATATTATTAATCGAGCATTAATCGAGGATATTATTAATTACGAGGCAAACTTTTAGTTTGCCTCGTATGCAAGAAATTTTGTCAAGAATGCCAATGTTTGTTCGATGTTCAAAACTAAAGGTTCTGAGGAAAAATACTCTGTATATGCCCGTAGGCAAGTGATATTGTAATTATTGTATCACAAGTCCAATAATATAATGGTCGCATAATATAAAGAGTATAATACAATTAGTGTTTATGCCGTAGGTTAATTATTATAGATAAATATAAACATGAATTACTTCTATTACAAAGGAACAATCAAATCACCCACTATAATTTCTCACACTCAAGGTTCTCTTCAATTTTTTTTCATTGCTAATTAAACGTTGGCCTATTTCTGCAACTAGTGGTTAAACACCGAAATAGGGGATAACAAACACGCAAAACATAAAATGAATGATCGTGTGGCTTAGCACTAAAAATAGTATAATACAAAATGTCTTCTAGAAAAAAATGTAAAGAGCTGTCGCTTGATTTACGAGGCCTTCAGCCTCCACTGCCTCGACGCTCTTAAATCCTGCTCTGACTACACACGTCAAAACAAAACATACCTAGTGCTACTACTCCTAGTAAAATAACATAGTATTATCTTTCTAAGTGATGTATAATGAATGTATAATACCGAGGGTATTTCAGGGGCTTAATTTTGTACACCTACTGCCGATTTAGGCAGTACATTTGATCCTGCCAGTTCCTGCCTAGTCCTGCCTGGTCCTGCCCAGTCCTGCTCGGCCCTGTCCAGTCCTGCGCGGTCCTGCCCAGTCCTCTTCGGTCTTGTATAGTCCTACCTGAGCCTGATATTTTCCTACTTTGGGTCTACTTTAGCCTTAGATGCCTAAATGGTTTTTTAATCACATCCAGTTCATAAATTATTAATTAAATTACAGTAATATGAACAGTAACAAGAAATTAAAACATAACTTAAATATAAGTCTTTAAAACCCCTGCTGACAGTTTAAACATAGAGTATATTTAACATATGTCTATGTTTATCTAAGTTCGTTAAATTTCGTCTTTATATTTAAACTATCAGCACGGTTTAATCAAAGGGATATGCTATGAAGGGATATGTCAAATTAAAGTTCCTTGGCGAAATATATTGTCAAATATATTCCTCGGCGAGTTCTTCAAATACATCTTTTTTTATAAATAATTTCAATAACACGTATAAAATAAATAATGTAAATAATTTTATTAATAATTAGTTTCAAGGGGCAAAATCGTTAAATTTTATTAAAAATGACAAAATATCCGCGAGAGGGCGCGCGCGAGACACGACACGACACTCTAGACGGCTCGAGAAGTCGCACTTGGTCAATAGAAATATTGTCCCTCTCACCTCAAATTTTGAAAAATTTTCCCCACTCTCCCCCACATACATAGAACGCGACGCGTATTTTTGTCTCGTTCCTTTGGGTGCTCCACAAACGCCCATATGTCGCGTTTCTCCCTACGACCCCCCCCCACAGATAATTTTGCACCTGAAAAAATTTAAATAATTCTTTCCCTACTGATACGTCCCCTCCGTCATGATGCCGTTCGCGGATCGCCCCCAGCGTTCCGGATATATGCAACCTCCTCTCCCAAACATTTTTTTTTTGGAAAAAAAAAAGATTTTCATTCTCTATTCTTCGGCCATTTGTAATTTTACGACTTTCAAGGAGTTACGTCAAAAATTTATTTTTAGACGAAGTTCGTCTAAAAATAAAACAATTATTATTTATTTATACTTATTTTGCCAAACTATAACCCAGTTTAAATATTTGGTGAACGTGAACAATTAATCTTGTTAGCAAGCGTGCTATGTTGTATATATGTATACTTATGTTCACTTTCTTCCATATTAAATACTGCTGATAATATAAATGAATGAATATATAAATTATTTCTACAAAATACTGTAAAAAGCAACTGTTGCTTTCACATCATATCAGCGAGTTCACATTTATGTAGGTCATAGAAATTAAGAGATATGATTTTCCTTTTGTTTTAAATAATGCTGCTTCAAACGCTTGTGTTTAAATAACGGTCAGCTCTAAATTGTGTACTTACTATGTTTTATGAGCAAGTTCACTTCAAAAATGCGAAACAGTAAGTAATTATAAAATATTTTATTTTTAGTTGTTGTAGTTTTGCCACATTTTGCTTTTCTCTTTTGGCATGCCTTTTGGAAGGTTATTTGTTCTCTCAAAATTCTTTTCACTTTAAAGCCCCAAGCAACTAAGAAGTGAAGTATTTGGAGCATAACAGTGCCGGCCCGTTTAAAATTGGTGCCTGAGGTGAGGCTTAATTCTGTCACCATTTTAAAAGAAATCAAAATAAAGAGAAACAATATTTTCCAGCTGATTAACCTGTTAAGACAAACACCTTAATCGT
>CAXKVY010000823.1:0-75000 GCA_964058915.1 Tetropium fuscum | reverse complement strand
TCGACACAATGTGTTTTCAAAAATAGTTTAATAATTTTAAGGCCCACGGTAGCAAAGAAAAACAACACAAAAATATGGCGTAGTTTCGCTTGTAACATGTATATAATCATTTTCATATACTACTCGTATATACCTATCCCTTGATATTGAAAAATTTCAAGTCAATATTTTTATATACACTGAACTACATCTGAAATTCAGGGCCAAATTTAGGCTGCCATAAATTTCGAACCCAGTGGCGTAGAAATATGTATTTTTTTATTGTGTTGGTCTATCGTTCTAGCAAAATAATATATAATGATGTGTACGTCTCCAGTTTATTTATTTTAAGAGATACAGCGGATTTAGTAGAACTATGCTTTTTTCGTAAATTTCAAATGCATACACCAGTCTGTACTGTACTGTGCTAGAACGAGAATGATGGGTGAGATGAAAATATCAAGTAATTTTTTTTATATACTTATAAACTACATTTGAAGTGGACCAACGAAATTTAGGGTCATTTTAAGCCGTCGTAAATTTCAAACCCGGTGGCGTAGAACTATTAATTTTTTTTATTCTAGTAGTCTATCGTTCAAGCAAAATGATAGATGTTGTGTACGTCTCCAGTTTATTTATTTTAAGAGATTTAGTAGAATTATGTTTTATTTTGTAAATTTCAAGTGCATATACATAGTCTGTATAATAGAACAAGAATGATTGAATGTTCTTTCCTTTTGTAGCCTAATTCATGGGCTTCATTTCCGATACCGAGGTTATCTTTCGGAAACCATTGTTTTTGAACTAAAAAAATCTCTTATTATCGTAGAAAATGGCTTTCTACTTACAGTTTCCGTGTGTATGTCCAGATATAGGACTGGTAAGTGCATCTTCCTTATTATTCGTCTATTTGCTTATTTCTCTATGTAATGAAATGCTACAAACCCAAGATTACTTTTCACAAAACAAATATGAATGGCAAAGAACCTCAAAGCTAATAAATATATCCAGGGTGAAAATTGGATTTTTTTCGAATTTTCGAAAAAACAATTAATACATAAAACCAACAAATGATTTTAATTTTGACTAAGCAAGCAATTTCTGTATCAGTCCCTCTTAGAATGCTTCAGAATTCTATTGTATATGTAATTCAATATTCTCTAGCACATAGCTAAAGAAAGTAGTTGTTTTCAATAGGCTCTACAATATTTTATGCATTTTAAAGTTTAACATCTCCTGGATAACTATATGGCTAATGCTTTTATGCATAATATGTTCAAATAGAACAAATATAAATAGTAGACTAGGTTTGTAAATTCTAAGAATTTGAGTTCCGTCAAAAACTGACATCATAAAACGTCACTAAAAGTGTTGGAGTATTAATATTTTAAATTCAAGTATAAATGATTAATGAAACAAGTCGTACACCACTCTGAAGATCCTCAATGAAGGTGAAAGAACTTACTACAACGTACAACTTCTAAGTGGTTCGTTTCCATGTGTATGTCCAGATATAGGACTGATAAGTGCATCTTTCTTATTATTCGTCTATTTGCTTATTTCTCTATATAATGAAATGCTACAAACCCAAGATTACTTTTCACAATATATATATATATATATATATATATATATATATATATATATATATATATATATATATATATATATATATATATATATATATATATATATATATATATATATATATATATATATATATATATATATATATATATATATATATATATATATATATATATATATATATATATATATATATATATATATATATATATATATATATATATATATATATATATATATATATATATATATATATATATATATATATATATATATATATATATATATATATATATATATATATATATATATATATATATATATATATATATATATATATATATATATATATATATATATATATATATATATATATATAATATATATATATATATATATATATATATATATATATATATATATATATATATATATATATATATATATATAAAGGGTCCGCCAATAAGCGCGCTCGATCTTTAAAATGAAATAAAGCAAGTTGTGTGAGAGGTATAAATGAAATTTATTTTTTGTTAGAAAGAGTAT
Organism: Tetropium fuscum; assembly: GCA_964058915.1. Taxonomy (NCBI): domain Eukaryota; kingdom Metazoa; phylum Arthropoda; class Insecta; order Coleoptera; family Cerambycidae; genus Tetropium; species Tetropium fuscum. Next base: position 72,888 of record CAXKVY010000823.1, on the reverse strand, counting down.
TCGAAGGCATTATGTATGGAAAATAATATCGGTCAAATGTCCACCTCGGCTTCGCTGGGTGGCGCGCATACGAGAAGTCCAATTTTCAATGACTCTGGCGCACAAATCGGGCTGTATTTCATCGATGGCGTGGCGTATGTTGACTTTGAGGGCATCAGTGTTTTGTGGTTGGTTTGCGTAGACCTGTGATTTAAGAAAACCCCACAAGAAATAGTCTAATGGGGTTAAATCGCACGATCTCGGTGGCCAGTTGATGTCGCCTCCGCGCGAGATAACCATTCCTCCGAAGCGCTCGTGCAGAAGATCCATTGTGGCGCGCGCTGTGTGGCTCGTAGCGCAGGTCCTGCTGAAACCACATATCCTCGACATCCATATTGTCGATTTCATGCCAGAAAAAGTTCGTTATCATGGATCTGTATCGTTCGCCGTTTACCGTGATGGACACACCATCGTCGTTCTCGAAGAAATATGGCCCGATGATGCCTCCGGCCCAAAATCCACACCAAACAGTTACCTTTGCTGGGTGCATTGCGACCTGGTGGACCTCCTGTGGATTGTTCTCGGCCCAATAACGGCAATTCTGCTTGTTGACATTCCCATTTAACCAAAAATGTGCCTCATCGCTGAAGATGATTTTGCGACCAAAATCGGGGTCGACTTCCAACTGCTCTAAAGCCCAATCAGCGAAGATACGGCGCTGTCTATGGTCGTTTATTTTGAGCTCTTGTGTCAGCTGGATCTTGTACGGATGCATGCCCAAATCCAGATGCAAGATTCGGCGAAGTGATGTTTCCGAAAGGCGGAGTTCCTGTGCGCGACGTGAAATTGACTGTCGCGGATTTTCACGCACACTATCGCGCACAGCGGCGACATTCTGGGCAGATCGGACGTTTCGACGACGCGTCGGTGTTGGCTGATTGTTCACCGAACCGGTTGCCTCGAATTTGTTAATCAAACGACGGATAGTCGACTCAGCAGGACGATCAATTGCACCGTAAAATTGGCGGAGCGCGCGGAACGTTGCTCGAACCGATGAATGATTTTCGTAATAAGTTTTAACGATTTGCACATGTTGCTCGCGGCTGAATTGGTTCATGGTGATTTGTGAAGATACACTGAATAATAACAACTACGTTTGCCAACTCTACCACAAACAACATGGCCGCCATGAGCTGTCAAAGATCGAGCGTCCCTATTGGCGGACCCTTTATATATATATATATATATATATATATATATATATATATATATATATATATATATATATATATATATATATATATATATATATATATATATATATATATATATATATATATATATATATATATATATATATATATATATATATATATATATATATATATATATATATATATATATATATATATATATATATATATATATATATATATATATATATATATATATATATATATATATATATATATATATATATATATATATATATATATAGATATATATATATATATGTAAGCTCTTTGCCGCCTTCATGGTTACATCACAGCCACTCGAACCGTAGATGACGTCATTCAACCCCATAAATTAAACTGATTGTAAACAAATACTCTTAAGCAGAGACGGCTATTATTCGATGTTCAGTCAGGGCCATATTTTCAGTCTGTATATGCAATCAACGGTTTAGCTCGGTGTGGTGGTTGGGGAAGCTCAGATATTGTTAATAAATGTTTATTTTGTGAATTGTGGAATATTATTTTATAAACTACGCAAATAAAAGCTATCATATATATATTTATTTAATTTATTTCACCATTGTCAGCTACGGTGCAATAAATTGGAGCGCGCCTGTGGCTAAAATAACTTCCTCCGCCGCTGCAATTGTATGGTATATAGAGGGTAACATAGTGGAGATACATGCACTTCTGCCAAAGTTATAAATAATTTACATCATACATTTTTCATTTAGAAAGGCATCTGTTTACATAATGATATAAGTACGCGTCTCGGCGTTTATGGTATAATAGGTATAACAAATACCTCCAGTCTAGTCCAGTCCACAATATCGTCATATTTTCAATAAAATTACTTAAAATTATGTAGATGAAGTAACACGAAACCCACAGTTAAAATGGCTAAAAATACATGTGACAGAGTATTATTATTATACTATCGCGTATATACATTGTACGACCTTGGCGATGCATTTTATTTATTGTGAATTTTTAAGAAATGTTGTAAGGCGTATTTATATCGTTGATCATTGATGTTCTAATAGTATATAATAGCTATACTAATGTCTTGTGTTCAATAATGGCTATTTTTAATCCACTATATCGCTTACAAATTGTTATTCATTCAATGGAATATGTGTTTACGAATACATGTGAATTAGCCTGACAAATCGTAGTTTTTCGGCAAAATGAGTCCGGTTTCAGGCTTCAGTTTTTCAGGTTTTCCGCCCACATGTTCCAAACGACGCATAGCATGGAAAATATCACTGTATTCTCAAAGTTGAAGAGCATTCACTTCCTGCGTCGAATGAAATCCAAACTTCCAAATTAGATCGATTTATAAGGACCCATCGTCAGCCGAAAAAAGGCAATTTTTACCTCCACTTTTGTTCCCCCACAGTCACAACAGTTTGAAGAGTTGGCGCAAGGATTCAGCTGTCCGAGCAATCAGTGTATCCGCATCCTCATTTGCCTGTCTGCAGTCCAGAAATTCCAGATTTTTACACTTTGCCATCAGCATGGGGATTAAGCGACTTTTGTTTTTGGTATTAGACAGAAACGTTTCTTGAGACATCGTCGGGATTGTGTGGTTGAATTGTATTTCCACTGAGTGTTTCTAGGTTGATCTTCTCAATCGCTCCATGAATTTTGTGCCTCTGGTGTTCATCAAAAGTAGTATACATCAAAAATTATCACTGCTGTTGAACTGTTTTTTTTTCACGTAATTGATGTAAGAATCGCAAATATTGTCGAACATATGCCCACTCGACCACAGAAAGACCCATCAATCGCATATGCTGTATTGTTGGCCAATGGTGTCTTTGTATAAATATAGCTTTGTACAAAGCAGATTTCGTTCCTTTTCGGAAGCAACTCTCTCAAAGAGTGCTGGGGGATATAGAGCCAATTCATATGTTATGAACTCCTCCAGTTCTTGTTGAGGTTGACTTCACAAGCACGGGTTGGTCATCAATGAGGACAGCTGAGTTGACAGTTGAACAAGAGTTCAGAGGGAAAATGGAGAAATGATCAGTATACGCGTATATATTGATCCAAATTTAAAATTTGGTGCCCACTAAATGCAGAATTTTATGCTTTACAAATTTTATTCTTCGAGTTTTTCACGTAGCTGTTCAAATCATAGACGAGACGTCTATAAGTGAGTTTATTGCAGTTTTCACAAAAGCCGGTAAACATTGCCCTTTTCGACTGACGATGGCCTTATAAATGGGTCTAGCATAATGTAAGCGAAAACCCTGAAAAAAACAGAAAATTGTTCAGATTCGTGTTCAGCACCCAAAAAAAACATATAATTCCGTTGAGAAACCTTCTACCGGACTCATGTTGCCAGACAGGCATTTTTGAATACCATTTGGCATCAGGCCGTGAGGCTAAATACCGTGTAGTACTCGTAGATATTAGTATTAGTAGCTAAATGATGTTTAAGAGAAATCACAGTTGTAATAATGAAGCAATTACCAAAGAATGCCAAAGATACTTAATATTGGTCTTGTTGGCGAGCTTGTTGCGTAACTCCTACTTATGACAGAAAGTTCAAAAATACATTAAAATAATTACTGTAATTGCGAGCGAGTCAAATGATGTGTAACTACGATAACCCTGACATATTTGTAGCCCTTTGATAATACGTAATTGGAATGAATAAAAAACATCGTTAAATTTTGGGGTCGGCTATTTAGCCTCTGCTGAAGATAGCAGATCAGAGCAATAATATAGAATTTACAAATAAACAGAACTTTTACATAACATGTCGCATAATTATATTAGTCGTATCATCAGGTAAGGATGCCGATAAGTTTAATATAAGTTTTAAATTTAATAAGTTTTTTTTGAATTTCATGTGATAGCGATTTGTTAAGTATTCCTTGGTGCCATTAGTTTACGGTTAAAAAACGGCAAATTTTCAGCTAAATACTATAAATAAATTCAATATTTCTTAAGACTGACGTTTATATCTAAAATCCTTGGACACGTCAATTTTTATTTTTATTTATATTTTGAAACATTTTGATGTCCAAAAAAATAATATTTTCGAAGTTTTTGATTTACTCCAGTAACTAATTTAATCTAACTAAAAATCACCCATTGTTTTCCAATTGTTTCTTTTTTAACTTTATTTTGTTAATACACAAATGGTTTTAATTACAATTTGGCTATATTTTAATGGGTAATTTTTTTGGAAATTGGGAAATAATCCAGATAGTACCTTTTTTTCGATTAAGGATATCAATAATTTTCAAAGCCAACGACACCTACAAATATTATTAACACGATATGCATTGCAATGGCAGACTTTATACTGCTTTGAAGTGTTTTAAATGTTTCCAGATCAGTTAATTACGGGAATGAATCAAAAACCTGCAAAGGCCTAAACCAAATCAAAAGCCAAAGGCCTAAAATGTCATTAGGAACAAAATTTCTCAGTGACAGTTTTCGAGGTATTAACAATTAAGACCATTCTCTAAAGATTTTTTTGGAAAATCTCAAATTTGACGGCTGGCAAATGTTAGCTGTTAACTTTGAATTGGTGCATTTTAAGTTATTTTTGAAGCAGAAGTGATTGTCCCAAAAAGTTTTTGACAAACTCTAATATTAAAAAAATTCCCACATGAAATAAAATCATGATTGAACAGGAGAAAACTTTTAAAGTTTCTGAGACACGTGAGGATCTATTTTTAGTTTCAATATCTAGATCACTGGGTTTTTCAGGCAACTGTTTACGAAAATAAAAGAATATTAACCTCTCTCCTCGCCACACTGATCTTTAATGTTAGAACATCTGTGCACTTTATTGATGATTTCACAATTGTTAGCATAACGTCTAACATCGATTGTAGTTTATCCATTATTTATTCAGGCAGGTAGGTATGTCAATTATTTATTTATTTTCCAACTTATTATTGGATATGGATTAGTACCTACCCGCGTATAAAATTATAAACGTTTGTAAGCAAATGCAAATACAATTATTGTCGATGTATGTCTACGACATTGTCTAAGTTTACGTGTAGTTTCTGTTTTGATAGTGCCCACCCTTATCAAATGCGAAATGTTAGGCCTATTTTTAAATAACTATTTTATTGCTTCCTACTTCATTAGTTGGACGGGCATCACAATGTATATAAAATAAATTAGCGGTAACATTCGTCAACAGTCCATATCCTAACACTAAAATTTTAGATTTGCTTTACTGAAACCAAGAAGCCACCGGTCATCTCTATCGCAGCTTAAAATTAGACGGTTTATGAATAGAGTTTATATCACCAGAGTATTGTATTGCAGTTTATAGTGTCTGTTTTAAATATAAACATTTGGCCGGGGGCCAAACATTTGTGTAAATGTATTAGACGGCAGAGAACAGCTGAAGATTGAGGGAGTAGTATAGTGGGATAATTTACAGACATAGTGTCCGAGTTTACAGAATCAAAGGAAGTCATTTGGATATTGCCAAGAAAAAAATTAAATCTTTTGCATCTCATAAATTGTCGGCCACTACGATGATGTATTGCATTAATGCTTATTTAGTCTAGGCGTCAGAGGTTGAATATCACCGGATTGATCGAATAATTGAAAAAGGAAGCTTTTGTTTTTCTATCTTTTTATATTTAGAAAGAGATTTATTGAATATACCCCTTCCAATTTGGTCCGGAACATATTGTTTAAACAATTTACAGAGGAAATTTTAGCGTTTTTGCTCCAGACAGTTTTCTCTCCAATTAAAAAATAAGAGTTGACTCATAAGGCTATTGACTAATAAGCTTGAGGATGCTGGCTTCAAATGCAAACAAGCCTACGAAGATGCTGGCATACTAATAGTCACTACTGCAGTGTGGAGATCTCTGCCAATTATGATTAAGTTATAATTATTGTGTGAGAATATATAGACAGTTTAGTAATACGGACAGCTCGAAATTCTTATACCAAAGTAGGTACCCATCAATCAGAAAATTTATCCTACAATAGTTATTCATGACTTCAGTGGTTGCGATACCACCAACCCTTTCATTTGATACCCATATCATGTAAGTGCATAAAAAATAACTAGTTCGCCATCTTGGGTGGTCCGCCATATTGTATATTTAGAATGACACTTAGCTAACCATCCAAACTATACGTGCATGTACAATTTCAGCTCGATCGGTTGAGGATAACTAGTTTAAAATTCAGTTGCAATATTTGACCCAAACAAACATACATAGATACATACATGCATAGCAAGTTAAATACAAGATTGTAAACAGAAGCGATAGCAAAAAAATTCTTCTTTAACAATTTTTATAAAAAACCCTGACTGGTCTAATTATAAATTAAGAGTAGTATAAAAGTAGAGTTGTCAGCATTTCTTTTGCATACATATAATGACAGAAGAACGCTCTCAGGATTAGCTGTAGGGTTTTTGAATATCTCGATGACCTCGCTTAAAGGGTCGTAAGGAACTGTAAGGAACTTCAATTTCCCTTGTTGCAAAAGAGCCTAGGCTGTGCCACAGCCGCCGAAGCCATATAAAAAGAGGATATTTTGCTTAAGGCTGGTAGCTGCCAGCCTTCAGACTGTGAGTAGAGTGAATTTGCTGAGAGATATTTCCTTTTCTCGGCTTCTGGTACGTTTTTATGAGTTCCAATAATAAAATTACCAACAATAATTACCGATGGGTATGCGGACAATAATTCTATTGCCGTATTTACGATAAGTCTGTCTTCATCTTCCGTAGCCTGTTTAACATGAATTTGGATTCTTCAAAATAATTTTTCAGCCTGGAGATGAAGCGCCGTTTGTTTGTCTCATTTTCCTATATGGTACGTTTCTATATATGCAGCAATAATATCAACAGACGCAAATGAGAACAATATACCGAGCATAAATTAATAAATAAAGTTCAACCTATAAGGTGTTTTAGATCAAATGTTAGCACCAAGTAGTAGCACTGAACCTAGCTATGAAAACTATTATAGAATCAAATAAAAGCTAATGCAGAGGCAAAATTAAATAAATACGAGCGATAACATACATGCCTGAAATGAATCGCCTCGCCTGTAGCGTCTAAACTATCAAACTTATGAGAAAAATGTATAGAGCATTTAGTATAGCAATTCCTCTCCTTTAATTTGTAATAGCAATATTTTGCACTAGGAGGTACAGCAAGAGATATATTTTGAAAAAACCCGTTTTGGGCGCCACCTTGGCAAAATGACAGGACGAGCGGCCAAGATGCGAAAATCTGGTATGTCAAATAGGACACTAAAATCTATCGATTCCCAAAAAATTAAAACTTCCTCACTTATTCGGACCAAGCCCCCTTTTTCTCGACCTGGCTACGGGGCAAACTTTTTTCTAACAAAATCCCAAAATTTCTTATATTTTGTCACAAGGTGAAGATACATTACTAAAAACTAAATCTCTTTTTGCAACCCTTCAGGGGTTGAGCGATTTGAATAAGTTATCAAGACTTATATTATAATATATTAACACTTTTATACCTTGGTTTCCCGGCTAGAGTTCCACCTGCCTTGCTTCGTCAAGATGTCAAAAGAATGGTACTAAAATAATTTCACTAGTATTTCCTATTAATTGCTATTTTAAGTTTATATCAGTGAATAATATTCGTGTCCCATTTTACCCGCCTATGTTAATGCTAACTGTTCAATAAATAATATTTGAGGAGTATAAATTACCTACTTGAACTTTCTTAGTTACACAAAAATTTGAACAGTATATTTTAAGGTCCTTGAATCTTCATTCGCTATTTATCGGTGTTATTTATTTCAATAATAAGTGAGCATTATAAATACACGTCCTTGTTCCTAAAATAATTCGGTCTAATGTACGAATTAAAAGAAAATATGATAATTTTATCAATTGCGGCTATGGCAGCTAACCAAATTCCAAATTATACGTCCAATAGTCACTTCTCAAGCTGTCAATCTGTTAGTAGTATTATTTATATTTTTATTAACTTGGAGTGTGCTGTGGGGCTGTTATTTATAGTGGAAGCAAATGTAGGACACTTTAATTCTACGTCGCTCTACCTAACTGATTATTTCCTGAAAAGCTATATACCTACCTAAACTTAGGTCCTCGTTTTCAAAAGAGCACAGCCGATTATCATTCCCGAGAGGCATGGTTTCGAAATGAAAAAAACAACAGATACAAAAACTAGGTACTTCGGCACAGATACGTAGGTGTAGGTCTTTATTTACAAAAAGACAACACATAACACATAATGTGATAATATTTTTCCTTATCCCACTTCTTATATTGAATGAATTTTTAAGTTGGCATTTTTAAGTTGAATTACATATACAATAGAATTCTGAAGCATTTAAATAGGGAGTGAGACAGAAATTGTTTGCTTAGTCAAAACTAAAATAATTATTTGTTGCATCTTATGTATTAACTTATGTAAAAAATGTTTTATTAAATAATAACTACCCCTTTTCGTTAACCAATAAAAATTGAATACCCGTAAAAATACATCCCGCGCTCTACCACATCCAGATCTCTCAGAACTCATTTGCAAATCTGATATGAGTTGAAATTGATAGCCAAGAAATCAATTTACTCAACAGTGAAAGCAAGAAAAACGAATTAAAAGCTGTTTGCTTTTAATAAAATAACACAATAATCGCCGCGACAAATAAAAACTCAAAACACTTAATTTTTCTCGTAGCAATAATGGTGACTGGTGACATTCCCAATTTTTATATGTTCCTCAGCACTGTACTTAACACACTGTAAAACATTAAACATTGAATGCACAGTTTATCGTTTATAACGGAACTCCTTTAATTTCAACATTTTACACGCTGAATAAGCATTAATTTATGTAATTAATTTAACACTCTTCTTCATTATTTGCAATAAAATTATAACTGCGACTTGTAATTTCACCATTCTGCGATAGGTTAATGCTGTTAATACTGATTTATTTATTCTCATAATTTTCCTCAGAAATGTAACGACTGGCTTTACAATATCTAGGTCTAGACATATTTTAAGAAATGATGATAGTGGCCATATGGCTCGCATGCTATAGGTTGGAAGTTCGATTATCACAGCTTCTACTATTTTTTTCTATTTTATTTAATCAATTATACTTAGAAATACGTGTACAATTGTACATAGTATAAGGTCTCCCAAGGAGGACCAGTTTTGACACAGAATTACTTTTGTCATAGGGTCAGAGACTGACCAAATATTAAAGATACGTGTACATGGCATAAGGTCAGCCCAGCAGCTAGTTGGTTTCCCAAGAATATTTTTAGATTGTTATGTTACAGGAATTTTGTTATAGGGTCAACGACTCATAATATAAATACGTCTACATGAAATAAGGTCATATTCATTAACGTTATATGCATTAAAGGTATTGTAGTACAGGACCATTTAACGGTAGTTTACCTTCAGCGTTAATTTAAACTATATTTGTTTTAATTTTTTGGGAATCGATAGATTTTAGTGTCCTATTTGACATACCAGATTTTCGCATCTTGGCCGCTCGTCCTGCCATTTTGCCAAGGCGCCCAAAATAGGTTTTTTCAAAATATATCTCTTGCTGTACCTCCTAGTGCAAAATATTGCTATTGATTATACGTTATTTAGTTTCAGTTTTTTACATAGGTACCCTGAGGAATGCAGGTTTATGTTTATTTTTTTTCCTCTTTAGTCTTTATTATAGTTTTGATTTCTTCTTAGGCGCCTATTTATAAAATATATATCTCTTTTATTTGCTGACTTACTGTCGGTCTCTTAAATAATGTAAGTACCATTTTAAAATACTAAATTAATATTTTTGCCAGTATCTCTGTTCGTTTTAAATAATTATAAAGAATTGGCGTATACATATTTGAAAATATTTGAACTTCTGTGAAATTTAGTCTGGCACGGGCCTGAAATGCGATAAATTTATCACAAACCTGAAATTCGTCGCCGGTATTAGGATGACTATTTTAAAATATACATTCTATTAAACATTTTAGTTGAAACAGATAATTAGCAGCCAACTGAAAACTGGTATATAGGTCTACTCTACATCTACAAAGCATGTCTGTCTGATATGGTAAGAGCGTCTTCAAAAAAAATTCCCAAAGGTGGTAGAAGATTATTCAGCCATAAAAAATGTCTACATATTTTTCGGGCAACTAAAACATTAATAGGTCTATACTTATTCTTTAATACTTCTACACGCATTCTTTACTAGGAACTAGGAACACGACGTTTATTATAATTCTGAAGCGTAACAATTAAAAAAAAATTTTCTTTGCATTACTTGGAATATTGAATTTGACGTTATTTCTTCTTGTATCTATTTACGTAATAGTTCAAAATGTAGAAAAGGTAAAATCCATATTGATCACACCAGCAAATTATGATTCATTTATTTGAATTATTCCTAAATTCGAACCCTCCAGAGAATTATTATAAGGGACATTATTTATGATTGTAATAGTATCCAGCTTCTTCGCTAGACAAATGACGAGTCGGTCACATGTCAAATGATTAATGCTTCTGAAAACTTTTGTAAGTAAACTTGCAATTAGGATATGCCCAACTGATAAATTAAATAAATATGATAATACTACCTATGTCATCATTATGAAGCCAAGCCCTGCTTCTCCTTATTCATTTATGGCTTGATCAGTTGAATTACAGATGTAACTATGTTACATACATATTAGAGGGCAACAAATGGCGTTAATTTTTGCCTAAGTCTGTGTTTGTTTGGCGATATCAGAATTTAACAGCAACAGGCAATTATAATCTAGAAATTCTGAAAACACGTGATACCTAGACGAAAACATTTTTTTTTAATGAATATTGACATAGGTATTATGTGTATACCACGTAGATCGACTGGTGCACCGTTTAATTACGGGAACCGGAAAAATCTGAAAATTTTTTCAAGCTTGCACGCGGGTGCCGGAGTTAATCAGTTCACTTCAATATGGAAATAATTTTGTAAAATTTAAAGATTAGGACGAGGCCAACGGATTGAAAAATTAGTCTTGATAAAGAGCATAAAATGCAAAGATGCTCGAAACGTTGGCTACTAATTTTTAATATTGGTTTCATTTAGTCATATTTGTGGACTTCACTCACAGTATTCTTCCCGATTTTTATAGTATTTAACACTTGGACGCTAAACTTGCGAAAGAGAAACAATTGTCTACTTAACACACATGTGTTGAATATGAGTATTGTATTTCTTTAGCGCTAATGTAATAATAATATTTATCATTTTAGTCGTTTCTCACAATACAATCTACAAATTACTACATGTGGAAGGTTAAGATTAGTAGGTACTCAATTATGCCTGAGAGAATATTGAGGTAATATTTTAGACGTATTTTACCTCGTAAGTCATAATATGTATTTTTTATTCATAGCTGGGTATTTATTTAAAACGTAGTAATCCTTTTAATATGTTAATGCGGCAATGTGATTTAGGTAAATAGATTTATCGGAATCAACTTGGTAATTTGAACTTGATAGGATAAGAAAGATTGGATAACGGTACACGGTGCCAACCTATAACGTTTCGAAACGTTGCGTTGTTATAATGTGTTTTAATCTTTGAATTGTAGGTATTTTATGACATTAATTATTGTCTCCGTTTATTTTCAAGTGTGAACATTATAATTTTAATAAACAAATATTTATACTGCAGCGGAGTGCAGGATCAGTTTATTATTTATTATTATTTTAATCAAGTAAAAACGTTATTGTAAAGTGTATATGAGCGGAATTGAAAATGGTCGGTGCAAAAGCAAAGGACCGTCCGCACTTATCCTGAAATTTCGTCCTATGTATTTAGCAGTGGCATTGAGATTCGAAGAGTAGTTGATAACGTGCATGGGAGTCCCTTACTGGAACTTAAAGTCAGCCCGATGAACTATCTACGGCAGCGCCCTGGTGTACAGAGAATTAACAGACTGGTATGCTGCGTCGTAAATCATTTTTTTGTTGACCGCGCTGTGCGCCGGACAATAAATACTGGATTCCCCATAATAGACTACCCATTTTATATTATTAATAAATTCCCTATGAGATAACCAAATAGGTTGTTCTCTGTGGGATTATCTTCTGTAGTCTTTGGGATTTAAGTAAATTATTAATCAAGTAGGCTCCTGTCACATATAAATTTTAATTTAATAATTTCGTGGAACGTCATTTTTTTACGAGAAGTTTGTTAGTTTTCATCAATAATTATTGCACTTTCATGGATTACTTTCATGGATTATTGTGTAGAAACTTACATAAGAGGCAATTCGATAGAAGTTAGGCGTGCATTCCGGCGTCAGTTTAATATCAACAATAGGGGTCACGCGCCAAATCGTAAAACTGTTAGGTTATGGGTTCGTCATTGGCGTGAAAATGGTTATGTTAAAAATTTGAAGAAGCCTGGACGTCGAAGAACAGTTCGTACACCATAAAATATTGAACGAGTTAGAATTGCGTTTACGAAAAGTCCTGTAAGGTCTGCTAATCGACAAACCCTTATTCTAGGAATATCGAAGGGAAGCTTAGATCGAATTCTTCATAGGGATTTAAAATTCAATCCCTATAAATACCAAATGGCACAGCACCTTAGCAATCAAGATAAAGAAGCAAGGTTAGCATTTTGTCAAGAATTTTTGGATTTACATCAAGGAGCAATTCACAGTCTCCTAATGACCGACGAAGCAAATTTTGATTTGAACGGCATGGTCAATAAACAAAATTTTAGATACTGGTCAAATGAAAATTCTCGTGAAATCTTTACACAGAACCTCCATAATCCAAAAGTTGTTCTGTGGTGTGGAGTAGGATCTTTTGGAAGAGTTAGCTGTAATTTAGTAAAATAAAAAGTTTTTTTTGTTAACTAAAAAAATTTTAATTCAAATATTAAAATGGGTAGTCTATTATGGGGAACCCAGTAGTATCAGTTATTGCTCATGCACCAAATAAAACGACACCGCGTAAAGAACAACCCGCGGTCCTGCAGAAAGGATACCACTTGGGACATCATATAAATTAGGCATCGAAATTAGATTTTTGTGCAATACGTCACCATCCCTATGCTTAAAATGGCTGTATATACAATTAGGTATTCAAATTCTGTGTAAAAAGGTTATAAGCATATTTTTACTACTAATATACGCCACACGAGAGTTGAACGACGTAAGAGGGGGGCGTGTGATAAAATATGCAACAGAAGCTTCTGTTGGCCTCGGAGCATAATAGAAATTTGGCTTCATTGTGTAAGTAACTATAGTACAAAATACGATAAGACCTTTGTAATTAATTTATTAATAGAGAACGTGGCGATATAGGAATTTTTATCCCCACTCTTTCCGTTGTTCAACTCTCGTGTGGCGTACTTTAGACATTAGTTTTATGACAAGCAAGATATTAATAGGATAACAACTCTGTTTACTATTTACTATTTATATTGTTCGATTGGTACATAGGTACCTATTGATATAAAAGTATTAGGCACACATTTAGCTGCAAGATGGCTATATAACTTTTAAATGCGTCATCTTGTAGAGTCTGAATCACTAACAATATTTGCTATAGTACCTATTAGACATTATAATTCAGATGAGATTTTATTTCTCTATTTTTCTTTCGTCAACCACTGCAGGAAATAGAAATACCTGTACATTTGAGCGGAAATACACAGGAAATACAAATGAATACAAGGGAATGCAGATAAATAAAGGAATATAAGGAAATATATATAATGGTAGGGATATTATAAAGGAATTAATTCAGGGATATGGAAAATAAACAGTTACATTATCCTTGAGAAGGAATAGGTGTAGGTATATTTCTTGTGCAGTGGTTGACCGGTTGACCCTCAGGTTGACCCCTCGACTATTTCTTTCGCGTATTCAGCATGAAAGTTAAGCTTTACATATACCTACGAGTATATGTACATATTTGCATGGTAAGATTACGATTTGTTTACTTTTTTTCAAGGTTAGCGAGATGAGGTAATAATATGTTTGTAATTGAAGAATTATTTAGTAGCAATACTTTCCATCGAACTCGTACGATTGCCTTCATTCATATTATGTTCTGGCGTTGATTGACAGAATAGGGAAGTTGCGCAACCACACGGAGGAAAGTCTAGCAAAATCGACAGGGGTCGGTATAGATAATAGACAATAAACGACTCGCCTATATGCCATAGCACGGTTCATGCGTGATTCGATTGACTAATTTGAAAATTTCAACCCCCAACTGTACGAATGGTCGTTTATATCTCGACCACAGAAGTGAGAAGAGAGAGTATAACCTCTCTGTGATCTCGACCATATCTACGCCACTGCATTGGCAGCAGTAATGCGACAACGAGACGCTCAGACACAGTTTTTGCAATAAGCGAAAAAGTAATCGCGCCAATAATTCAGTTAATTACAAATACGGTAAAACGTGGTAAAACCATCGATTAATATCCGATATATCTACTTTAATTTAAATAAATCATCAATTAATGGTTTATTATAATTACAAATTGGCACCTAATTTTGGGACACAATCCACACTAGTAAATAAGTAAACAAAGCCAAAACTGGCATTACATTAGCTATGTTTGCGGTAGGAATTCTGAGCACATCCGGAATTAATATTGAATTTATCCCGAACATTTCAAGTCCGCGAACGTTTTATGAACGTGTTCTCTGTTCAGTTCTCTTTGGTGTTCTGTGTCATTCCGTAGAGTTAGCATTTAGTTTAGTCGTTTTGTCAGTGATCTGTGCATACACTAATTGCGTTTTTAAAATAAGATTTTGTTTCATGTTATATTTATAGTAGAGTCAATCAAATTCTTCGAAATATTTTGTATAGGCACTTTTAAAACCCTGATAACTTCCTCTAAATCATCACAACACGATTCAAAATGGGCAGACATCTAATAGGTACCTATAACATGTAGGTACGTAATTTAGAAAGTATTTATCAAGGTGCAAGTACCTATAAAGCAACCGTGGTAACGTGTGAAATATAAAAAGAACTAAATGAAGGGAATTATGTACACAAAACGTTGTTGTGGCTTTTCGCATAAACATAAACTAAATCATATAACCATGGGAATGTGTCCCATGTCACAAACAGAACCCAGTTCGACATAAAAAATCAAATTTATCGATTTGTCCTCGCAGGATTATTTAATTCCAAATTACCATAGAAAATCAAAAGACCTAAAATGAGAGGTCACTCGACCACCTTGCCATATTTTTTTATTTTATTGGGGGTTGTTGGGGCTAGGGGGTTGATCTGACAAAGTCAAATTTGATTTCAAAATGTGCCGTTCAAAAGATAAAAAGTTACAGGTTGTGGCAGGATTTTTCCCAAACAACATCCCCACCTTATTCATGATGACGAAAAACCAATTGAAAAAAACTGATTTTGACCATGTTGTCGCATAGAGAAGTGAAAGTCACTTCAAATGAGGGATCGCTCGACCCCCTTTCCTTATGTAAATTCTTGACTTAGGGGTTGCTGGGGCTAGGGGGTTAATGTATCAATGTCAAGTTTGACATCAAAAGTTGTCCCCCAAAAATCAGGAATCGACTTGTCCGAGCGTTTTGTCAAGAAACTAGTCTAAGTCTATGCGTCCCAAACAGGCGTGTTTCCTTTTCAACAGCCCACCCTGTAGACTTTGACATAAGTATATGCTAAAAGAGATTTTATTTTGTTCGAAGGGATGGGACAAAATCTCCCTTCTGACAAAATAAAATGTCACTTTTATCACATCATAAATAACTATTAATTTGATGTTATTTGTATTTTTTTATGTAAATTAGGTACATACAGTAAGTAATACGCATTCTTAGCATTTTTGTTATGACTGCAATAAGACAGTTGATAAAAAATATCCTCCTAAATCCCCCTTTGATAGAGCCTACGTCCGATGAGATTTCGCCTAAGTATTTGCTTGTATAAAGAAACAGCGAAATATTGAAAGCAGATTCACTTTCATCTTATTAATTAATATTATTTTTATACTATAAAAGTATGAAGAGTATCAAACATCAAACCCACTGTTATTTGTTTATTTTCTTTTAAGATAAAAATCAGTAGGAAAGTAGGCAAATGGTTTTTATTTACAGATATAAAAAAGAGTTTATCAAAGTGAAGCAACTTACTATTTGCATACCATTCAGTCAAGTCCATGTTTAATTTTAATCTGTATGGTTTTATAAGAACAAGCCTATACTTATTTTCATAATTTTTTTCAAAATAATATCAAGAATAAACCTTTTATAAAATTAAGAGGCCATAAACACAATAGAGTTAGTTCTCTGTCACTCGTCGGGGATTTTCTTAAAATATTATTACGCGCTTTCGAAATTATCTAAGTCTATAAATTATCACCTCGTAAAATGTTAACTCCATGGACCTGGAAAATAATAGTAGCCACAATAAATTGAGCGCTCATGCAATTAGGTGGGTAGGTATGGTACGTACATTTACCTACTGTTTATGTCGCGCCCGCAATAAGAGAGACCATTCATTAATTATATAGGCATACCTATAAAAAAAGAAAACAACTTACAAATTCTGCAATTTTTAACACTCCAGGGGTGGTCTTAAAATAATCCAAATTTATTTTGATCCAGGCCAGCGGCGACTCCGCACTAGTCTGTTGTTTATTAGCCGTGTTGTTGTTGGGGGAGGCATCTTGCACGTTTACTACCGTTTCTGTCATCATTGGACTTTTTCGGAGTTCTTAAAGTTACGAACTAAAAATCAACACTTTCTTTAACACCTGTTAACACAGCACTGCCGTAACAATTTCTAGCAACAATTCCAAGTTGTCCGCGCCGCAGAGACCGACGATAGTCAGATGCTCGAAATGGTAGGTGGGATTACTGAGTCTAGTTATAGTGGCTCGGCACGGCCGCGGCAGTCGTTATGTATGTCGATTGTGGAATGCTAAAGGCATGTAGGCAGGCACACCTTTCAAGGAAAATTATTTGAAAAGTATATGTCGATAGCTGCTGGTCATTAGTTAACTGCACCAGGGTAGTAGATCCAGTTGTAATATGATTCCTTTATTACGAATTTAAAAATAGGGAACCAAAAATATACATATTTGCTTGTTCCAGTATAATTTTTTTAAACTTCGGATGTTGCTTTTCCAATAAACAGTTCCTTTTTCCTCTGGGTATTGGTCAAACGATGGATTCTTTTTAGACTTTTCATGAAAATGTGGATATTATTGCCAATAAGTAATTCCTGATATCATAATCTACAAATTACCAAAGTAACTAATGAGCTAATAGTACATGGCATTTTTGAAAAATGTTACCTATATACTTACTCATATCATGATACCTCATCTGATCAGGAAGTAGGTATCTACCTAATTCAAATTCATCTGGCACTTCTGGCAGTATTTTATAAAACTATCGATAATCTCTTCGTTTTTTTAATTTCAAAATAAAATTATTGCTATAATAGGTATGCGACCTAACGTTATATAAAACGTATATTAATATCTAAATAATATCAATAAATTATTGCATTGCATCATGAATGTAATATTTAAATACTTATTAGCAGATTATACATAGCGAGTTTAAAAATCCCAATCGCCTTCTAGATAGATAATACTGCATATCAGCAGTGTATTGTTAGTTGCCTATAGATACAAAGAAAATTACTAGTATGAGATTTCAAAATAAAATGGTAATAATCAGATTCCAAGTTTTCTTGTTTAACCTCGTTCTCTCTACTTCTACAGTTCCCGATGTTAGTAAGTTGATAAGAATCTGCTCTATATTAATAGTGGCAATTTATCTGATATTAAAAATGAACGACCTATCGCAATTTTGTCTGAATTTCATATCTTCTAGGTAGGATAGGCAACAATGAATACACATATTTCGCGGCTCCTTGTGAAAAATCTCCTGTCCAACGATTATAGACTATCTATAATCCTTGTCTCCTGTTTACTTGCTTTCTATTGGAAATTCAATTTAAAATGTCAGCGCCATGACGGATATCCAAATCCAAAAACTTATCTTTAGTACATCGTTTCTATAAAAAATATGTCAGTATATTTTCACTTTTGGTAGTGTTGAATTTGACCATATTAGTTAGGTTAGGATTTCCAATTGGCGGGGGTTTAATGGGTCTCTGAACCATTGGATCAAGCCACAATATACGTTTTTCATACAAACATCACCTTCTAGAATTGGTAATATTTTTATTTTGATAATGTTTAAGCAATATTTTAGCACCCTCTCAGTCAAATAAAATATCAAACAATGTATTTATTCAACTTTTTTCTAAGAAACTTTCTATATCAAGTCTACAACGCCCTGCACTTGAGTCACCATAAGACATCAATACATTACTTTTTAAACTAGGAACCCGCGCCCATTTGAGATCATAACCTAACTAATATCGTCAATTGACTTAGAGAGTGTTCAATAATTGATGAAACATTAGCAAAATAAAAATATTAGGAATTTTTGAAGGGATATATTTGTATAGAAAACGTATGTTGTTGCTTGATCCAATACTTCAGAGTGGAAGGCGTTTGACATGATCGTTGTATTTTGCGATGTTGTCAGATGATGCTAAGTTATGACAGTTATTAACAGACAGTTATGACAAGACGATTTAGGATGTTTTAAACGTGGCCAGAATATGTAGCCTAAGCCCTAAGCTCTGGTCACTTAAAATCTTTGCAGTTTGATGACTACTTAAATTTATTAAAAGCAACATTATTCAGTATCAGGAACTGATGTATCTTGTTCTTGGTTGCCCCGACCTGAACAGATTATGCACATGAAAGGAATAAGTGCAGAAAATCTATTCGATTGAAAGGTGTAAAGCACAATACCATTGTTTTTCAGAGCCTTTTCTCTTAGTACCATATGTATTCTTGTTCTGTTTAGTTAGTTGTTAGTTAATGACAAACCTTGCATGACAAAAATGTCTAAGTATATAAATAATAATCCGGTAAGTACCTATCTATTTACTTATCGGATTATTATTTATATGGAGATTTCCACATTTGGACCCTTTTTCTTCCATTCTGTTATAAAAGTGTACATATAGTAGGTGTATATTATTACATCATTAATATAAAAAAAATCGGTAAACATTGACGAAAAAAATAGTAATAAATACCTAAATAAATAAACAACCCACAGACAATCTCATATGTCATAACAACATAACCTGACTTTTTTACAGCGCTTGCGTAAGAAATGTTCAAACTAATATGCGACCTACGACCACGGAAAACAGACATATTAATTTAAAAACATTTGTATATTTAACTCATAGGTCTAAAAAACAATTTGGGCTTGAATTGCAGAGAAATATGTTTAAACTTTGACGTATAATAGTTTAAATACTAAGAAATGCCCATAACCCGAGAAATTCCCGCCTGAAAATTAATCTTCTGTATCTCACATAAGAAACACATGGCAATGAAATTTTTTGAAATGTGTTAAGGAACCCATTTAAAATTTCGCGCCCGGATTTTACTAACTTAACTAACACGGTCAATTGCCAAAAAAAGTGTAATAGACTTACTATAGATTATTTCAGCATTCGGCCACCAGATATCATATCGCTTCTCTGGAAATCCGAATTTGTAATCTTCAGATCCTTGTCCTCTTCAACTTGGAGCTGGCATTTCTTCTGTTGTAAGTATCTTCTGTCCTTACCTGCCTCGATCGATGTTTCTCAGTTATTGTACGATTACGATGTATGTTCCCTTGAGAAAAACATTTGTCTCTGGTATCTGGTACGTTCTATATTTGACAAACAATTTTGAAGAAAATAACTGAGAAATGTGTCTCCCCCTTCCCCATATTGAGAGTTGAGGGACTTTGTAATGAGGAGGTAATTTCCTCAGTTGACATTTTGAGGTTAAGACTGAATATTTTATGAGTTAATATTTGCTTCACAAGCAAACTAAAGCAATATTGATTATAATATGTCTTTTCAGATACCTAGTTAGATACTTAAGTAAAAAATGTCTGTGATAATTTAAAGAAAACTGATGAAGAGAAAACTGATGGCATCCAAGTCGTTATACATTTCTATCCCCTTCCATAAGCCAGTTCTCTCGATTAAAAATGTCCTTATCATAGAAAGAAAAAAACACTTTTGTCACTGAGTGGGGCAAATATTAGCTATACGCAGGGTACTTTACGATATTGCAATTTTATTTTAGTAAGGGTGCGAGTGATTTTTAAAATTGTTTTAAAATTATATTTTCCACCCTGCTTTCCTTTTTTATATTTTCTTTTGTATATTTTCGCTATTCTGGACAATTTACTTTTTACTGACATCACAGTCCACTGGCATTATATGTCTACTTACCAAATTTGATGAGATGGGTACAAATTTATTCGTGAATTTTCAATTAATCGCGGTATATTAATGTTACAATTTGTTAGGGCGATTTCACCCTGCTTTCCCCTATTTTCCGCGATTCTGGACAGTTTTCTCATCTTTTAATATTATTGGGGCATTTTTTGCCCTTTTCTTAGTTTTGTGAAAATTATTATCGATTATATTAGGTAGCTTTGTGTGGGGTGAGAATAATTTTTAAAATGTTGTTTTAAAATGTTTGGGTCATAGTTAATTTATTTTACAAAATTATAACTAACATTAATAATGTGTTTTCAGAGGTCGGTATACCTATAAGTAGGTAGGTTTACCTATTTAAAATTAAAACATTGTATTTTAAAATTAAAACACATAGGTGTTTAGCCTTTAGGTGCACGAACATTATTGCACATGCTGGTGATTTGCGAAATTAGCAAAAATAAAATTAACAAATTGGAATAAGTATCCCAGAAAAGGGAGCTTTTAAAAAATACAGACTTATACATCTTAATCTGATATATACTCATCTGTATTACTGGTTGCCTGCGTACTTACTTGACATGTTTCTTTTATGGCAGTGGCGGGCACTTAATTTAGCGAATTGAATAATATATAATAATATGTAATTTATTAATATCACTGGCATTTATTAACATATATCACGTTTTTATTGAGTCGTTTTAATTTATTGTTAGTATCGCATTATGAACGTGGTAACACATAGGTTAGCAACTCAATCATTATTAAAGATACTAGTGTAATATAGTTTATAGTAGTGTATTTCTGCCTTTCCTGTCCTATAGGGAGCTTTCTTATCGAACTTGAAAGATAAGATTGTTTTTAACGGAAAATATAATTTTTCTCCTTTTCTATTTGCACTACTGCCACTGCCACTACTTACAGATTTCGGATTGCTTACCGAGATCTAATGCTAGAATTTTAGAGGGAAATGAGTTCCAGAACACAGCTGAGCTCTGTTTACTGATACACTGATTTGTATTTCCAATATTTATTTGTATTGTATTTCCATTTCCACTTGTGATATGTTTGAGTTGAGTGATGGCGCCATTAAAATATTGGTTTAACAAGTTTCCGTTCTCCCGCCGTGGTAGCACCACTGAGGCAGTGTGTCTGCCAGTTGGGAGTTCTTTGTTAGCCCGGCTGACGGCCACCACAGCGCACCAGCTTGCTGTCTATTGACTCGAATGTGTCACAAGCTCTCTTCTGTTTCTGTGTTCCTCTCTTTTGTGCTCACGTTGAAAGCACCGAAAGCGGGTTTGAGTCGTGTATCGTATGGTCTGTGAGTCTGAGCTGGATTATCTTGACGATTCTGTTTTTGTTTGTTCAAGTTTGTTGATTCCAGATGAAATACTGCTCATTTTAGTGATAGAGAATGGTGAAAAATAACAGCGTGTTTAATAAATGTGCCTCAGTATAAGACATATAAGTTCGCAAAATAGAGAACATTCCTGAAATAGGTAAGTTTGTGTTTAGAGAGGTTAACCGTATATTTACATTTTATTTCTAACAATTTAGTGATTCTTTTTACCGTTTACCTAATGATATCACCTATTCTGATTGAACAACCCACAACTAGGTACCTACCTATACTCTTTTTGAGAACCAAGTTCTGTTTGTAAATCGAAGGCAGTAAACATTCTGCTTTTTAAAGGCTACTCAGTTCTGGTTTTTAAACATACAATGTGATACCTAAATAGGCAGTTAAAACAATTTTTTTACCAATATGAACAATTTTTGGAAAAAGGACAAATCACAATAATTAGGTAGGTACCTACCTACACTTAAGTCAATTAATAATAATTGTCAAAACTAATTTTGATCAGACGTGCATTGAATTTCACATTCTTAAAGAAAATGAGGAACTGAGGAATAAGTAATTTTTAAAATTGTAAATTTTATTGTAATATTATGTAATGTACCTACCTATATAAATAATAAATGTTAACGTTACCTATAGGAAAAAAAAAATTAATTTTTTTTGCCTTCTGATTTTTATTTCAGAGGTCCTCTTATAATATACCTAGGCACAAGGGGTAGGTCATATCTTTTGTCTACGAGATATCAATCTCAAAATTGCCAATACTTACCTAATATTGTTTTCAAATGAATTGCTTTTATGTTGGTCATTTTGGTTAAAGTTCAACAGTCACTTTATGGGGATATTTTGTTTATATTTTCAAACCAGAGACCTGCCCAATAATATGTAGGCCATGTTTTTTAATAATATTATTTAAAAAAATATATTTTGTTAGCAGCTATTTTTGCATTCCACGGTACTTTTTTAAATTTGCTTGAAGTTATGGTTATGGCACCTACATAATATGATAATATGTTAATAAATATATCTACATGAAGATGCCTACCGCCTCCTTATGCTGTGGGGCCGTTTTACCGTTAAGTTGTATGATAAAAGCAGTGGCGTAGCCAAAAAGTATTTCTTAGTGGGGGGAGGGAGACTAGTCCTAGTCCTAGTCAAATTTTATTTTCGATGAATTGTAGCATCATAATATGATATTATTCCATAAAATTGAAAACTGTGTTTTTATTAAGATCTATTTTATTTGTTTTAGATCTATTTTATTAAGAGTATTTTTCGCTGGTTGCTGACCAACTTGCTGGGCGAGGGCTGGCCTCTCGCCCTCACCTGGCTGCGCCATTGTATAAAAGAATGAGTGAGCCATATTTCATAGATTTTTCGGACAATTTCACACATTCCTGATCTTAAATTTCATTTCATACACAGTGAAGGACAAATTTTTTTTATTTAGGTGTCACTGTCACAATGTTTTCGTTTGTTGTTTTAGGTGGCCGGCGCCATATAAATTTGAGGTTGCCGTTAGTGTATTTTCTTAGTGACTTTAGTGTATGACCCAAAAAATATTTGTTACACATAATAATGTTATATTCGTTCAATGGAAAGCTGTGTGGTTTTTGATTGATAGTACCTAGACAATAGTAAAGCAAATTAACAACAGCATAACATTTTAAATGATTTATTGTCTATTATTATAATTCACTTTATTCACCTCAAGCTAATAACCATAACATCTAAGAAGTTTTCAATATTCTCTAGCAGGATTAAGCATGAATAATAATCTGTACCTTAGTTTACTGATACATATATTTTTTCTATTTGAAATAATTTATTCGATCGTGACGAATACAATTCGGACAACCTTGAAACGACCACAATTCTTAAGCTCTTAAAGGTTAAAGTGTCATAATAATTGTCGTTCTCTTGAACGAGCTGGTGCTGGAGAATGTTATATGCAAAGTTATTAGAAAACCTGCTACATACACGGGTAGCTACAGTGACATTTTAATACTGTCTCTGGGTAGCTATAATAAAATCTCGATCATGCCGCATTATTCTGTCAAAGGTTCAATAAGAAAAGGCATTACTTATCTGTGCAAGGTATACAGGGTGTCCCGTAATAACGTGTACAACGGAAGACTACAGATTCCTGGACTCAAAATAGATAGAAGAAGACTAATTCACCGATATCCTAAATCGCTTCGTTTGGCCGCTAGATGGCCTCAAAGTTGGTAAAAAAATTTTTTTGTAAATAACTGGAATGGGTATGAATCGATTTTGATTATTTTTGGGGTGTGGACTTTTGCTCACCATCGACACATTTTAATGATATACCGAGTGTTTTTTAAAACTTATAATCCCTAGAAAAATGATATACGGCGATAATATCCGTTCATAACTTTTTTCCTTTGGTGCAATAATGACAACTATATTTTATTTGATAGGTGATACCATTTGAAAGTTTTTAGGTCTCTTATAGAATTAAATTAGCGGTTTAGGCACAAAACAATATTTTTTAAATGTCGAACATTATCCAGCCATTTACAAAAAAAATCGCCTGCGCGCCCCCTGTACGCAATATGATGGCGCCTTCCGGTATAAGCAAGTAGTCTCTAAATATTCTAATCGGTGGTCACCGTGAGCTACCTTGTATAGTTTTAATACTTTTAATTTTGCGATGTACACATATATTTCATATGCCTGCTTACGTACTATTTTAAAATATGGGATCATATTGCACTTACTTCATAGTATTAATTTTCATAATTAGTTTAATAACATGCGTGTATACTTAATTATGGCTTCCTATTATATTTGTTAACTCTAACTGGTAACTACAAATTACTAGAAAGTTTCTGAACTAGTACGGATATCATGAACTGTGTATATTAGCAAATATTCTTTTACCAACTATGGTTTTTTTTTCGTGGTGTTTATTTCGATTATTTTGCAAATTTTCCGAGTACCTAATGTCTAGTGTTACTCGTTGTGAAATTAAGGATTAATTATTTGGAAATCATTATCTAAATTTGGATGTTTTGGGCTATTAAAAGACATTTATTTTCGACCAACAGCTGGAGCACCATTTTACGTGCCCCACCTGGATGAGTGCTGAAGTTGTGTCACATCAACTTATGGCGTCGAGAAATATGAGTCGTCTTCTGATATTGTCTGCTAGTATGAAGCTGTTGGGACCCAATACTTTTAGTTGGGTTGTTCCTCTTACAGATTGTGAGAAATATGTTTGCTGATGGTCATTGATCATGATATGGAGGACCGTATCCTCCTCACCAAATACTACAACCTTATCATGCTCATGTGCGTACCTCAAGGGCCGTGGCAATAATCAGGTGGTCTGCGTCTTCATTAATTTGCTTTACTGAGAAGCTTTCACCTTCAAGCCTCTCAGTAAGCAAGCTAATAAGACGTGCTTTATTTCTGTCGTTGGAAATGAATTGCGCCTGAGTCATGGTCACCACCATTAACTCGATAAAGATGACCTCAGGAGTAGTGTGTCTTTTGCTTTGGCAGAGGCGCTCAGCAGATTTGATGTTCTTGGTGTACAGGTCGTTTCAGGTATTCAGGTCCACACTTGTCGCACTTCGGTTGTAGTGTCTTTATTAAATAAAACCATTCAAACAATTGCCATTAAAACAATGAAACCTTTTGCAGCAATTATTTCTGATTTGTCAATTTTTTGGACTTACACTATTAGCCTAATTGTATAGTATAATAAAACAATCTAAGTACTTGTTAGAAATAACACGGTTTAGTAGTTGTTTACTCGATGCGTGTGGTACCTACTAACATCTGGTACCTACTACCTACTCGCATATATAGACGATCATAAATTTGAGGTAAAAAAACTACTCTATTGGCCCGAATAAACAATCAATTACAGGTTTGTTATAATAATCCGAATCCTCGTCTAATTTCGGATCCCCCTCAGCGAACTTGGTGAAGTGTCTATCGTAGCTCATCAACTGCGGGAAGTGTTTCTTGGCTAGAGCATGCTTGTTAAAAATATGATTTAAAAACTCCTCTTCATAAACATCCACCAGATTTATTATCCGCAAGTGGGCCTTCGCTTCCTCTACAGTTAAAACGATGCAGTTCCACGGAGACCATTCCTCGTCCACTTTCCACCTGCATAGCCTTAACTGGTAAATATCGTCACACTCGGATAAAGCAGAGTGCCCATGCCAAATGTACGTAATGATATGGTGAATATCTCTGTCTTGCAAAATAAACGCCACTGATGAAGCTGCGTGGTGCAACCGTTCGTAGTTCCTTATTTGCTTTAGGATGAAACGGTAAGGAGATAGGTCAACCCACGGTTCATCTGCCTTATCTAACCACTTGCAGGTGGTACAAACCTTCACCTTATCCATTCTTGCGTTAAGTGTAAACAGGTCTATCGTTTTCAGTTTATGGCAACGCTGGCAATACAACAAACTCTTCTCCATAGTCTTCTCCTGGACTTTCCGCGTATGGTTGGTAACCCCTTCGTTACAGTCCGGAAGTTGGAAGTGGTGGACCACCATTGCTTCTATACGCTTCTGGAGACTCTTTAAACATCTACCCTCCATGCCCCTCGCTAGCATATCACAAGCTCGATCTATAAGTATAATTATTTCTTCACTTTCCGGACAGACGTGTTCCCCTAAATAGGTTTTTACAGTGAGGTAAGCCTCAAGCTTTTCCTCTTTTCCCAGCGTCTTGTCGCAAATTGCTTTGTACATGGCAAAATACTCCCGTCCCTTTTGAGTCTCTAAAGAATCCATGACGATGTGTAAATGTTTGTATTCGCTGTCCCACTCGAGCGGTTCTCCGATTGCTTTAAAGAACTCCAAAGTCTTTTTAATTTCCATATCTCTGGTGAGCTTCTGATGAAGGCTTTCAATCGAACGTAAGATGTCAACTTCTTTGTCTAAGACTAAATAAAACTCTGCTATCTTTGCTGGCCCACAATGGGTCGCGGTTATTTTAGCCAATTCCGCTTTTTTCCAGCGTTCCACCATACTGTACAACATAGCAAAATCAGCAGTAGTCAACGGGAACACTTTTCTGACTATATCACGTCTTTTCCGAGCCTCGTCCTCCATTCGTTCTCTTTCTTCCCGTTCTCGTTGAAGCCTCATGCGTTTATGGTATTCCGCGCTTAGTTCCTTCAGGCATTTCCTTATCTTCCATGCTCGATAATACCTGCAACGAAATAAATTCCGTATTTCAATATAATTGTTATTAATGTGGCAATATTTATTGTTTGCTTTTGTGTTATGTATATAAGTTAAAAAATTCAATATTACTAATTTGTGGTTAAACCTTAGTTTACAAATCACATGTTTTCGAAAGAGAAGTGATATTACAACCCAATTATTATTGCTGAATTTCACAAGTATTAGGTTTCAGATTTTCATATTTTATCCGTAGATTCTATAAAATGATATCTAAATGCATGAGAATAATCTCATTTAAAAAATAGGGACAGAAATCTCATTTAATCTGCAATTCGTCGAAAGTCCAAACTACAGGCAAATATATACAAAAGCAAATGACGATTTTTCAGGTCAGTTTTGGTACCATGAAGTCAAGTCCTCTAGACTTAACAGTTGACAAGGACTTTAAAGGACTAAAAGTGCTCCGAAATGAATTTAAATGACGACTTTTCGGGTAAGTTTTGGTGTCGTAATTAAAGTCCCAAAAGTCCTCTAGGCATAAAACAGTTGACAAGGGTTTAAAGTGCTAAAAGTCTGCTCCAAAATAAATTTTCATAACATATCTGTTTCTATTAACTCGGTAACTATTAACAAAATACGGAAGGAAGCTCTAATGGACCGGTAGGTAGAGACAGATTTGATTTTACCCAGTAATATTTTCCGAGTTCGTTCGAAATGCGCAAACTCACCTATTTACGTCTTTTTTTCGCCTTTATCTCCACCACCGCCACCCGCATTCGGGGAACCACTCAAATCTGGAATTATGCTCAGAATACACCCCTTTAACAAATAATACTAGCCCCCAAATTGTATAATTTTTAGGGGTAAAGAGCGATGGTACCGCTCGGCCCCCTCTTATCGAGGTCACATCTGTAGCCAAGGATATTATAAGGCGCGTGTATAATTTGTACACTGACGGACATAAAAAGTGGCGCACCTAGATTTTGTCCCAAATTTGATGTTCAATAACTTTTAAACCAGCCTATCGATTTTGATGATTTTGTTTTTGTTTGGAAGGGCGATTCTTGCGGATGACTATTTTGTAATTGGCTTTCCATAAAAAATGTATTTTTTAATATGTATATGTGCCTTTAAAAACCGATTATGATTTTGACGCGAAATTTGATTGTCGCTGTGGAGTGAAATTTTATTTGTATTGAATTCTCAGGTTGGTCACGGTGTTTACCATTCCTTTTTCAATATTCTCTTTTTTGAATTACCTCTCTAGCCCCTTCAGCAACGAAGATGCGACATTTTAGATGAAACGGTGTTATTAAGTTTGATATTCAACAGTTAGTAAACCATTTAAACCAGTAAATACATTTTAGTAAAACGACTGTAACTATTAATGATTAAAACAAGAAACTTAAAAAATAACTGAACAACAAACTAACTAATAACGAGTATTTCCTCCTCTGGCTGCTATAACAGCTTCCATACGCCTAGACATGCTTTCAATCAAATTTGTGATAGTGATTTGAGGGATATTGTCCCATTCTTCTGTAAGAGCAATCCTCAATTCATTCAGATTCTCTGGGTTGCGTCTACTAACACGTTGTCCCAATTCATCCCATAAATGCTCAATGGGATTCATATCAGGGCTTCTAGCGGGCCACGGCATACGATTAATTCCGACATCGTTTAAAAATTGTGTTATCATCACTGCTGTATGCGGTCGTGCATTATCTTGCATTAAGAGGAATTCTTCGCCAATGTAAGGTGCAAATGGGACAACATGTTCATTCAAGATCTCTATGCATCTAACTGCATTTAGAGATTGCCGTGGTGGAAACACAAATAATTCTGTACGGGCATCGCTGGTAATTCCACCCCATACCATTAGTGAACCACCGCCAAAACTCTCCCTTTCACTAACATACCATCCTCGTACCTTTCCCCACGCCTTCTCCAAACCCTCCGACGCCCGTCTATGATTCCCGATTCGTCAGTGAATAAAACTTGAGACCATTGCAACTCATTCCAAACAAGATGAATTCGAGCAAAATCCAAACCAGCTACTCGATGTCGTCGAGGTAATCGCATTCCAATAGCAGGTCTTCTTGCGATAAAACCGAGACTCCTGAATCTCCGACAAATTGTTCGACAACTGTTCATCGTGCGTTTCTTAAATTTCGGTTTGTGATCCCAGCTTTTTGATAGGGGTTCCTCGATTTTTGGCATTTTCTTTTAGAACGTTAACGGAATTATTTTTTTCACGAGAATGTCAACTGAATCTTTTGACGTTTCAGTGTTAACCGTTACCATAGCCTCCTTGTTAAATATCAAACTTAATAACACCGTTTCATCTAAAATGTCGCATCTTCGTTGCTGAAGGGGCTAGAGAGGTGATTCAAAAAAGAGAATATTGAAAAAAGAATGGTAAACACCATGACCAACCTAAGAATTCAATACAAATTAAATTTCACTCCACAACAACATTCAAATTTCGTGTCAAAATCATAATCGGTTTTTAAAGGCTGTACATATTAAAAAATACATTTTTTATGGAAAGCCAATTACAAAATAGTCATCCGCAAGAATCGCCCTTTCAAACAAACAAAAAACTATCAAAATCGATAGGCTGGTTTAAGTTATTGAACATCAAATTTGGGACAAAATCTAGGTGCGCCACTTTTTTATTAAGTACCTACTAGGCAGTAGGTACTTAATTATTTCTTAAGAGTTACGAAAATACTAGGTAACATTATGTAAATTCAGTAAATTAGAGATGCTGGAGGCTGAAATACTAATGGCATATTAATGTCATTATAGTATTTCCATTCGTCACAATTTTACAAAGTAAAGATTATTTTTTAAACATATTCTTTCATGCAACATATTTTTTTATTCTTTCATATTAACTCAATTGGATTAAGGTCGGGATGGTATGGGGGCAATCTTATCACATGATGGCCCTTTGCCATAAAAAGATCATCAATTCGTTCAACACGTCTCGGCCTATATTATTTTTTATAATGCACTATAAATCAGGCCTCAAAACAGTCAGGTTTCGAAGCCTGTGTGGAAATATATAAGAACTCCTTACCTTTGAATAATCCTCACTTTCCCTTCAATATCCAGTCTCTTTTCCCTTTCATCAGCAGTTTCATACGGTCCTGATGTCAGTATCTTATCGGCAGCAGTAGGAATATAAATATCCTTCGTGGTCATCTGCGTGGCCCTGGAATACTCTCTTTCAGTCCTCCTGTTTCTTGTAAAATATGTTTGGGTGTCCCTGTGGTTCTTCATCCATGGAGGAACCTTTGGCATTGGAGGGCCCGATTGACTGTAGCCATGGAGGTATTTTATGCCCGTGCTGATATGCCTATATCCTCCCAAGTTTGGTTTCTCAATCGCTCGGTTTTCGATTTCCACTACTACATCTTTTTCCTCTCCCTCTTCGGTTTGTATTTTCACAGTTAATATGTCTGGCACAGCCAGGTCTTCATACGCATTTTCAATATCCAATTTATACCTGTTATCATCACAAAGAAGTTTCAGTTCAATTATCCCAAACTCGTCTACATGCAGCTTTACTAATTTATTTCGGTCTGACACGGTCTCTTCATTGTACTGCAAGAACAAATTCTCGTAAGGGACTCCGAATAAGTCTACGAACTGTTGTTTTATCTCGGAAATGGTGCAATTCGCTGGGTACGTCTGGGTGAAAACCTTAGCATCTGTGGTATAAAATTTCACAGTAATGTGAGACCGGCGCTTTTTCTTGGGAACCGGATGCTCTATTATAGAATCCTCCGATAAATTAAACACGTCCATTTTTAACTACAATTACAAACAGACCACTACAAACACCTGAACTGTCGAAAATTTTATGACAAACGCACCCCCGAATTAGTGTATTAGTAGCCAAGCAACGGTGATCTTTGTTATTATTGATTTACCTGTGTCCGGGAATAAATTTGATATCGGTAAATTTAGATTTTGGAGGTAAACAAGTTTTTTTAGGCTTCTCATGAAGTGTATTCTTCACTTTCGTATCAAGAATTTTAAATGTGGACGAGTTAGAACTATGCTGATAAAACTATTCTAAATCAGCCGTCTTGATTATTGATTTTGACAGAAATTGGTGACCAGCGAGCCCAAAATTCAATATTCATCAGTACTTTTTGTAGTAACTACAAGCGAAATCCGCATCAAATGAAACCTCAAAATATATTGTAAAATAATTATTTATGCATCAAGTGCAAAAAGTAAATGTTCATTGCACGCGACGTGAAATTGTCCGACTCGACTTGAATTAACCACTCGAATTTGTAAAAAAAAAACAACATTCAGAAAATAAATAAAAAACATATATCGATTGCCGTTCCCGAATTACAATAATTCCATTTGTAGTAGCAATTTTTTGTGAACTCCGGTGCTCTAATTTTAAAGTAAAACTATCTTCCGCTCCAGGCTAGTGCAGCCCTTCATTCTTTCATATTAACTCAATTGGATTAAGGTCTGGATGGTATGGGGGAAATCTTACCACATGATGATCCTTTGCCATAAAAAGATCATCAATTTCGTCACACGTCTCGGCCTATATTATTTTTTATAATGCACTATAAATCAGGCTTCAACATTGTCTCGTCGAAAGGAATATTTCGTAGCATTAGCCGTTCCTTCATGTCGTCCTTCCTTGCACTCTACTGGCCATGGTGCATGGCCATGTAGATGTAGAAAAGTTTCAGAACTATACTGTTTATAATATATTATATAAATAAAAATACACTCCCCGGCACAAAATTCCGTCACCCTAAAATTTTGCCCAATTTTGATGTTTTATAACTTTTTTATTTTTCATCTGATTTTCATAATTTTTTTACCAGTCTGTAGATCAGTTCATTGTGTGTCTTTTTAATTATTGTAATAAGTCATATTTTTCGTCCAGGCAATATTATACAGGGGTAAATCAAAGTGTTGTTTTTTGTCGTAAACTCAAAACACCCTGTGGAAAAATTGAGGCGAATAATTTTGTTTACAAACTGTTTGCTGCCATCTTAGACGTATTGTAAACATTTTGTTTTTTGTTTCATCCCATTATCTCATTTCTTCTGCGAGCAGCAAAATTTTAAATGAAACGCTGATTTCAAGCTTATTTTTATTAACAAAAACATCCACTAGGTATATCACAAAATTAATTAACAAAGACAAATTTTAATAACGTGTATGTCCTCCTCTCGCAGCAATGACAGCTTGCATTCTTCGTGGCATCGAATTAATAAGATTACTTATTCTGTCTTGAGGAATAGCCTGATATTCTTCTGTCAGCGCCAGCCGTTAGTCTTGCAAGGTTAGTGGTTGCACAGGACGGCGACGGAGTGCTCTTTTAAGAACATCCCAAAGATGTTCGATTGGGTTGAGATCCGGGCTACATGCGGGCCAGTCCAATCTTGGAAGTCCAACCTCATCCAGATATTCGCTCACTACCCGTGCAACGTGAGGTCTAGCATTATCATGCATTAATGTAAATTGGTTCCCAATGAAAGGAGCAAATGGAACAACAATTTCTTGGAGGATTTCCTCAATGTAACGGTGGGCGGTTAGTGCTCCATTTTCAACAAATACAAGGTCAGTACGTGCATCGGTAGAAATACCCGCCCAAACCATGACTGAACCACCGTAATATTGCAGTCGCTCAGATATGGTGCAGTCTGCATATCTTTCATTTCTACGTCTGTATACCCGTTCACGACCATCCGGCGACCTTAAACAAACCCTGGATTCATCTGTGAATAGTACGTTTCCCCACTGTTCTACTGTCCAGTCAGCATGCGCTCTTGCAAATCTCAGTCGGTGTTGTCGATGCCGAGGAAGCAATTTTGAACATACTGCTGGCCTTCGTGAATGCAATCCTGCTTCTAACAATCTTCTACGTATCGTTCTTTCACTTACACTTACTCGACGTACCATTTGCAAGTCATTTTTTAGATACACAGCAGTAGCTCTTCGATTTCTTAAAGAACTCATAATGACAAAGTGATCATCAGCTTGAGTGGTCATTCTCCTTCTGCCAGAGCCTTGCCGCCTAATAAAGTTTCCCGTCTGTAGATACCTATTCCAAACATCACAAACTGTAGACCGCGCAATTCCCAGAGTACGGGAGACATAACTCTTATTGCGGCCATCCTCTATTAAGGCAACAATTCTACCTACGTCTGCTGTAGTTACCATGATGACAACACACTAAATTAACTGTACTGTCAAATATTCTGTCACAATAACCGCGTATTTAGCCAACGTCGATGTTTTTTAATTAAAAATGATGAAATTAACAGCGTTTCATTTAAAATTTTGCTGCTCGCAGAAGAAATGAGATAATGGGATGAATCAAAAAACAAAATGTTTACAATACGTCTAAGATGGCAGCAAACAGTTTGTAAACAAAATTATTCGCCTCAATTTTTCCACAGGGTGTTTTGAGTTTACGACAAAATACAACACTTTGATTTACCCCTGTATAATATTGCCTGGACGAAAAATATGACTTATTACAATAATTAAAAAGACACACAATGAACTGATCTACAGACTGGTAAAAAATTTATGAAAATCAGATGAAAAATAAAAAAGTTATAAAACATCAAAATTGGGCAAAATTTTAGGGTGACGGAATTTTGTGCCGGGGAGTGTATATACCTATTAAACTCATATAATATATTAATATAATAAAACATATTATATTTTTTAAATATTTTTTGGGACGCCACTGCGGGCTGTGGGGGCATATATTATTGTATATACCTCAAAAACAATAGGGTTCTTGCTTTACCCAAAACCGATGTTCCTGCCAAATCTTTTGTTGCGGCATCCGGAGAAATTAATTTCCAGGCTGACTACCTAAATTGGTCTATAATTGTCGCAATTTTTAATATAGTTAGTTTAGTTTAAATAATTCGGGATTAGTTTTTAGCTATCAGCAAGATGTGAATTCGAATCTGCACTATAGTTATCTGCCTATACATGCAATATTTCTAGTCATTGCATTATAGGAAATAGAAAGTGTCTGGTTGTTGCAGTCGGTAAGCTAGGTAGAGATAAGAAGACCTTTGAAATTTGAAACCATGCCATGCATGTTATGGGAAAGTCGCTTTTATTTGTCCAAAATAAGGTATCAGAAAACATTATTGACTTTATATAAACCCGAAGCTATTGTTTACAGTTTACATGCTTTCAGCAGTTCCCAAAAAAGTTATAATAAAGCAATATTATACATTCTGTGAACGAGAGATAAATGCCACTTATCCCATTCCTTTTGTGATATAAATATGTATATAGATAAATATACTAAATAGAAAAATTATTGTCGTTTATTTATTGAAATTATACACAATGTTAATATATGTGTAATAAGTTCGAGGTCAGTTATGTAAAGGTTCAGTCAACTTTCGTAATAAGTTATTATTGACGTATATTTTTTTAAATATTTATGGGACGCTGTGGGGGCAGAAGAAATCATGTGCTACATTCACGACTAACGAAATTTCTAAAAATTTCTCCATAGTCCGTATAAACAAATAAATTAGATTTCAACACCAATACCTTTATTTCAAAACCAATTTTATAATAATTATTTCCCAAATTCTTGGCCTGCGCTGCTTTAACTTACTTAATTGTTATTTAGGGTCTGTTTCTGTTAAATATTAAAACCAAACACACGTCAATATTCAAATATTATTTACCAATTTGGTAAATAATATTGAGTAAATAATATTATTTGGTAAATAATAGTGACTGTTTGGCAAACACTCACTATTATTTTGTTTTAGGGGGCTGATACTGAATGCAAGTTTCCCCACCACTCATGAAGTATTGCTTTCAGCACGTTACCATTTTTTAGTGGGTGCCATATTTTATTAGTGGGTGCCATATTTTATTAGTGGGTGCCATATTTCCCACAAGAAACAAAAATAATATATACAACACAGCTAAGTAGCCGTGAAAAATAAACTTTAAAACCGAAAAATAAAATAAACTTATATTCCAAAATAGAGCAAAAAAATCTCAATAAAAAATAAAAACAATAAAATAAATATGTATTCCAAAATAGAGCAAAAAATTCTAAACAAAAAATAAAAACAAAATATAAATAGGTACATCTATATTCCAAAATAAAGCAAAAAATTATCAACAAAAAATAAAAACAAGAAGACAAATAAAATAAATCACCTATATCCAAAAATAAAGCAAAAAATTCTCAACAAAAAATAAAAATACCTTACACCTTAATACTTACCTTAAAAATGTGTAATTAATACCACTATTTTCTATGTCACTATTTAATAATATTATAATCACTAATATCACTATTTTAAGTCACTTTCCACTTCATCTTCACTGTCGCTGTCACCATTTCCAATATTAATCACAATAGCTGTCCACAAAATTTTGCTTTCAACTGAAAATGATAGATCTATGGATATTATAAACTCCTATGTGTAAAAAAAAAATAGTTATTTACTTTTCGCGTTATTCGTAATAGCAATTACCCCAACGCAGCGAGGCTAGGAAAATGCTCCCGCGAGCGAGACTAGGCGGATGACATCACATGCCAGCTGTATGCGTCAGACTGGATATCACACCACTGGATTGGGGCTGGTTGAAATCGGTATTTGACGCGAGAAAATACCATAATCACGTCTACCATAATCACGGATACCATAATCATGTCTACATTCGGCAAATTATGTGATTCTCCTTTTCGGAAACTCTCCTCCTTATTTGACAACAAGCAATAAACAAACTATATTTGACGTACTAAATAATAAAGGCATTACTAGATAATACTGTGCATAATATGCAGACTTCGTTCTAACGAGAATGTCACGGAACAAACCTAACGCTGTACAATACGGAGTACGGTTGATCTATGGCGCCTGCAGACCTAGCAAGCATGTGACGTCAAACCGATGACAACGCGTTTATCCGATTCAAATAAAGCAAGCACTTTCTACGGACGCTATTGTGGTTTGGATTGACTTTTTTTCAGGCACAGTTCTAATTTTGCTATTGTTAGGTCAAAAGCTTCATTCCTCACTACTTTTAATGTATATTATTTTTATTGTGGACACACCTATTGGTTCTATGGCTTGATCAACCGCCAAATCCACATCCCACATTATCTGTTCCTCCTTCATCACGTGATTAATAGACTTCTGCCAATTTTCTGCTGTGACATTTTCGTTTGCTCCTCGAAGATGTCTCTCTACGTCAGCTAATTTAAAAGTCCGATTAACTCTCGCCCCTTTTACTTGCGCCCAGATCAATTCAATGGGTTTCAATCCGTAGTGATAAGGAGGCAATTTCAGCAATGTGGCTCCATGTGTCAATTGTCCACCTTTCAATTGCAGCTTGCCGTGCATTTTTCACCTTTCCATACTGCCAGACTCTCTCCACAGTATGTCGTTCGTTAACCCATGTTTCGTCAGTGTAATAGTAATAAATTTTCCGCCCTTCGCTTCGAAACTTTTTTATTTTTCGAACATAATCCATCCGCCAAGCAACTATTTCATCATGTCTTTCTATGAGAATACTCTTTCTGTCTACTTTTCCATACGTAAAATTCATGGCTTCAAAAAATTTTTTCAGACTAGCCCTGCACGTTTTAGGTATAATATCATTTTTACTTATACCTTGCAGCACCTTATCTAAAGTGGGCAATTAACTACAATTTTATTTCGACGCTTTTTGGTTTCGGTGGCTGTACACTTCCATGTATCTCTTCTCTTAATTAAATTGTGTATATGCTTGACTTTGATGCTTCTGTATAATACGAAAACACGTCCACCTTATTACGTATACTTTATTACGTCCAATTCATCCTTATCGCAATGAGGGTGATCTCTCTGTATAAAGTAAAATACTCGTAAAATAACTTTTTTCTCACCTACCGATCGGTACTGCCTACGTTTTGTATATTTTTCATCGTTTGTCGATATTATATTGTATCACAACCACATTAAAACAGCACTATATATATATATATATATATATATATATATATATATATATATATATATATATATATATATATATATATATATATATATATATATATATATATATATATATATATATATATATATACGCGAATATCTCAACCAACGAAAGTAGTGCGTTTGCATCGCGAATGACCGTAACAGATTACAGAATACGCGAGAAATTCCTGCAAACCCGCCCATGCAAGACAGGCGAACGTTTGCGACTGTTTTAACTAAACACAGACGGCGCGTCATTCCAATAAGTTAAAAGGATATATACTGCTGTCATATCCGGTATTGGGTCTACAATGGCTACAATAGAGCGGCTTTGCCGCTTTTAACTATAAAAATAAATATTTACGGAATTTATATAATTAAAGTAGGCGAAGATAAATGTAAAAATTGTTAACATCTTGGCCTGTAATATATTATTGTATGCACAATAATTTTTTTATGACATTCAGAAATAATATATACAATTTTTATATAGTATTGTGGAATTTGATATTTTAATTGAATATTGAGACATTTGGCAATTGCGGTTTTTCCTACACGCGGTCAGTCAACTACACATACTTATTTGAGAGACTGTAGATTTCAGTACTTTTTATTCAGTATAGTAATATTTTTACACATTCTAACGCAGAAGACAATGTTTGTTGCAGATGAGTTTAAAACTACTATATTACTGCTATACATGTGTTTATATTACTACAAATAAATAATGGCTATTAGATTATTTTATTTTATATTAATGCTTAGCAATTATTTATATAAAATGTTAGTTCGTTTTCATGTATTTCAATTTTTCTAATTGACGCTATATTTGGCAAACCGGTTTTCCTTTCAGAATAACTTTCTAATGCACACCTAATACAATAAATTAAATCGTACAACAAATTATAATACGTAATTGATAATGCGCAGAGTGCAATAAATTTGCATGCTAATTAGTTAACTTTCCAGAGTATGTTTAATTGTTAAAATAAAGAATCTCGGGTCAATAATACTTCTACTGTAATTTTATGTCATAATAATAATGATTACTTATCGCAAGAAGATATGGAGATATTTATATTTTTGCATGTGTATGATAATCAAGGGTAATAAACTATAAACTACTATTACCCTTGTATGTTACTTACTGGACAGTTACCCATAGGCGGTTAAACCACAATACCATTGCAAATGCAAAATCTGTGTGACTTCTTCGTAAAATTATAATTCTTGCTCTCAAAATTTGCTCAAAATTCTGATTTATTCGGCGCAAGATAGTTATTTTATGGTATGTCTGAATTGACAATATAATGAATTAAAGAGATATCATAAAATATACATAGTGTCGCTATGCAAATAACAGAGTTAAAATACATCTCTGTATAAATATCATAAATTTAATGATATATTTTTTAATGATATATTTAATCATAATTTTATGTTTCTTAAATAACCCATAATAATTTCAAAATTTATAAAAACCTTGTTATCTTTTATTTTATAGAAACGTTTTAATTTAAAAATAATACCTCACTTAATGAGCATGTATTCAAGAGAATTATTTCTGCCAACGACCTATATAAAGTTGCGGACAACTGTATTCTTATTATCAAGTTTTATAACATTATTACATTAAACAATGAGGCCATATTTAAATCCAGGTAATTATATTATACAGCTAATGAAATGTTGTTCCAATATTACAAAACCTACAGTGTGAGAAGACATGCACATTTTCTAGACATCATTTAATATTCTATGTAACTATTATTGTTAGAAGTTAATAACCACAACTGAAAATAAAAATATAAAGCAGATACCAGTAAGCCAGAAACTCATAGTTAATTTATTAACCGTGATAAAGTGTTAAGTATTAATTAAAAAAACTATGGTAGTATTGTCTCCAATAGTGACTATGATGAATTAAAAAAATATCTAAAATGTTTTAATGCAAAAAAAGTTTATATTCCTGCGCGAGGCATGGCGAAGTGTTTTATATTATGCAACCACTTTAATTAGCGTTCGGTATTGTATATTTTCAAATTCGATGAAAACATTATACCATCATTACAGTGAATTAGTTGTGGTGATGTAAGAGGTGTCTACTAGTACAATTATATAAATAAGCATTTTATTAGAAAAAGCTACCTACCTGTTGGCAATTACCGAGTGAACCATCTGTCTCACCGGTAGTATTTACTGTTAAATCTATTTGCCTGATATATCTAAATACTGTCCACATATTAAATTTAAATAGTTCGGAGAATAGTATTATAGTATACTGATTTAATTAATAACCGTTACTAATAAAAAACTCGAATGACATGTCATTATAAAAGTTATCATAAGAATGGCACTAATAAGAATTTCATATAAGTATTATATATCTAATGTACCATCGTGATCATAAGTAATGTCCCTGAAAATTAACAGATACAAAAAATATAGATTAATTATTAATTTTTGTCCGCAACATCTATTTATTGTTGTCTTATTTTCCAGATATGTTCATTGACGGCTTCAATATGACAAGAACAAAAGAGAAATACCTACATGACAAGCCATTGAACACCATTTTTTACGAGCATGCATCTCACCAATCCACCCTTCTCGAAGGACTGAACTCATTGCGAGAAAAGGGGGAACTTTTAGATATTACTCTAGTCATAGGTAATATTTCAATATGTCTTGTAGTTTGTTATATAATATTAAGTAGTGAATACCCATTCTTCATTAATGTATTGTCAAATTTCAGAAGGTAGCGTCTTCA
Organism: Tetropium fuscum; assembly: GCA_964058915.1. NCBI lineage: Eukaryota > Metazoa > Arthropoda > Insecta > Coleoptera > Cerambycidae > Tetropium > Tetropium fuscum. The sequence continues at coordinate 33,004 of CAXKVY010000823.1, read as the reverse complement.
GGGCGCACAAAGCAGTATTAGCAGCATGTAGCGATTATTTTAGGGCTATGTTCACTGACAATATGTTAGAAGCAAGGCAGGATGAGATATGTCTTAACGGGATTACAGCCAAAGGTAGGTAGACAAGATACGACTCAATACATGAAATATTTTGATTAATGCGATAAAGTGATGAATGCAGGCTAATAAAATAGCACGTGTGTTTTGATGGTTGTCTAATACTGGGGGCCCGTCCGATTGCTAGTAGTAGTAGTTGGGGTGGCCAAGGCCTGCCAAGTAGGCCTCAGAAGGGCCCTTTTTGACTACCTCTGTTGTTCCCAACCTCTTCCCTCGTCACACACTCTTCTAAGAAGTGGGAAGGTGTCTCCCTCCACACCCATCAGTCTTCTAAGACTGCAGTGACCCGTTAAGATTCCCACCACTTGTTTTAGAGCCTTTCGGCTATGGCCGTCTTGATCCTACTATAAAGTTATGAGCTTGTCTACAGCCCCCACTCATTCCTTAGTGTCGTCCCATGAGCCGCAGTCTTTTAAAAACATTAAAACTTTTACTGTATTTTTTTTTAATTGAACATATTTTGTACATATCCAATTGTGTTCTATAAATTCACAGTTCATTGGTTAAAGATGAAATGATGACGACAAAGATGCTGCTTATTTACACAATACAATTTATTTAAAAAAATCATTGAAAATCGGTGTGAAAATGGTTACATTTTACATTTCTGTTTAACATTTGCAGGATTTAATCAGTTATTGGATTATGCATATACCACACGCCTCGCCTTAAACTTGGCCAACGTTCAGGACGTCCTACAGGCAGCCTCTCACGTCCAGATGGTTGCTGTGATTCAAGCTTGCTCAAATTACTTACAATCGCAAATTGACATTGACAATTGCGTAGATATAGCTACAATAGCAGAAACCTACTCTCTAGCGCAGTTAAAAATGAAAGTTTATAGGTATATGAGTGGGCATCTACAGGAGTTTTCTAATAGTACAGAGTTTTATAGACTGACACCTCAGCAGCTGGAGAATTTGCTGGCCTACGATTTTCCAGTAGACTGCTCGGAAGCTGACGTACTGAGGATATTTCTTGCCTGGTTCTTTCATGTTGATACACATGAGTAAGTATTATATTATGTATCTACTACAGTTCAACACCTTGTCGACTTTGGCAATTTTTATGGAAAATAACCTTCTTTGAGTATTTACACGTGACATAAAAATGTAATGACAAATTAAATGGCACTTCGGTTTTATTTGGCCGTCAGCACCTGATTTTTCCAGCCAACTGCAGAGTCACTGTTAGTACTTCGTTAGTTCCTAACATGTAACATGTAGTTACCAGTGGCGGCCCGTTACTTTTTCGGATGGGAGGGGTAATTTTATCACATTTTTAAAATGTTTAATATCGAGAATTGAGTACAGCAGAAAAAAATGTAAACAAAATAATTTCAGGGTCATATTCATGGACCCTTAAACCACTTTCAGACATGCCATAAATTTAAAATTTTCTGTTAGTTTCCCAGTAATACGTTTGTTTGCCTTTATTTTGAGATATTAATTGTTTACTTGACCGCAGTGACCAATGAGTACAGCTTGCCATGGTGACCCGCCTATTACACCTTTGTTCTAGCAAGCTGGTTGAATTAGTTGATAATTTTATTTTATTTCTCGATTTATTTTTTGTTTCCAGAGCAAGTTTTATAGAGCAATGTTTATTCTAAGAACATTTCCGAAACGTTCTTACAACACTTATGCCATAAAAATGGGCACCGTTCTATAGAACTTTTTAGTTCGTTAAGCTGCTCTGTAAGGTCTGCAGGAAAAACATTTAGAATTGTTGAATACACGTTCTCACAGGTCTTACAGAATTTTAATAACACAGTTACAAAGCAATCTCATAAAAATTCTATTGCAGTTTTAAAATGCTGTCTTTGAATTCTGGTATAGAATAAATAAAGAACTCTTATATAATTATTCTTTAGCAGCGCATATTGTTTCCTTATACAATTTTATACTTTCCCTTAAGTTCTATAGCAGCTCCCATATTTGTCATTTGTTGTCTGGAAATTGTAACTTAGAAACCCCTTACACAATAGTTCTATAAAGAAATCATAAGCGACATTTCAGAATAATTTTATGAGTGTTACAGGAGATGGTATAATTCTATAAGGCACTCTTTTACATCGGTTTTACAGTAATTTGATTCTATAAGCACCGTTGCTGTCCAATTGTGTTCTATACACACTTATAGGGCAACATTAGTACTTATCTTATAAATATTGTATAATTATGCCCTAAGAACGTTCTTGCAATACAATTAAAAAACAATTCAGTTTTTGAAGGCAAAATAGACGGGCCACATTAATGTAACCATTCAGTGTTCAAGATACAACTATAAAACATTAACTGAATATAAAAGTCTATAAAACTCTAAATTATAGAACTACGTTGCTAGCTGGATAAATATATATATATATATATATATATATATATATATATATATATATATATATATATATATATATATATATATATATATATATATATATATATATATATATATATATATATATATATATATATATATATATATATATATATATATATATATATATATATATATATATATATATATATATATCATAAATAATATTTTTGATGATTTTGATAAATGAAATTGCTGAATTATATTCAATAAATTACAATAAAAGTATTATTTTTTCTATGTTCCAGATTAGACGTACGCATGGCTTATGCAGTTCGAATAATCCGCTATATTCATTTCATGGAAATTTCCAGAATAAAACTACATAGCATCCTAGATAAAGTTTTCGAAGATCGAAAGTATGAGTGGCAGTTGTACAAAATAATTATACAAGAAGTCTATATACAATCGAGTAAAGAAAAGGCAAGGTTTAGTTCGAATCTGCTTAATTCGAGGGGTATGGAAAAGGCGGTGTTGAAGATCGGTGGGTTCGGAATTAGTGGTGTAACTAACGAAATAACATACTGCTTTACAACTGAGAGAAAATGGAGGCATTTAACGTCAATACCGCACGTGGAGCAGTGTAATTTTGGAACAGCTGTGTTCAACAATGAATTGTACATTGTGGGCGGATGTTTCAACCAGTCCCTGGAAGAAAATATCCACCCGTTTGGTTTTAAGTATAGTCCACAGTAAGTAATAATTTAGAGCATATATTATTTTTTAATATAAAAATATTTTTTTTATTTTAACCTAAATTTTTTGAAGTGGTAACAAGTAGGAGCTGATCTGTTGCTTGTATTCAACCATCCCTGTAATTATTAACATTTAGAATAATAAATAAACGTATATTTAAGTATTTAAATTCCTACCTATTTATAGGAAATGATATTAGAAGTTCTATCTGTTGAAGCCAGTCGCGGCTCGTGACTGAAGTATCAGGTAGGGCAGACAAATTTAATCTTAATATTAAATTTGGTATGCGAACCATGAATAGCGCCGCAGGCGAAAATTTTTCAAATTTTCAAGGTCCCGCGTTTTCCTGGGACTTCCCTATTTTCTTCTAAAGTTTTATTGTTTCAGAATATTTTCCCGATAAGCGGAATTAAGAAAAGTCTGAATGTTTTGTTTTCCCAGTAGTTTAAATTTTAATGTCGAATATGTGTGTTCCTCAGATCGCGCATGTTTTTTAAAGATTCATTAATATATTTTAAATGAAAATATTCTGTCGAATTCCACGGAGTTCGAGTACCTACATTCGTTAAACAATAAATAATGCCAGCAAAATAATTTATTTCTGAATTCGCTGCCTGTTAGCCATTCATATTTACTGTGCCAATTGATATTAAAAGCTCTATTATTCTTTCCTTGGCGATTTAAACTGAAAACAGACAACTCAAAACAGTGAAATCTGAATCCTTAACCATATGACTTTGTAACACCAATCACCAATTAGGGACTGAAGCTGAAGGGCGAGAATCCTGGACGTTACATCACTCAAACCGCGCCGATGGGCAAGCCCGTAGCATAATATACAAAATAATGCTTCGTGCATTATTGCGCCTGCACTGAATTCCTCTTCAAGTCGGTTTAAGAAGCCTGTTTTAATAAAAAATCAAAAAATATATTTCCCACTACTTGATTGATGGGGTATCGTTACTTATTAGTTTCATTACTTGTTAGATTAGAGATTAGCTGTTACTACATACATAATTATATAAAAATCTTAGCTGAAAAGCTAAAGAATAAAGGGCGATATTATTTTCGTATTATAGGATATGCAAAATAATTAGTTTCCTACACGCCTAACCTATAGGTAGGTTATAATAAATAGGTACTTCGATTAATTGGTTTTTAATAAATTTAATATTAAATACCGTGGTTCTAATACTAGATAAAATTTTAAATTCCCTACAATTTAGTGGTATATATAATAATAAAGTTTTTATTATTATAATTACGTATCACTTCAATTGTACGGGATTTAAAATTTCATCTAGAACCGAGGTATTTAAATGCATATTATTAAGTTTTAAGACAAAAATTATTAGTTCAGCAAATAGTTACTTTGCCGCTTCAGAAATTAGACGGCCGACCGGCGCGGGTATAGGCTACGGACATTACGGGCAAGCCCATCTCAGACTGTCTCAGGGTGGATACAACCTAGGCATACGTTTACCGTTTCGCTCGCACAATCGTCGCCGCGTATACCATGCGTATACCTCGAACGTATATCGTGAATTAATACACGCCTGCTTGTCATCTACGGGCTTGCCCATAGCGATGATTAGCAGGTCTCCCTCGCGCTAGGAGCACAGATCTTACCTATTACTAATTTATTGCGGGTGCGTAATGCGCAAAATTTAAATCGGAATGTGATTACTGATTAATAATATACTTTTTATTTATAATCTTACTTAAGACTTAAAATCTGTTATGCTATTGTGTTAAAACATATTGAACATTCTACATGATAATTGAAAAATTTATTTGAATATTGTTTTTTCTTTTATATTTATACCTTAAATCCTAGGGTGGGCACCGCCCACCCTGCCCACCTCGAGGTGCCGCCATTGGTTGAAGTAAGGCTAATACTGTAGGCTTTGTCATTCGAAAGTGTTGAAAAAATTCTGTCGTCGTATTGTTAAAAACATAGCTGTCGTAGCATATATATATTTTTTCTTCTCAACACCCTTATGTCTTCTTCACTTTCTGAGGATGAACTTGAATTTGTTTCCAGTAAACGATTCATTATATTTCAAACACATCAAGCCCAAACTATCATACTATTTCCCAGAACACATTATTAACACAGATCGACAGTGAGTACTGTCGACAGTAAAGTCGACTTTTTTCTCTCAAAAGGGCCAACATCGAGACTTTATCAAAAAAGGAAGGTTTTTAGTAAAAGCGCCTTTAAAATTCGATTATGGAACACGCTTTAGAACTTAAAAGAGACTCATGATTAACACGTTGACTGCCATGCACGAGATAACTCGTAGTTGGCCGTTTATTGTTAGTCGCCCACCACGAGTTATCTCGTTTTTGAAGGACTATTTTGCGGCGCCCAGAACGAGTTAACTCGTTGGATATGCAAGGAGATGTTACTCGGGGCATATGTTAAAGGTTAGTAAATAATACATGGGCATCAGAAAACGTATTCGTTTATTCTTTTTGGATATGGTATAACACAACAAATTGGGTATTATCTGGACATTTTTTACACAAAAAACAAAGTAACTCTCATAAAATCGCAAATTAAGCCTCGTAAAAGACGCACGTGTGTACACCTGAGCCACCTACCAGATACTAAACAGGTCATAACACGAAGCGCGCGCTGGGCAGTATTATGCGTTCACGAGATATCTCGTAAGCGTTTTTTTTCCAAAAAAAAAATGATATATAGGACAAAATGTAAAAAAACAATGTTTTCCAAAATATTTTTCTTAAATATTTTGATTTTCATATCGTGGCGTCCTGGGCCCTTTGCCTAGAGTGAGGCAATTGTGAAACTGGCTGTAAGACAATTATGAAACTGACAAGCTATGAAAGCGACAAAGCTGTCACACCATTACAGCCTACTGGATTCTTTTTAAACGTATAAAATTCAGTTTTCTTCTCATAAAATATAAAATTGTTCAAAATTAGAAAAAATCTTGTATGAAACACGTTGGGAAACACTATTTTGTGTAACTCGCATCCTTTTGTGGAACTCGCTGGTGCTCGTTTTGCAGATATCTGATCGTCACACAAAATAGTACCTTTCCCAACTGGTTACATTAATAGGCTATTATATGTGTTTTGGTTAGTAATATTTATATTTATATAACGATTTTTTCATTATAGATATAATAAATGGTCCACATTGGCCCCCATGAATATAGAGCGCTGCCGTTTCAGCCTTAACGTAGTTGGTCAAATGCTCTATGCTGTAGGAGGCGCTAGTGAAGTAGATGAATACGATACCAGTACCTGTGAATGTTATATCCCTGAACTAGATACTTGGTATATGATCCAGCCCGTTCCCGCTTATATAACTCAACACGCCGGCGCCAGTTATGAGCAGAACTGCATGTGCAGATTATACATAAGTGGTGGAATAGATAGAGATAATGTACAAAGTAATATGTATTGTTACAATATTGATACGGAGGCGTGGACAACTTGTGCTCCTATGTTAACGCCTAGGGCAGACCATGTGATGCTGTCTATTGGAAAGTATTTGTATGTTTGTGGTGGATGGACGGAGGATAGTGAAAGCAGGGCTAGGGTTCTGGTGGACACAATTGATATGTATGACGTGGAGAATGACTGCTGGAAGGTAAACTAGAAGAATATTTTTGATTGATTAGTCTGATATATATTGTTTTCTAGGCAGTAACGAAAGTTCCCACTCCTCGATACCACGCGGGGATAGTTTACGTTGACCATAAAATCTACTTTATTGGTGGATTTCACAGTGATAGCCTGTTTGACAAGGCAACAGCAGCCATAGAATATTATTACATAGACACAGGTATGTGGACTATCGAGGATAAATACCCTCAAGATATTTGGGAGCATACTTGTGCCACACTGTATATTCCCAAGTTCAGAGACGATATGGAGGTTATACCCACTGCCGAGAGTTCAGTTTAAATGTTTTTAATATATTTGTTTGCAGCAGAAATAACTATATATTTATTTAAAGTTTGTGGTGTTAATTATTAACATATCCTTTACCCTTTGCTCTCCTTTACGAAGGATCGATATTTTGTGTAAATATGAACAGAGCTGGAATATCATCTAGATCTAGAACAACGGAGTTAGTTGACCAAACTAAATTAAGACCAGACTACGGTGTCAATTGGTACAGTACTATTGACAAAAGGTAGGTTTGCAAAATTCCCTGTTCCTCAAAATGGTTGAGATAATTATGATTTCTGATATAAATATGTTGCCAAAAATATATCTACTAAATATATTTATTTTAGTGAATATTATTAAATACCTATCTTGATAAGTACCGTCAAAAGGGGCAATGTTGTTGATTGAGATTTGTTATAATAATTATAATAATTAATTACAACTAAAAGGTTCAATTTTATTAGCCGAAGGACCAGTCAACTAACGTTGACAAAATCATAGGGGGGAAGTAAATATAAGGGGGAAATTGAAAGTGCTAAATACCTTCTGTGTTGTCTTCTATACGCTGGAGGCCTCCTTGTATCTTCAGGTGGAACCAGGTGAATCGTTGCACAATAGGGTAAAAGCACTGGTATTATGGATAGGTTGAAGGGTAGTTGAGGTGGAGTAATAATGTTTCAATAACAATTATTATTCTCGCATGCAATACAACGAGTTGAAAGTAGGTGTGTATAGGATGAGTGTCAATGGGCAACTATGGTTTTAAAACAAAAGAGGGGATGGAGTGTTGCATTCGTTATCTATGAACTAAGATTAAGGGATAGTCCCTGAATAACTAAGATTATTGAGTGTTGCCTAATGTCAAGAAGTTATTTCCTGAACAGGTAATTTTGGACATTTTCGCATATCTTTGCATATTTATATAACTTTGTTTTTTAGCGCACGTTCAGGATGAGTATATTTTTGAATTACTATCCAAAATATATAAAAAAATAATGTCCTGCCTCCCCCACTTAGTCGGCTATTCGAGACAAGCCATAAATCAGCGTTTTTTGATCCGATTTCGTCCCCGATATGGGGTTACAAGGAATATAAAATTATTTAAAAAAAAATCGATTATTCTGTAAGAAATCGCATTTTTTAAAGGAAAATCAACAGTTATATTAACAAATTCATTATTCGTATTAATACACCTATAAAAACAAAAAAAATATGTTAATTTTTCTCAAAAAACAAAAACTTTGATTTCATGAAATTTAAAAACCATATTCTTTGGTTTAAAAAAACTTTTACAATAATACTCTGGTTAAAAAAAAATAAAAAATTATACTCTGGTTTAAAAATAAATTAATTGTAAAAAATTGGTACTGAATAAGAAGCTTTCTCTTATTCAGTATAGCTCTCTTCATAGCTTTTCTGTTGTTTTGAGAATGTTTATAATGTCCTTTAGAGTGATTTCACGAATGTCTTCAATTTGCGAGCCATGTCCCGTTTCACCCCTCAAACTGTTCCCGAAGTATAAAAGTTTAGTATAAAAGTATATTTTGCTCATTCACAAACTGCAAAAACTTACATTATATTTAATCCGCTGTGCACGAATCGATTAGAAACATAACCGCAAACAACATATAAAATCATAATCGCAGATATCTTCTCTTAATGACACATTAGACCAGGGTCGATAATTTTGGAAACCCAAAAAAAATAATAGCATGAAACTCATTGGAGAAGGAAGAGTATACAACAAATATTAAAGGAAAAATAATTTACGGGCGATCTGAGAAGTGGAGGGGGTTAGTTTTTAAGGGTAAAAAATGGTTTATCTCAATTTCCGGCAAAACTACAAGTCCTATGGAAAAAAGTTAAATGGCATAGTTGTAGGTAATAAAAGGATCTACAACTTTTGTATTTACGCTTTTATCACATTTAACCACAACATTTTTTAACATTAACATTTTTTAACCACAAAATTTATGTGAAAAATTCAAATAACCGTTTTTAGTTTTTTATCTTTTACATAAAAATTTTTTTTTAAGAAATTTGGTGAAAACTTACCTTTTTATGTCCCAAACACACTGTAATTTTTTTAATTTAAAATATTAATTTTTTCACCTTATTTTGACTTAATATCGAAAAAGCACCGTAATTTTCAATCGAAAATTCTCGTGTCAAAATATCTAACGAAAAAACTCTAATGATGAATATGAGAAATATCAGTCACAAATCAAGTGTGCCTATTCACTTGATTTGTGACTGATAGTATAAGTAAATAAGCCTAATGTTAATTAAATTGCATCAGTCAAAAATAACAGATAGCTTCATCGTCCACTCTGGCTTTAATCCAAGAACAATATATGAGAAAAGTATAAATGAGGAAACCAATATTTATCTCAACTTACCCCTAATTGCGAGAACTGAGGATCCATTAGTTTGATGTAAACAAAAAGAATAAGCCTTGCGACCTTTAAGTGAAATGGCGAATAATTCCTTGCAGCGACAACTACCAACATCTAAACTGCCTAAAACTCGAAAAAATTACGATTCCTACATCACAATTTATCAAAAGTTAATTTTTATTACTAAATTTACTTACCTACCTCAGGTGAAATATTTTAGTTCATAAAAATATGTTATATTGAAAATATAAATCTTATTTTATGTTTTATTTTTGTGGAGAAATATATATTTGTCAAAACAAAATTTAAGTTTAATTTGCTAATAGTTGATTTATGCTTCGGCCGATGCATCGAATTTAAGGCTGAATATTCGTTATCAGGCCAAATTGCGTTTCGGCATTAGTTTTGATTCAATGAACCTAATTCTGATTCATTAAACCATTACGCAATTGGTTCACTGGGGTGCTATAATGCTAAACTCTGTAGTGTAGAGCAGTAATGCTGTGATTATATTTATTTTGTATAGGTATATTTTATCCGAAACTACTCAATAGATATTTGATATACTGAAACACTGAAAATCCATTTTCTTAACCTAACATTTAAATTTTATGACAGTAAAAGTTTATGAAGTCACAGCTAAAGTTCTCAGTCAAAACTTGTAGCTGTTTGGATTGGATACACAAGATTGTTCATCTCTGTAAAGGAAACCTTAAGCTTTATTGGATGATGCCAGTATTAACAATGCATGTTGATTTGCCTTTTGGTATGTACCAAAAGCATAACGATGGTTCAGTTTGTCCGTTTTGTGACTAAATGGACTCGACAGGTAGAGAAAGCACTCGCAAAGAATAGGTTGACAAATAGGAATAGATTGACAAATTTCGGAACCAAGCTGTTGCGGAACAGAGCTGCTGTTACCTAATATACCTCGGATCTAAAATTGTGCACGCTTATCGCGATAAGCATTGCGCCTCTTTAGAATTTCTCACTCAATTGTTGGGCTGTGTGACTGGTGACATCTCATTGTCAATTTTGCGAGTAGGTACCTATAAATGAATAGAATCCTAGAAGAAGAATAAAATCCTACTAAATTAAAGACACAATTTTGAACCAATTTTCATGTTGCTACACATAGATGTCACGCGTGCGGTTTGGTATATTTTAAAAATTGTTTCCATTAAGTTATTTTAAGTTATTGTAGTATAACAACCATTTTCATTCATATTTTATATAAGTTATGTAGGCAGGACCTTATACCTTGTTATTACAATTTTACATCACGAGTTAGTAGCCAGGTACTATCTATTATTGTTTATTATAACGGACTTGCAATTAATTGTTAATGTAGGTGGGCGGGCGAACGCATCTTATATCACATCATTAATTTATGCTTTACATCCTAGCATACATACAGCATATAAATAAAACTATTGATCACATTAATTCTTGATTTGATAACGTCCACATAAATCACAATTCCTTTACCTTTACTAGCTGCAGTGCCCTCTCTTAGATTGCATAGAAGTCATTATTGCTCAATGCTCCTGCGCATATCAGAGAATGACCAAGTCTGACAAGTTAGTGAGCATCGCCGTACACGACTGTACAGGAATAGGTTTCGATACAGTCGTCAGTGTTATTTTTGTTGTGCTACGGAGTCTTGCAGTGTTTCATAGTGTTTTGGTTAATTTATAGACTTATAAATTGATGAAACATCTAAGTGGTGATTAGATTCAAGACTTATCACACCACACACACAAAAATAAGTTCAATAACATTGCAGAAGGTTATTTAGTGCCGTTAACTGTCTGCGGTAGTGAATTTTCATAACAAATTCTCGCGTTTGTAGTGTAAAATGTTCAGTCGTCTTTGCGAAAACTTCTAACTAAATAGGTGCGATTATTTTAAGTGTATAAAAACTAATTTGTCAATAAGTGAATTAGCCGATTATGCTCTGATGGAATACCTTTGTTTTTGGAGTAGTATTGGCCTGTCGTCGATAAAGATACAGGTAGTGTTTTTTTGGGATAGTTTGTTTAAATTATAATGTCGGGAAGTCACATGAATAACGACCAGGAACACAAATCGCCCAGAGAAAGTGGCGAGGATTCAGAAGACGAAAGCGAAATTTTAGAGGAAAGTCCTTGCGGTCGATGGCTAAAACGACGTGAAGAGGTAAGTTATCTTATCATCTTATCAGTACACCCTAATTGCTTGCCAAAAAATGATTGTTTCTAACCTAACAACTATTTACCGGCAACCATTTTGCAAAAAAACCATTCAATCCGCATGCCCTACCGCGACGTCAGGATCGATTCTGGCGCCGGTTCCCGATAAAATTCTCCTCACGCACGCAGACTGTATAGGTACCGGCGAAATCGGCTTATATAAATAGTAACGCATGGTGCCGAGTTATTGCTTTATAGCTTCATTGTCAGTTCTATTATCGTTCATGTTATCGCTAAGTTTACCTGGTGGATCACATTCTCAATAGCATCATTCTGATCAAGTTATTTTTAGAAACACAAGATACAAGAACTATGACCTCCGTATACCTAACCGGTTTATGTAGGAATTCTGTATTTCCATTACTTAGGTGTGTGTCTTCTTCTTAATCGAGCACCTAATTGGCAGATTGAGAATTCAGCCGAAGTCTGCGGAATTAATAGATAATTTGGGAACTTGCTAAATTATACATCAATAAAGTATCAGATCAGGAAGCTGTGCTTGGATGCTGGCAATTTTTTTTCTAATTTTCTTGGCGCCTACAATAAGTAGGTATTATCCTAATGGATACAATACCTAGATATATAGATGGGTAGGTATGAGAAATCTATACATACCACGTATTTCCGGTATTAAGATGACCGATAACATGATTGTAAAAACATAGAAATTGAAATGACATGGAAATTTGTACAACGGTGAAGTCGGTGATGAATTGATACCAGATTACGAGAACTGAGTTGACTATTAATAGCTAGTTACACGATCTAGTTTGGTAAATCTTCAACTTCTGTACACATACGTTTTTCTCTTTTCCCATTTTATTTTTTGCAGCACGTGGATAAACCAATGATTAATTGGTCAACTATGTATTGTCCATTTGAATATCATTGGCAATGATATACTTTGATATCGCTTAGAAAATATAACGTGTAAAACTTATTTCAATGCAGGTATACCTAGGTACCTAAACTTAACCTAGTTATTTATAAAAAGTTATTATTTTACCTATTTGTTTCCATGTGATTCATAATTCTTGAATTCATCGATTTTATAGGAATTATATCCGAATTATATATTTTTACTTACCTACATACCTATTAAAATAGAATAAAATAGAAGACAATTTATTAATAATTATAACTACCTATACTTAACAAAAATAATTAAGCCCTGAAAATATTTTTATTTAGCAACATCTAGGTAGGTATGTCAAATACCTTGTACTTACTAATTTCCCTTAGATATTTAAGTATGTTATATTTATGTTATGCGACCTGCAGTTAAAGTGCATGTAAATTGTAAATACAATTAAAATATTTTTGAGCTTTTTATTTCAGGTCAATTATATTAGTTATGAATGGCATTTATATATTTTCTACTTTTATGTCTATGATAATTAAGGAAGTGTATGTTTTCTCGAAGACAATCACTGATGAATTAATTAATTAATTGATTAGGTAAATATTTCACATGGCAATTTGCTAATGTATGTACCTACAACTTAAGTGGTCAATAATTTTTTCTCGGCGCGTATCATTGTTAATCATAGGTAGGTAGGTAGGTACCTATAAAAGTAGAAAAATTATCTAACTATCAGGTAACTTATGTTACTTACATTTAAAATAAATATTGATTCGTAAAAAGCAAATATCTTTATGCTAATGCTTGTTTATTTTTTAATTAGGGTTATATTTTTGACTGCATGCATATATTGGGTTTAGACGTACTCAATATTTAAATAGCACTATGGATAATATACATTAATAAACCTGGAAATACCAAATGGAAATGAGACTTGGAAGATCTGTGTACTTAAATATTTAAATTGATTGATTAAATTGAGTTGAAAGGGCTCTCCATTCTGAACTCGGCTGAGTTTCTTTCCATTCTGGTCGTCATTCTGAACTCTCATTAGAAGCCCTTTGAACTGCTTGGATTTTTTTTCAAAAAATCTCGATTTTTTCATACATGAAATTTGCGATAAAAATCGCATTTATTGCGATAGCATTTTTTTTCTTTCGGTATTCGCACGAACTTTTCATTCGCTATTCTGAACTCTCATCAAAAGCCCTTTGAACTCCCTGGAAATTTGTTCGAGAGATAAGTTATAGCCATGTTAAAACAGAAATTTTTTATGGCCACCCTGAATTTAAGTAGTTATTGTTTTATGTAAAGTACATACGAGGGCAATTGGAACCGTATAAAAACAACAGCCGCAAAAACAGTCGGCACCTCTTTATTGTACATGGACGGAGGTAGAAATGTTTGTTATCAAGAAAGTGTTTTAGGAATTCTTTTATGCAATACCTAGTATGGAGCTAACCAACCGTAAGTAGTATACATCTCTGGTAGAATCATCAATATTTTTTTATTTCGCGTTTTTCCCTTTGCTCTTTGCACCGTGAATAACATAACATCTCATTTTTATAACATAACATCATACATAATAACATAACATCATACGCACTGCACTGATTTACAGTGAACAGGCGACGGCGGTCAACAAAGGAATGATTTACGTCGCAGCAGGCTAGCCTGTTTATTCTCTTTACTCCAGCGTGCAGTAGTCGTAGATTCGTAGATAGTTCATCGGGCTGACTTCAAGTTCCAGTATCGGACTGGATGCAACTACTATTCGAGTCTCAATGCCATTGCTAAATACATAGGACGGAATTTCAAGATAAGTTCGGACGATCCTGTGCTTTAACACCGACCAGTTTCAGTATACACTTTACTAAAAATAATATGTAGTTTACAAGGCATTTCAAATATCCTTATACACTCCCCGGCACAAAATTCCGTCACCCTAAAATTTTGCCCAATTTTGATGTTTTATAACTTTTTTATTTTTCATCTGATTTTCATAAATTTTTTACCAGTCTGTAGATCAGTTCATTGTGTGTCTTTTTAATTATTGTAATAAGTCATATTTTTCGTCCAGGCAATATTATACAGGGGTAAATCAAAGTGTTGTTTTTTGTCGTAAACTCAAAACACCCTGTGGAAAAATTGAGGCGAATAATTTTGTTTACAAACTGTTTGCTGCCATCTTAGACGTATTGTAAACATTTTGTTTTTTGATTCATCCCATTATCTCATTTCTTCTGCGAGCAGCAAAATTTTAAATGAAACGCTGTTAATTTTATCATTTTTAATTAAAAAACATCGACGATGGCTAAATACGCGGTTATTGTGACAGAATATTTGACAGTACAGTTAATTTAGTGTGTTGTCATCATGGTAACTACAGCAGACGTAGGTAGAATTGTTGCCTTAATAGAGGATGGCCGCAATAAGAGTTATGTCTCCCGTACTCTGGGAATTGCGCGGTCTACAGTTTGTGATGTTTGGAATAGGTATCTACAGACGGGAAACTTTATTAGGCGGCAAGGCTCTGGCAGAAGGAGAATGACCACTCAAGCTGATGATCACTTTGTCATTATGAGTTCTTTAAGAGATCGAAGAGCTACTGCTGTGTATCTAAAAAATGACTTGCAAATGGTACGTCGAGTAAGTGTAAGTGAAAGAACGATACGTAGAAGATTGTTAGAAGCAGGATTGCATTCACGAAGGCCAGCAGTATGTCCAAAATTGCTTCCTCGGCATCGACAACACCGACTGAGATTTGCAAGAGCGCATGCTGACTGGACTGTAGAACAGTGGGGAAACGTACTATTCACAGATGAATCCAGGGTTTGTTTAAGGTCGCCGGATGGTCGTGAACGGGTATACAGACGTAGAAATGATGTAGACTGCATCATATCTGAGCGACTGCAATATTACGGTGGTTCAGTCATGGTTTGGGCGGATATTTCTACCGATGCACGTACTGACCTTGTATTTGTTGAAAATGGAGCACTAACCGCCCACCGTTACATTGAGGAAATCCTCCAAGAAATTGTTGTTCCATTTGCTCCTTTCATTGGGAACCAATTTACATTAATGCATGATAATGCTAGACCTCACGTTGCACGGGTAGTGAGCGAATATCTGGATGAGGTTGGACTTCCAAGATTGGACTGGCCCGCATGTAGCCCGGATCTCAACCCAATCGAACATCTTTGGGATGTTCTTAAAAGAGCACTCCGTCGCCGTCCTGTGCAACCACTAACCTTGCAAGACTTACGGCTGGCGCTGACAGAAGAATATCAGGCTATTCCTCAAGACAGAATAAGTAATCTTATTAATTCGATGCCACGAAGAATGCAAGCTGTCATTGCTGCGAGAGGAGAACATACACGTTATTAAAATTTGTCTTTGTTAATTAATTTTGTGATATACCTAGTGGATGTTTTTGTTAATAAAAATAAGCTTGAAATCAGCGTTTCATTTAAAATTTTGCTGCTCGCAGAAGAAATGAGATAATGGGATGAATCAAAAAACAAAATGTTTACAATACGTCTAAGATGGCAGCAAACAGTTTTTAAACAAAATTATTCGCCTCAATTTTTCCACAGGGTGTTTTGAGTTTACGACAAAAAACAACACTTTGATTTACCCCTGTATAATATTGCCTGGACGAAAAATATGACTTATTACAATAATTAAAAAGACACACAATGAACTGATCTACAGACTGGTAAAAAAATTATGAAAATCAGATGAAAAATAAAAAAGTTATAAAACATCAAAATTGGGCAAAATTTTAGGGTGACGGAATTTTGTGCCGGGGAGTGTATAATTGCCTTGTATTTAAAAATAACCCTTAAGTAATTGAACCGCTGTTCGTCTATGACGTTTGCTTCAAGGATAATATTTTTAAAAGTTGCCATTAAAGTGACAGGTCTCTAAAATAATGATGGATGATCTTAGTACCCCTCTGGGTCAAGGTCTCTGTAAACATTCTGTTTTCGGATCTTGAAATATGGAAATATAGAAGTAGGTAATTAGTAATTACCGATGTAGGTATGTTGGCTATGTTGCTCTAGTAAAAATCACATAAGGTGGACGATTTATACTGACGACAGCCCCTGCTGTGCTGTCCCCTGTCAAAATCAAAATCGTCAACATTACATGATTTTACGGTATTTACATGCCACACGAAATCTGATATTTCTTACAACAATTAATTGTGTTTTGAAATACCTAATTCAAGTTTAAGAGTAACGACGGCAAGATTTATATATTTTTGAAGTGAATACTTCTTTAGCCTCATGAGAGATTTTTCAAGGTCGCGTCACGACACATTTTATAACATTTTCCACTCGCAAGTTAGATAAAGCATATGATATGAGGGAGAGAGAGAGACGGAGATATCGAATACAGCTTTGACTTGGGCACCGATCGCCCACATGTGTTCTAAAGAGGAAAGCAATTTTGATATAATGAGAAACAGAGGTAGTTATTAAGCCCTTTTAGACATACTAATTTTCATTTTGGGGAAATATCGCAAAAAAAATATGTTTTGCTGATATCTGTTCTGAACGGATCTACGAAAAAAGATGATTGTCAAAATGATTAAAGATATAAGTAAATTTTTACGTACATAGTAATAATATTTTTGGAGTTATAGGCTGGGGAATTCAAGCGTATGTTATCAAATTGGTCTAAAAGACGCTTATAATGAACCGGAACAGTCCCTAAAATCCTTTGTCCTATTTATAACGGTTTTGACCCATCCTGAACTCCACAACGCCTGGCCTACAACGGTTTAATCAAAATTTAAATGATGATAACCTTAACTAGATGGAATTAACCGTTTTTTACTGACGAAGGTTGGCTCCGCTTGTTAGTCTTTATTGATGGTAGAAATGACTACCGTCCACCCAAATATTTCCGGTTCACCCAGCAGCCTTTCGGATTGCTTCAACAGAAACTCCCGCTGGAAAATCCGCTGATATTGCCGCGTGCCTTGCACTGTAAAACCCCGTAGTGATTGGCAGTTGCTTGATAGTGGTTATCACCTAATATAAATATATCGTAATAATATAATGAGATACTTTTATCCGGTTGTCTTGTTTAAAATAATGTCGCGCTCGATCGAGGCTGTCCGATTTTTGGGTTGTTGCTCGATTATCTCTTATTGTGACATTGAGGTGCTCAGGATCCTCCCCTCAGGGGATCCTACCTGATCTTAATTTTATTGTTAATTTGTTCACAGAATTCTTGTTTCTGTTGTTACATAAATACGCCTAATGTCTACGTTAGTGCTTTTTGGGTATTTTTGTTTTATATGTTTGTTGTTGCTTTATGCCTCTTTTATGTTTATTATGGGTTATACATTTTTTAAATTTCTCCGATGTGTTTATTTTGTTTATTGTCTTTATATTATTATTATTATTTTGTTTTTATTAATGTTTATATTGTATGTTTTTATATTATACTTTTTACGTTTGTCGTTGTTTTACTAGTTTTCGTATATTTTCTTTTCATAATTTGTGGTTACTGTGGCGGGGCTCAAGGGGTGAACAAATATAGTAAAGGGTCGTATGTTTAGGGGGTTGGAGGAAAATCCAGATTAGGGCTTGTTGGAGGGAGGGTTGGATTTAGGTGCTATGTAATTATTTCAATATTTGTACAAATCTAGGAATAAATCTGTTTTCTATTAATTGGTCCATGGTTGGGGTTTCTGCTCGGGTTTCTGTGATGAAACTCCTTGATGATGAAAGTTTTAGTCTGATAGACCTCATTCCAGATACTAAACGTAAATTTAATTGGAACAGAAATTTGTATTCTGTCACTCTTTTGTATTTTTCAATACAATTCTCGAACTTATTAATATTCCTCAAACGTATCTTTGAAAACCTCTGAATACTATGAGCCTGTGAGCTGTAATTAGAGCCAACAAGGTAACTAATTTACTAGTCAACCTGGATAAATACAATACAACTCGAGCAGGGCCCAAGGTGTCATATATCTAGGTCTTAGGTGGCTTAATATTATAAATTCCTTTCAAGAATATTTTAAAGAATTTTGTATGCTCTTCTGTAATTAAAAATATCAAAGGCCAATTGATGAGTGTTTAAGATTTACTAGCTTCATTTTCATTAGTTCACATATATTATGTCCCAATGCCCAATGGTGACGCGTACAAAATAAACACCACTGTCGTAAGGAAGATTCATACAGATTGTTTTAAGGTGTTTATTAAACATTAAGCTTTTATGGTATGGAAACCGGTTCTGAGAAAAGATCAACCTCCAGGGTAAGCCTCTTCCATAAGGGATTTCTGTCCAGGTTTCAGTAGTTTCAGTAGGTTTCAATTTCATTGATCATTGAACTAATTTATGAAAATTTGGGTACCAAGGATAAGTACTCCCTGATCTTCGTTTATTATGTACACAATTTTGTATAATAGAGGAAAGGTTAGGTCATAAGTCACCATTTTAAATCACGTATAATCAAGGAAGAAAGTTTCATCCTCTTTTTATCACTCTGACCACAAGATCTTAATGTTACCCATTTGGCTCTCTCTAAACGTTTCAAATACACCCAGCTCTATTTAATAGTAGGGCTAACAGCAACAATGCTTTAAGAAACTAATTTCCTTAGATATGCTTTTCGTTTTAGTAGTAGGCAATGAAATTGTCAGTTCGACGAAGTCGACAGAAAACGAAGGAACTCACATTTTTGTACGTATATACCAAAACACTGTCTTGTGGTTTATTAAAAACCCAAAGAAATCAACAGTGAGTAAGCCAAGTCTTTCTGATCTTCCTTCTGAATGTTGCTAATAATAAGAGTACCATCTAAATATACCACAGACACAAATTCCCATTTTAATACTGGTTTTAAAATCTCAGTAATTACAAAAGGAACTGTGCATAGTGCGCATAGCCCAAAATATAGACATCTGAAGCTGTAATATTCCTCCGGAAAATATAGTAAAGATATTTTCTGTAGTTCAACAACATTGGTGTTACACCAGTGTAGTTTTATCATCAATGTTAACGAAAAAGAGCGTCTTTTTTTCAATTAATTTTACAACTGTTCGATAGTCTCTCTAATTTAAAATCAGGTAACACATAACTTACTAGGCTAACTTATCCGGTTGTACTTAATTTAAATATGGATCTAATTCATTACAACGTAGGCTGTAGGCTATAAGGTAACAATGATGTGTGCTATATTAGATGTGGTATAATAGTACATACCTAATAGATACCTACCTACGACTTGAAGCAACGCGCAGCATTACAAAAAGAAAATGAAGGCAGACAAAAGGAACATGATCATGCCTTCATGTGATTAGTTGCCATAAAGTCGTTAGCATACTGACTTGCCGAGCGATTATTTATTTGGGTTGCTGACAAAGAGTTCAAGGAAACCAGATCTATATATAGCCTATCCACTTTTCTTTATAAATCGTTGACCACAGACCAACTAAATAACGGTTTTTTAACAACAGTCTGCATGATGGGTGAATAGATGAAGTCTAGTTAAAGTTGAATCTGTACTTCTGTTAAATGCGCGGTTAAATCGTAATTAATTTTTTTGTCTTGTAAATTATTGAGGTGGGTCTTGAGTTACCATAATGGGTGTAATCTGTTATCTCTTCCGTCAGTCAGGTAATAGTAATTAATTATCTTAATCACCTCACTGACAAATATATACCATTAAATGGTAAATATTGCGTGTAACTACAGTTTTTTTTTGCGCTGAACTTAACCTGGCGCCAAACGGTTGTGTACTAAAATGCCATTTATAGAAATTACGTTAATAAAGATGACCTTATGCCATGTACCATGTACATACACGTATCTGTATTATTTGGTCAGTCGTCAACACTGTTACAAAATTTCTGCAAAGTAACAATCCCAAGAATATTTTTATTCTTGGGAAACCAACTGGCCCTCCTGCGCAGACCTTATGCCATGTACACGTATTTTTGTTATTTGGTCAGTCGCCGACCCTATGACAATTGTAATTGTGACAAAACTGGTCCCCTTGGGCAAACCTTATGCCATGTACATGTATTTCTAAGTACCTAATGTGATTAAAGATTAAATAAAAAAACGAGCAAATGAACGTATGAACGAAGCGAACGGCATTACAATGAAATGCCGCCAAACACGTCATTCCAATTGCGTTACACTTATCAACGGCGCTTTAGTACACGATCGTTTAACGGCAGTTTATATAGTTTTTTTATACAAGAAATACAAGCAAATATTTCAAGTGCAAACACATCCAAGAAACGTCTTTGATAAAATGTTGTACAAGCCGCTGTGTACTTATTCCATGTATAGGTATATAAATCGCTGGTTATTATAATACTTATACTTATACTGCCGCACCTGGTTGGGATGTTTAGGATGTGCTTAGCACACCTCTATATCCCAATGACATGGAGAGAAGTAAAAGTATTGTTCATGCCAAAAGCAGGGAGGATGGACTATTCCACCCCCAAAGCATACCGTCCTATTAGTATAACTTCATTTCTACTGAAGACAATGGAGAAGCTATGTGAGCGATATCTGAGGGATGTAACATTGACTAACAATCCGGTGCACCCCAACCAACATGCATACACGCCAGGAAAATCCACCGATACTGCCCTCCATGTGGTAGCAAGTCGGATTGAGAAATCCCTGGATCATAAGGATTCCACCCTGGGTGTCTTCATAGATATAGAGGGTGCGTTTGACAAGACCACCTTTCCTAAAATCACAGCGGCCCTAACACATAGGAACGTTCCTAATACTGTGAGCAGCTGGATATCCAACATGCTCTCTAAAAGAGCAGTACAAATCAGTGCAGGAGACACTGTCATAAGAGGACTGGTTGCGAAAGGCTGTCCGCAGGGAGGTGTTTTATCACCACTGCTATGGAATCTGGTTCTTGACAGCCTCCTAAACCACCTCAACGTGGAAGGATTCTACACAATTGCATACGCAGATGACTTAACGATACTGCTTAATGGAAAATTCGAAGGAGCTCTCTGTCAAAGAATGCAGATGGCCCTAAGAATAATCGAAAATTGGTGTGAGGAGTATGCCCTATCCGTCAACCCCAGGAAGACGGAAATGGTACTCTTTACAAGGAAAAGAAAACTGGAGCCAATGAGAGCACCTGTTCTCCTAAACACAGCACTAAATTTTGCATCACAGGTGAAATACTTGGGGGTAACTTTCGATGCTAAATTAAACTGGAATCTTCACCTCGAAATAAGGTCTACATATCATACGAGCAGTGTCGCAGGACAGTAGGGAAAACCTGGGGAATGAAACCCAGGGTGGTCCTGTGGATTTACACTGCTATCATAAGACCAATGTTGGCCTATGGAGCTGTTGTCTGGTGGCCCAAGAGTCAACAAATAACAGCAAAACTCAAGCTAGGCCAGGTACAAAGAGTTGCCTGTCTGAGCATAACCGGAGCCATGCGAACAACACCAACGAGAGCAATGGAGATAATGCTGTGTCTTCCACCACTAGACCTACATCTAGAAGAAGTGGCTCTGACTACCATGACTCGCCTTAAATCTGTTGGCATACTACCAAATGCAAGCTGTGGCCAAACCAGAAGCCGCCTGTGAACTGAGGCTGTCAGAAAGATACCCCTTTTACAGGCATGTGCAGATGGTATTCCGCCTCGGCTTGTCTTTGATAAACCTTACACCATACATACTACTGGTGAAGACGAGGCCGGCGTTGAAGGTGTAAACTATGTCTTCACGGACGGATCAAAGAAAAAGGATGGAGCAGGCTGTGGTATATATTCCAGGAATCTGCGACTCCGATGCAGCTGGACTATGGATAAAAATGCCAGTGTAGTACAAACAGAACTCGCCATAGCCGCACAAGAGATTGCTCGCAGAGAAATAACGGGCAAGACAATAAGAATCTGCACAGATAGTAGACAATCACTACTGGCCCTGAAAAATTATAAAATAACTAAAGGATCAACATGGGAATGTCACCAAGCACTTGTGAGAGCATGTCAGATGAATAACATCTGCCTGTGCTGGGTCAAAGGACACTCACAATGCAACGGCAATATAGAAGCTGACAAACTGGCCAAGAAGGCAGCCAACCTGAGTATCCTTGGGCCTGGTCCTTCAAGTACGCTACCAGTTGCAGCGAAACTTCAATTAATAAAGGAAAACACCCACATAAAATTTAAGACGTTATGGGATGAAACAAGTAGCTGTCAGCTGGCCAGAAATCTCTTGAGATATCCCAGCGAAGAGACGGCGAGGAACTATCTGGCAATGTCCAGGGGTAAACTGCGATTTGTTACAGGAATCCTAACCGGACACTGCCGGGTAAGGAAACACCTCTATAACATGAGACAAAGTGACACACCCATCTGCAGAGGATGTGAACAAGAAGATGAAACGATCGAGCATGTACTTTGCGAATGTCCCGCCGTGTCATCGACCAGAGAATCCATATTGGGGGAACGTTGGCCTTCTATGGCCAATTTGAGGGAAATGCCCCTGGGCAACATCATCACCTTTTGTACAACATTGGGCTGGTCGATGACCTAGGGAGACATTTCCCTCACGGAGGAAGCACAAGGGGCCCAATGGGGCCTAAGTGCAGCGGATCTCGATCCGCACTCCGGACATATTCCAGATTGCAGATTATTCTTATACCAAATGGTTAGGATTACCCGAAATACTTCCGTGAAAAATTTTGCCAGTTACTGATAATTACCTATGGTAATTCCTACTACTACTACTGATCAGCATTGAGTTCTAAATATCAATGCTAATATGCCCATTATCATGGTTATGTTAGGTATTTCCCGGCTCCCAATCAATTAAGAAGTACCTGTAACTATACCAGACAAAAATGGTAACGTACATCACAGGACAGGCACACACCACAGAGCATTTAGTCAGCTCGTTCTTGCGCAGTTAAATTTAAAATACGACACCTAGATTGCGTTTTCGTAGGATCTTAACCAATCAGAACATCCAATTTAGTTAAGTTAACTTATATAATTTCGATAATACACGATTAACTATATCCGTAGAGTAGCTCTACGAATAAGAAATTAGAATACTTATATGTTATTTTCCTTAGTATCATTTTTAAATTTTTACGTAGACAGAAAATGTGCCGGCAAATTTTGACATTTCTCAAAATTTGTACTCGGAGCTCTATCATCAAAAGCAATATAATTCATGCTTGGTGCCTTGTTTTCAAAAGGAAACTAGAAATGGTTGTCCAACTGGTAGGATACCGTACAATCCTATTCTTACAGAAGCTACACAGGGTGGAGGAAAAACATGTACCGATAATAAATGGCTTGTACTCAACTACAATAAAGTAAGTCGATGCCCAATGCGTCTTCTGAATAAAAGGAAAACATAAAAATAAAGACCGACAGGTTATTTCTGACAGTGAATCAAAACTGGAAAATACAAAAACCCTCTTTGGCTGGTAAAAAATATGCCAGTGCACGACATACGCAACTGGACCAATAAGTCAGCAGAATTGGCAGGCTTAGAAGTCACAAAAAAGATAATTTCAAACCATTCTCACGAGCCACTGTTGTTTCACAATTATGGCAACATCAGGAATGGCATAGCAAGAACTGATTAAAATAACAGGTCACGATAGTAGTAATTTCATAAAACCTTATCTACGATTAGATCAACATCATGAGAATTTAATAAATCAGATGTGAATGGGCAGGATCCATCCAATAGTGATGTCGGAATGTCAAGCACTTCGACAATCGGTAATATTGACGTTTCCAGCTCAAATAATAAGAACGTAGTACCTATATATATATATTAACTAATTTTTTTTACTAATATGTATTTAAATTAATAAATTGTTTCTTCTGTTACAATTTTGTCAAAAAATAATCTAATAAAACACAATTCGTGTCAAAATAATAGGGGTTATACATCATTCTCAAACTTCTTGCGCAATAACAAATCGTGTCGGTTTGACAAAATAATTATAAACATGATATTTAAACTGTCAAACCGACACTTAATAATCGCGCAACAAGTTATCGCTGTTTAACCGATTATTTTGAAGTACTTATAGTATTATTACTGAAAATATTTCGAGATACATATTTAAAATACCTCTGGAAATCCCAAAATAAGTACCATTCGTTACGCTGAAACAGATAAGTAACATAAGAATATAAATAGGAAAATTTGTTTATTCATTTTTTTTCATTTCATCAGATCTCTACCTAAAGCTCGCCTCACAGAGTTAAAAAACGGAAAGAATGTTGGAAACATTTTTACCACGTTCTTTATTAATAAATTAATTACAAATTACTCGTACAAGTCGTACAAAGGTTCCTATCTTATTTTTTTTAATAATTATTTATGCAACAAGTGCAAAAAGTAAGTGTTTTAAGTGTTTTAAAACAGTTTCATTTAGCTTGATAGATAAAAACTTTTAACTGAAACTGTTTTATTTTAAATCATCGGTTGTACTAAAAACAAAAAAATAAATAAAAGACAAAAACATGGACCTTCCTGAAATTCTGACGTTTGGTAAGAAATAAAGGTCTGTGTCCTAATTATTTTGTAGTTTTTAGTACCTACAACTGATAATTTAAAATAAAACCGTTTAAGTTAAAAGTTTTTTACCAATATTTCTGTACTATAATTACTTACACAAATAAGCCAAAATTCCATTATGCTCCGAGTTCGACAGAAGCCTTAAATGCATATTTTATCGCCCTTCCCCCTCATATGTGATTGTTCAACTATCGTGTGGCGGTGTGACATTATTTAATATCAAAGTGCATTGAGTGTTTGTTTGTGCGTGGTAGAATGACCACGAATTTCAATGGCATGTGTTTGGAATCGTGAATCACTTTTGGCGTACCTATTATTTTTTAGCAACATAACTTGGAATTCCAATAGATACTGCGCGCCTGACCAGTGGAATACGTGGATTATATCTATATATCCTCTCGCTTACTCATTTAATTTATAACTACATAATTATTATAATGACTCACCGAGACATTGTATAGTACCTGTAACAAATCTAGAAAAACGTTAGATTGATCATATGCTCATCACACCTATTAAATTTAGAAATAACGGAGTAGAAAAATCGATGAAGATCGTGAAACATGCCAAGTGATTCATTAGGTAATGCAGACGCTAAAAAACCGATCCAATATATAAATATCAACAGTAATAAATAATCGTATAATAAAAAATAAGTAATGAGAATTGTTATCTTTCAAGGTAAATTCTGTTATCTGTCTATATAGAGCTGAGTGTTTATTTAAGGTCGTCGCTATACTCAAACCAAGTACTGACCTGTCGGGTATGTCACATATCATTATGACAACAAATCATTGGTCAATCGATTCTGAAAAAAGCAACATATAATGGTCACACGCAGTCATTATTCAGAGTTGAACTCAAAGTTGAAAATCCACGGGGCGTGAGGAATGATTACTATTCTTCAACTGAAAGGACATACATAATGAACATACCTAGGTAGTTAATAAATACAGTCGGGTCACTCCCTCATACTCATAAGGGAGTATGAGGGAGAAAGGACTCATACCCTCTGTCTTCGTCTTCCACAGTTTAAACAAACCCGCTGTCTTCATCTTGGACATTGAAACGGTGTGTGTCACTCTCAATTTATATCCGAAACTGAATATAGGTATAGAGAGAAATCTCTCCTCTGCGGTCACTTCCTCTCTTCATCACTGGATTTCATCTAGTACGGGGTGTTTGCAGTACGTTGTTACCAGATTTGGGTATCGTATTTTACAGCGACCGGATATGAGTGGAACCATGAAGCCGCCCTCGTACACGGCAGCGCAGTACGTAAAAAGTTTATTTACGACCTCGTAGAAAAAACACTGGCATTTTACGGCAGATCAAAGGGGTGATCCTACTGTTTAGAATATATTTATACTGTGGTTTTAGCGTATGGCGGTCAGGATCCAAAAACCAAATGCACACGGATCATTTTAGTCTTTAATTAGTTGCTAATTTCAGTAAAAGTAAGGTTAACAGAACAAAGTACAATGATGTGAGAGTGTATCCAGATAATATAAAACTGATAGTGCAACGACGGATCAGAACGGTCGTCGGCTTTACTGAAGGGCAAAGCCTGGGTCAATCGTAGATGCGTCCTAAAATAAACTCGTGTTAAGTTGTTGGAAACAAAATAAGTTAATGTTTCTTTAGTTAGCAGAGCAAGTCTGCATGCAGACTGAAGATTTGACATATATGTAGAATTTAAGACTACTTAAAGGCTAATTAAATAATTGCGAAATATAATACCTACATTTTTTTTAAAGAAACGATGTTCTGCTGAATTAATAAGTTAACAAAAAGCTCTTAGGGGGTATTTAAGGCTACCTAAAGGCTAATTAAACCGAGGGGTAAACCGCCCCTCGGTTCCTTCAAAAACTTCAGTTTATATTTCCCATTTTCATTTTTAATAACGCGACCAATATACCAATTTTCAGAATAGAAAACGGCGTAGTATTTTTCTAAAATGACATCTTCAACACCTGAAACTTCAGTGATGCCCTTTTTGTCACTTTCTTCCTTGCTTTCTACATCGTCGCCATCCGAGGAGTCATCATATGGTACTGACTGTTCAGATGACTGCGATTCCACCTCGGACTCCATAACATCATCAGTTGCTATTTTGATCCTTTTCTTTTGGTCCTTGTCTTTCCCTTTTATCGACCAAGATCTTTTTGGGCCTTTCTTTGGTTTATTTTTGTTTTTGTCAGGTTTGTTTGCAATTTTCCAGCGTGAACATATCGGGTTGGAATTCTGCAAGCTCAGAGTTTTTGAAGTTTTGTATTAGTTAAATTAGATTGTGAGCGTTAATTTCTACACAAAGATAACAATTACTTGTTAAGAAATTGTTAGTAACAGAATAATTATTTCTTTTTAGCCATGATTTCCACAGTCGCAAAAAAATACGGCGTACCATATCTGATATATTCTGGATTCTAATTCCATAGACGTATCTAAGAAAGAACCTTCAATGAATCTCATTAATTTTAGATAATGTTCTTGTTCTAAAGTTCCCTTACTGTCTGGAACTAAATCTAAAAGATTTATAACAGTGGCCGAGGACATTTTCTGTGCAGACAAAAAATTCCTTTTGTCTTGTGGCAGCAAATCTGATGCAGTCAACAAATGCTTATCCTTACCGTACGTAATCATCAATTGTTTCAGACGATCAACAGTGATAATGAAATCATGGGTATGGGTAACACAATCCCTGGTTTCAACAGTCTTGTTCGCATTTTAGTGAGGATGTGAACTGTATCTTGTAAACAGCACTCATTTCCATAACCACTTCCCATTTGGTACCATTCCCAATCAAATAATTTCTGCGCTGTTGAAGGGAAATCGCTGTTGATTCTCATAGCTTTTAAAAGTTGCATCCCCATCGGATGAAAAGCCAGCGACAGTTATGCCATATTTTCAGCTTCAAATTTTATGAACTTCCATCGGCCAAGAACGTCTTCAGCTTTGTATTTATTATCTGTACCAAAAAGGCTCAAACAAAACGAAGCCTTGAGAGCGAGGGTGAGACGAGACGCGAGAGAACACGATCACGAACGATTTTTGTGCTACATACGGCGGGAAATAAAAAATATTTCCTTTATACTTCCTTATACTTCCCTAATACTTCCCCAATACTTCCCGTACTTCCCCTATACTTCCCGTGCTCCTATGTACTTCCCCTACTTCCTTTATACTTCCCGTACTTCCCCTATAATATAATAATAATATAACTTAATAATAAGTTAGCAGAAGAAAAAGCTCTTAGGTGGAATTGAAGGCTACTTAAAGGCTAATGAAATGCTGTTTGTGAAATTAAATGCTCCTTCGAAATACTTTTTCGAAAAAACGTTGTTTAGCTAACCTTAGAATAAGTTATCAGAGGAATCAGCAAAATAAAATATGCTCTTATGGAGAATTTAAGGTTACCTAAAGGCTAATATAATGTACTCTATTGCGAAATTTAATGATGTTCTGCTAACTTAATAGTAAACTTAATAGTAAATTAGCAGAGTAAAGTCAACAGAACAAAGAGCTCTTAGCTCTTAGGTAGAATTCAATTACTCCAAAAGTTTTTTAAAAAAACGTTATGTTCTAACCTGAGGATAAATTTGAGCAACGTCAGCAAAATAAAAAATGCTCTTATGGATATTTTAAGGCTTCTTAAAGACTAATTAATCACTATAGCGAAATTTTTAATTCTCCTATATTGATTTTTAAATATTGATAATAAGTTAACAAAAATCTATGGAAAATTGAAGGCTACTTAAAGGCTAATTAAATGCTGTATTGCGAAATTAGGTGCTACAATTCTTTTTGGAAAAAACGATGTTCTCCTAACCTGAGAATAAATTTTATCATTGCACTCTGAACATTTAATTTAATGCTTTTATTTTTTCAGCAAAACAAAAATGTGTAATTTAGGCTACTTTAAGGGTAAATAAATGCTCTATTTCGAAATTTAATGCTCCCATATTTCTTTGAAAAAACGATGTTCTGCTAACTTAATAATAAGATAGCAGAAGAAAAAGCTCTTAGGTAGAATTAGAGGCTACTTAAAGGCTAATTAAATGCTGTACTACGAAATTAAATGTTCAATGCTTTTTCGAAAGTCAGCAAAACAAAAAATGCTCTTATGGAGAATTAAGGCTACTTAAAGACTAATTAAATACTCTATTGCGAAATTTAATTCTCCCATATTTTGTGAACGGTAGTTAGTTGCAGTGATTTAATTAAATGCTCAATTCTACTTGCTTGCATTACGATCGTTGCCACGCAACACTCGACATGTTGTGTGGCAAAGATTGGAACATTTTAGGAGGCGAGCATCTTTGTGAATGTAAAACGCACTCTGAACATTAATTTAATGCGTTTCATTTCTATAAATATTTGATTTCAAAGATTTATGATCCCTTTCTAATAATATTCGTTATTTATAGACCTGATGATAAGTTCTTGTAAAAATTAGGCGGAGGTCAATAAATGTTGCTTATAAAAGTGATAAAATTGATAATTATAAATAGAAATAATTAAATACATGTGAGAGATAAGGCGTGTTCATAAAACATTTAATAAATGTTATCATTTGTGTTCTGATTGCTGTAGCATCATTATTGTACTTTGTAGTATAGTTAGTTACACATTATTTTACATATTATCCTAATTTTAAAATGTTTTCTCGGAATTATTAACTGCCGTTTGTCAAGTGTCAATTTTTAGCGAATAGATATAGCTATTTTTTTACGTAATACTACTCCCTACTTTTTTTAATTCATTTTCCTGTCCTACATTTTTATTCAAGGATTCGGCATTGACTACGTGGTCGTAATTTTCATGTGCCCCGCTGGGTCGCCGGCTACCGCTGCATTGCGTTGACCTGGCAAACGTTGGGAAAGCGAAAGAAATCGTTATGGGAGCCAATCAGTTGCCAAATAGATTCCTTCATTAAATAAGTGGAATACGTTTGCTCGTAACCCTGGTTTATTTTTCCCTCGTTATATTTTCACGATTTTACCAGGACCATATGATTCCAAATTCATGGTGTAATTTTTAGCCAATATTTTTAACAACTATTATAGTTATTAATGATACTAGTTTAGTATACACAATATTGAAACGCGTGATACGTTAAACCAATCAACGGTTAAACCGCAAGGCGTTTACCGAGTGGTTTAGTTCACAAGTTAGTTGATATTGAATGTGTATCATTCAAATTTTAATCTACGATGGTCCAAATAGATGTATTCGATTTGTCTTACCCTACCAGAAACCTTTTCATAAACTGAAATTCAAAATTATCAGGTGCCCATATTAGTCGAGGCCATGGTATTGCGCAATAGAGCGAAATATACTAACCTACGTGTTAAAGCAACAACACCTCTAACACATCTAATACAAGGACAAAGTGCTGCCTCGTGACGTCACCATCCGGAGGCCTACGAGATACTTATGTTATTACGGGCTTTATGTAGTTATTTAGGTAGGTATGTCTGAAATCGTTTTAATGTAGTTTTGGAGATCAATAAAAAGATCAAACTAAACAAAGATATTACGGCATAAATCTATCGGAGTCTATGAAAAACACAGGTAAAGAATAATTTAAATGGTTAACTGTTAACTGTTTCGAAATACAGTCAAGATTACATGTGTCTAATTATTAGAGTCTAGATGGTTAATTGTTTTAAGAAAACTGGAAAGTAATTCCTGATTAATTTTAGACACAGGAGCAATATGAACAACTTCTTTAAAATTTGAACAAATGCTAGTAATCATAAATGTATACGCAGATGTCGCTAACGAATCGTTATTATTTATTGCAGCTCCTACAACATTACCACCTTTATAATCTAAATATGGATATCAATGTGAATTTCATCCATTAGTAAACTAACATATTTGTCTTGGTCTTTCAGTCAATATTTAAATATTTTTTGTGCATATATTAAGAAAGTTTTCTTCTCATCAATATCAGAGGATCAGTTAGAAAACCATTACAGACTCCTTTGATTGTTTCGGGATGGGGCAAAATTATAGATCCACGATTTTGTAAATATCTATATGCATGAGGACTAATTGTATATAAAATTGAACAAAAAAACCATAGTGGTAGTGGAATATCTATAACGTTATTTTGTTAATGTTCGCAATTTAAGTTGATCAGAAATAAATTCCCTTGTGAAACATTTTCTTCCTCTATTTTTAAGCTTTGACATGTCTGTATGTATGTCTGAAAATGTATTTCATGTAATTCTGTAAGATTTTCGTCTTTGCTTTTTCGATACGATATTTTTTTTGACAAATATTTGCGACAGTTCGGAAATTTACTTGGTACGCTAGTTTCTTTTAATCGAGGTAAAGCTAAAATAACTGAAACGATCTCACCAGTTTTTGTATCCTGTTGGGAAATTTTGTAAATAAAATCTTCCCTTTCAAAGTGGCACTCACACACTCGGGAATTTTCACTCGGCACAAATCTTTCACGTGGAATTGCAGAGAGCCATTTTCTGCTATACTCTTCGTCTCTGGGAAAACGAAACACCCGAACTTTTCTACTGGTTTCGTAATTTCCTGTACAACCGGAAACAACACTTTTGGGGTATTATGATACAATACCGCAACAAATAAACCGTTAAAAAAGATCAATAATCGATTAGGAACTAGGCAAGCGCGCGTGCAATAAAAATAATCACTCTAGAGGTGTTGTTATTGGCGCGTGGCGGCGTCCTATACTAAATCCGAAAACAAAACATCGTTAAGGGGGTTGCCAAATTGCAATTGACACGAGAGTTGTTGGTAGCTTGCTTCTTAATGACTTTTTGCGGCCAATTTGATTTGATAATTGACTAATGAGAAAGCTACTTTATTTTGTTTACATTCTAATTTGTTTACATTCTAAATACAGTACAACATATACGCAGAGAAGCGTCGCACTGGAACACATTCTGGCATCACCGCCTCGACCGACGTAGACAAGCCTGTTGAATTAACTTAGAGAGTATATTAGCCTCCATCTGGGTTAGGCCCCCAGAGTGTGACGTCACCATGATATTTAAAGTAAGCACTTTGTCCTTATTAGAGGGTATTAGAGGGGTTATTGGTTAAATGCGGTGGATAATCTCTCTAAATAAGAATGCAACTTGTATGTCTCTAGTGTTTTATAGTGCCTCAGGTTTCGTGGCATAAGAAATTGTTTTTGTTCTAAAATTACTGTAAGCAAACAAATAAGTTTAGTTTATAAATGGTAATCTAACCGTACAAACTCCCTACACTTGATATGATTTCAAACGTATTAATTAATTTTAAATACAATTATTTATGTACAATTCCAATAATACCAAGCCCATCTCTTATGTGGAGGTACTCGTATTTCCATCAAACCAATTGTTTCCAAATTAGTTAAATGTTCTGGCCGAAGCGTTCCTGATAAGTTGCTGCTAATGCATATTTTAAAAGGCGGCTGTCAATTCTTGACAGCCTTGAACGTGCGTGCAACTGGTTTCTCAGTCTTGTCAATTGATTCTTATCTATTATTGATCATTTTGGGTTGACGTCATGACACGACCGCCGTATTGTCGGTGGGACACACAAATATTCCTTTCATTGTAAACAAATAGAATACACGACTTTTTCAAGTGTGAAAATACAAAAATGCCAGCACTTTGTGCCGTTGTGAGTTGTTCTAAAAGAGCAGAAAGGGATCCAATTCGTTTTTTTTAAGATTCCCAAAACTTTACATGACCGAGGAGAAAAACTAGACGCCTTATTAAAATAACGTATACAATGTTGGGTTAGGGCTTTAAAACAAAGCAATTTGAGTAATTCTTTTCCAAAT